>OZ017772.1:21482006-21895662 GCA_963969385.1 Philonicus albiceps | reverse complement strand
AATTAAAACATCTTCACAGGTACCTAATTACTTTATTGCCCCATAATGGAAAAAGTTGTTAAGTAAAGAATTTTAATGACAGCAAGTTCGGAAATGTTTATTTAGGAAACACAGGTAATAAAGTTTTATTATTTCAGAAAAACTGTTATAAAATACTAAATGGAATCTCGTTAAATGGCGTTATTAGTTTATGATATCCAGTATTGACTTCTAAGTATCCTGACGCTCCGTGTCTAATACCTCCTATGAATTATGGTATAAAAATGGGTAGGTTTGAAAGGACACTGACCATAGTTGAAGAGGAAATTGATAAGAACGGGTGTTTAACACAAAACATTAAGACAAAATGGCAGAATTCACTGTTGAAGAGTATGCCGACATAATTTACGTGTACGGTTTAGTAGACGGAAATGATAGTGAGGCCTTACGGGAATACCAAAGGAGATTCCCGAATCGGCGTGTACCCGATAGAAGGGTATTTTCAAGGACTTTCAGGAGGTTAAAAGAAACCGGAAGTGTGACCACCCCTAGAGCAGAAGCGCGATCAGGAACTTCGGCCGATTCAGCGGAAACCGACCTACAAATTCTCAACATTGTCAGGAACAGCCCTGAAATAAGCATCAGACAGGTCGCACGACGGTTAGGATTGTCTTTAGGGAGAGTGTGGACCGTTGTGAACCGAGAGGGACTACATCCTTACCACCATACCCCGGTCCAAGCACTACATCAAGGAGATTCCGAAAGACGATTGCAGTTCTGCACTTGGCTGCTCGAGTCTGACATCGAAAACAGAAGGTTTATAGACCGAATTCTGTGGACGGATGAATCGCAATTCACCCGGGATGGCATCACAAACTTCCACAACCTCCATACCTGGTCAGATGTGAACCCACAAAGGACAAGGTGTCGGTCCTTCCAGCAAAGATTTAGTGCCAATGTCTGGGCTGGCATTATCGGCAACCAGTTGATAGGACCCTTCATCTTGCCTCAAGTGCTGAATAGTCAGCTATATTCGGACTTTTTGGAGAATACCCTTCCGGATCTGTTAGAGGACATCCCCGTGGCCACCAGAAACGCAATGTATTTACAGCACGACGGAGCACCTGCGCATACTGGGAACATTGTTAGGGCAAAGTTGAATGAACATTACCCAGAGCGCTGGATTGGACGAGGTGGACCGATTCCTTGGCCTGCTAGATCACCGGACCTTAATCCACTGGACTTTTTCTTATGGGGAATGATGAAAGATGATGTTTACTCACAACCAATCAACACCAGAGAAGAATTAGTTACCAGGATTGGGACTGCAGCGACAAAAATACGGGAGAGACTGGCTACCATAGACCTCAAACGCGGAATCAGAAAAAGGCTACTTACATGCATCGAGAGTGGCGGAGAACATTTCGAACATCTTTTGTAGCACATAAGTTTTAATTGTAATTAGTTTTTAAGTAAACAAAATTTATTTTTTAGTTAATTTAAGTATAATTTCTTAAAAATTCGAATTATCCTAATATTTTATAAAAGGATTTTTGTAAATAAATGTTTGTATCCTTTTTCTACCTGTGCATGTTGTACCTTTTTTGAAAGGTAATTAGATAGGAAACTTAAAAACAATAAAAAGTAGGTATGTTAATAACGTGAATTTAGGAGAAAAGTGGGGCGAAAGATGCAAAATCGTGAAATAAAATTCAATTTTTCAACTTCCAGAGGTGATTGTGGCCAAGGGGTTGGGGGTAGGGGGGCGGTGTTGACCTTTTTGGAAAGGGTTTCAGAATAGTGATTTTTTGAGACCGGTTTGGGGTCGCTGCGATGCGTAGAAAAAAAAATAAAAATACAATAGCGGTTCCCATATAAGGCAACATCCTGATTTACGAATCAACCTGTAACTGCCGAACGGTGCGAGGTGACCCCCCCCCACCCATACGATTTTTTGCTTGCCTCGGCCTGACCTTTCACCTCCTGCATTATTTCCCTCCCACCTCTGAACACCCTGTATATGCGCGTTACAAGGGCTTAACATTCTGCAAAATTTCAAGTTCCTAGGTTACGTCGTTTTCGAGGAAATCTTCTGTGATGGACAGACAGACGGACACATGAGCGATCCTATAACAGTAGTTGTACCACTTTAAATATAACTCATCCATGCTGATTTGATTTTGTGTTATAGTTCTGACTTAATTTCGTACGAAATTAATTCTAAGAAAAACTATCACTAGTTCCTAGACTAAAGCTAACTTGTATAAGAAATGCGCAGTTTAGATAACAAACTAAAAGTGATTGCAAGTAATATACAAACCTACATTCATTACCAGACACCATATAAAGTCACATCATAGGTCAAGTGCCACAGCTGCTGGCAGTTTAGTTCATTCACTTGAATTCTTCATTGCTTTAGCGAGACTACCATTCAGAAAAAGCAAGCTATTGACAAACCTCCAGCCACTAGATGACACATTTCGGCGACGACTGCGTATAAAGTATAACTGTAAACAGCTTAAATTCCTCTTTCCGGTTCTTGTTCCAAAGTTGTCTACCGAAACGAAAAGTACTCTAAAAATAGACCTGTCCATCAGTGCTGGTATTTTTCTGTCCAAATAATCAAATTTGCATAAAACATAAACAACAATACGCAAATAAGCTGAGATATGCCACAATAAAATGCGAGAGAAAAAAGGGTGTACTCTATGCAATTCGCATGTGAGCAAACAATTGCTTTTGATTGAAGATAATTTATTAATTGCTGTGGTGTGTCAGTAGGAATTACACGAAAGCATGATTCTTATAAGGTGTACCTCTATACTAACTTTATGGCGCAAAGAGGTTATTTGCACCTACCAAAAAATACTTATCTGCGTCCTGCTAGATAGTTGTGGGAAATATTTTACTTTCACGTAATCTTTAAAGGCATACTGATGCAGAATACGATTAAGAATGGAAAGTAAGCATGCCTATGGTGTGATAAAAATAAAACAAAGCAAACCACAACAACTCCAACTCCAACTCCCACCCTTCTTTCGACTTCAACCTGAGTAAATCATCTCTTAGGAATGACGTTAACAGTTCCTCCCAAATTTGTCCGTTCCTTTCTCATTTTTAATTTATTTTTATTTTTTAATGTATTCTAATATTTAAGTATACATATTATCAGTAGCTTGTATTAACGGATTAATAAATACATAAATATGTTCATATAGATTATTATATTTCTAAAACTTTTTCTGAAATTCATAGCCAATATTTCATTTACCTTTTTGTTCTAATAAATGTGGGCCGGACAGCTGCAATCTACGTCCGACAAAAGAACCGTAAGGATCACTCAACTCGAGGAAAGCACGATCAGAGTTGCGCCGATCGTCGAATAGGGCAGCCGTACCAGTCGTGCCCACCGTAGCAGTCTTCATTTATTTTGTAACATTATTAATTGAATTATATTCACTATCATATTGGTTATTAAGCAGTTTTTGATTGGTTACAACTCCCACATAATTTGGGAGTTCAACCGCCGTGTAAATTAGCAATTATAAAAAAATGGACAGGCAGTGAGTCGCCTAATATGAACTTTGCAGATATACAAAATCTGAGACTCGCGGAATTACAAGAGCTAAATTTGGATACAACGGGAGTAAAAGAGGTACTTATTCAGAGACTTGCAGAAGCGTTCAACGTAAACACAGACTCAAATTCAGAATCGGACAGCAATAATTCGGAAAGTACAAGAGAAACTATGCCGGAAACAGAAGAAAATAAAGCCGATAAAAAGTTAGTGAGTAATATTTCCGTGACAGACGTTATACATTTAATAACAGAATTCTCGGGTGAAGACAATTGTTTGGTTGAAACATAGCTTGAGGAATTCGAAGAAATTGCAAAACTAGTAGACTGGACTGATTTAGAAAAAATAATATATGCCCACCGTCAACTTAGAAGTTCTGCGAAATTTTTTATAAAAACGTGCAAATACACAACGTTTTCGGAATTAAAAAAACAGTTAACCTATGAATTCAGAAAACCAGTCTGCAAAGCGGAAATTTACAGCAAGTTACAGAAAACTAAAATTAATAAAAACGAATCTTTCCGGGAATACATGCATAAAATGAAGGAAATAGGACAATTAGCTGATGTGGACGAAAAATCCATTATCCATTACATCATGCGTGACATACCAGTGCGTGAGGAACATATGGTGCAGAAAATTTATCAGCATTAAAATCAAAATATGAAGACTACGTAAAATTTAAATCGAATTTGTACGAAAAGAGTGGATTTACAGGCGGAAAAAATAAAAATGGCGTTGGAAGTTCTCAAGCAAGAAGCAGCTCAAAAGTAACGGAACCCCGATGCTTCAATTGTGGTAGTAAAGATCACAAAAGAAAGGACTGCAAAAGTGGTGAAATGCTTTAAATGCAACGGGACCGGCCACATATCCAATAAATGTACTGCAAAAATCGAGAAGGAACCGAAGGAAATTAATACTATTGGTATTCTTAATTTAAAACCAGTAATAGTTAATAACATGTCGTTTCAGGCGTTAATCGATACCGGAGCAGAGATGACACTAATTTACCAAAAAGCATTTAGACAACTAAAAAACACCAAATTCAACATACAGAAAATTAACTTAACCTGGGACAAGGAACAACAACTACCTTGGGCGTATTTCAAGGTAATATTGAAATTGATGATGTAATTCTAGAAGCGAAAGGAAAAGGAACGGGCAAATTTGGAAGGAACTGTTAACGTCATTCCTAGGAGATGATTTACTCAAGTTGAAGTCGGAAGAAGGGTGGGAGTTGGCTTTCCGAAGCATTTGGGTGAGATGCTCAAAAAGTCCATAGTTGGTACGGTGATAAGCAGGGCGAAAGAGAGGGGCCGAATGAAGGTTACGAGGATTGCTGTAGATGGAGATACGGTGGAGTAGAGAAGGACAGTCAATCTCACCGATAAGCAGCTGTTGAATGAAGGTAATAACAGCAAGGTCCCGCCTTTTCCACAGGGGCTGGAAGTTGATCAGCAAGAGGTGGTTTTCTTATGGAGAAGGTTTTGACGGTCAGACCAGGGAAGATTACGTAAAGCGAAGCGGAGGAATCAACGCTAGATAGCCTCAATCCTATTGATGCTATTGGATTAAAATGGAGACCATACTTAGCAAGTATATTCAAGGAGAGTCCTGACGAAGGTAACAAAAAGGGATTTGGCTACGAAGGGATCAAGGAAGTCCTTGGACCAACGCTTCACAAAGCCAAGCACGAAGTTGGCTCTAGCAATCACGCTGTCAATGTGTTCACGAAAGTTGAGTTCGCTATCACAGGTCAACCTGAAGCAATCGGGAGTCAGAGGTAGAGGACATCCGTTTGGAGATTTTCATATCGTCGGCGTATATAGAAATGTCCGAATGCTGAATAACACATTCGACATCATCGATGGGCAGAATGAAAAGCAACGGCCCTAAGTGGCTACCCTGGGGGACCCCCGAATTGGCCACAAAACAGTTGGAGGAAGAGGAACAGAAAAGGACCCTGTACTGGCGTTGTTCAAGATAAGATTTCATCCAGGAAATAAAGAGCTGATTGAAGCCAAGGGTAGTTTGAAGAGAATTAATTGAGAGATGGCAGGGCAGGGATTCTGGGCAGCGACAGTCAGAGAAGGCAGGGATGGCATGCCAAAAGGTATGAGTTCGCAATCGAAACCAGGAGAGGTGTCACCGATGGCAAAAACGCGAGTCGATACAGCAGCAGCCAGAGATGGCGAGCACAGGGCAGCAGCAGGCGAGAGCGAGACGACGGACCCTTGGGGGAGACGAAGATCAGCGGAGATGAAGGCCAAGAGCACAGCATTCGCAGTCACAGCCGAGGTCGTTCGTGATCTGCTTCACGCTACGACGGACATCATCAACAGGCGGTAGAACAGATGCTCGTAGATCCGCAACAGAAAACGATGAGTAAAAGTCGTCCAAAGTGCGCGGCGCAATAGATATTATATAAAAAAGCATATGAAACTTCTCCAGAATTGCCTCCATCTTAGAGTCCATAGCAGAGGCAGTAACGAGAATTTTATCCAGTTCCACGTTGAATGACAAGATCTCCTCAGATACAGTATGAAAACATGAACAATTTCCCAAGAAGGACTACAACTTAGCAGCAAGTAGTGATTCCTCGTTCATGGAGGTGTCGAAAACAGTAGCCAAAGCATCTCGAGATCCATTGCATACCTTATAGCCGCTCATCGTATAGCAAATAACAAGTGAAAGAACAAAGTGATGACACAGTTGAAAACGTGCAAGAAGTCGGGGCAGCACAACAACGCAGGTGGTGACACCGCGGAAAATGAGTGCATAGTAATCAGCGGAAAAGGTTGGTCATACCGGCCAACTGTAATGGGTGAAACACCTAACCGAGTACATAATAGAAATAAACAATAAACTGCGATAAGTAAAGAAAAACGCGACTGCACCGCACGAAGGTTGAAATTGTCTTCATTACACATAACTCAATGAAAAATTATGACATTTCAGAAAATTGGAGTATGTAAATTTTGTTCGATATCACTATTACTGCTGTAATTAAAAGGAATCAACCATTTCTTTTTGGCATGAGCTCATTATATTCATTGCTTGAAATACTTGAAAGTTCAAATTCTCCTTCACTGTGAACGTTCATTTTTCAGAAGAGTTCGTTTCACTATTTGTTGTTACTAAGTTTTCATAAGTTTTATCAGTACATAAAATATTACTTACTCAAGTTTGACTGATTCCAATATCTGAATATTTAAATCTTATAAAAAGGTTAATACATCATTCGAGGTCTTTTTTAAGAAAGTACACATACTATGACTAGTACAACGTTATATGTAGTTATAATGTAACTTCCGAAATGTTTTTAAAAGAATATATGTGCATAAATTCTATTTATATCGACCATTTAAAAACTATTTGTGAATTATTGTATAACGAATAACATTTTTAGTTACTATAGAAATTAGGTTGTACTGACTGATTAAGGTGTACTGACTGTATAAAATTGTTAATTTTACCATTGGTATTATGTCAAGTTCAACTGAAAAAGTACGCTTGGCTAAAATTATAAATTTCCGTCTGAAATAAATTGTAAGTTAGCATTTTTAAAGCAATATAGGAATTTAATTGGAAAATCAGTTATTTTATGTAGTATTTTCCTTTTCATTTCAAATCTACCTTAGCTAGGCCTTATTACCCGCAAATACGTTATGTATGTTTCTGACCACGCAAAATAAGATCGCGTTAATTAATTTTGCATATAAAAAGTGTCACATAAATTGTGATTGATGTATGTGTTTTCATTAGAAATAAATAAACAAATTCATTTTGTAAATGATGTCATTCAATTCAATTGAAGTGTTTTTTTGGTATAGATATATAAAATATTCTGTATTGGGTATAGATATATAAAATATTCTGTTCATTACTTTTATTTGTTACTACATAGTCTGAAAAGTCTTTGGCCTCACCAAGAGATCGCGCCACAAAAAAAACTCTATCCTTGTCTTAGAGTACTAACCTTAACTAGAATACTGTCAAAGTTTCATGACGTTTCATCCAATCGTTCTCAAGTTATGGTCTCAAAGTGACGCTGCCTCTGCTATTTTTTGTTTACAATGGAAAAAAGTGAATTTCGTGTTTTGATAAAACATTGTTTCCTGATGGGAAAAAGCACTGTTGATGCAAAGCAATGGCTTGATAAGTGTTACGGCAAATCTGCCCCAGTATATTCAACGGTCAAGTACTGGTTTCCTGAATTTCGTCGTAACCATACCAGTACAAATGTTGCACCCCGTTCAGGAAGGTCACAAGAGGCAATAACGACAGAAATCGTCGCGAAAATTCGTGAAATTGTGTTGTGACCGTAAAATGAAATTGAGTGAGTTAGTTAATGCACTATTTATGTACATACTTAAATGGTAACCCGATTGCTCTCAAACTGCTAATAACTACAACTACAGATTTTATATTGAAAATTTATTAAATTATGGAAATGATGCGTCATCAGCGTATTTAGAATCTATTGGCTGGTATTATTCAATGCAAGTTACATAGCAATACAAAATAGCTTTGTAAAAGCGGAGTGCTAAAATTTATGGGGAAAATTCTTGGCGATGTGTTTAATCAAGATAAATTGCTAATTAGCGGCGTAGATTTACGCATTGTGCTATCGCTTGAAAAGCCTGAATTTTATTTCCTTCAAAGAATGATGTCAATTCACCAACACTTAGAATTGTAAAAGCCACCGTCACCGTTAAACCAAGCATAATGTTGGCTTATAAATATCTCCTTCAACGTTCAAAAGCTGTATATACATATAAGCGAGTTGAAGTGAAAATCTTTACGATACCTGCAAATAAATTTCCATTAACTTTAGACAATATTGTAATAGGACAACTATCGCATTTATTGGTGTTTGGCATGATAGACAATGACACTTATACCGGAAATAGAAGAAAACATCCATATAATTTCAAACACAATAACATAACCTGATTTAATTTATCTGTAAACGGTGTTCAGATTCCCAACTAACCTTTGGAATGATTACTCAAAAGACCCTCTCATCAGCACAACAGGCTACCTTAACTTGTTTAAAAGAACTGGAATATGCTACTTTGATAAAAAAATATCAGAATTGAAAAAAATTTTTTGTAGATGGTGCGTTTTGACTAATCTTCGATTTGACTGCAGAACGATAGATAGATAGATAGATAATTTTACCTGCGGGAATCTATTAAATCAAGGGACGGTTAGAATTGAAAAAACAGATTTAAGGAAGCTTTAACGAGGACTATTACTTGCATTGTGTATGTTGAATATGATGGGAGTTTGGAAATCGATTAAAATCGAAATGTATACACTAACTTTTAAAAATCTATATAAGGTAGTTACATTTTGTACCAAATGTTAGTTAGTTTTAGTTATATTACAGTAACAATAAGCTATTTTATAAATGTGAGTATCTTTGTGGAGGTAAATTGACCTTTTTTTAAAAAAGTCTCTTTAGCTGGATTCACCGCGGAAAATATTATTAACAAAAGAAATTGTCGTCAGGTAGCCTGCATCTAGTACAAAATTCATTGAAAAATTAAGTAAATTTGGTAATCTTGCACTCAAACGCTTAGAAAAAGACCTTATAAAAGCCTTATTAAAACCATAAATTTCCTAAAAATTCATCATATTACAAACAGTATCTTTAAGAGTGTATTCCCATGCAATCAGTTGCGGCCAAAAATTAAAATATAAATAGCTAATACGGATCTTGTCCATAAAAACGGAACTCATTGGGTTGCATTTTATTTCCTAATAAAAGGACCAGCCTACTATTTTGAATCATATGAAATATACCCCCAATAATTTTTTTTTAAATATTGATTAACTAATTCAAACATGTTTATATGTAATAAATAAGCAGCGACTGCAAGGTACACTTTCACAAGTATGTGGACACTATTGCTGTGCATTTTTCTATTTTCGATGCAAAATACAAAGTTTGAAAAATTTTTTGAAGCAATTCTAGCTGAAAAACTATGAATTTAATGCAATGGCTGCTGAAGCGAAGAAACTTTGTTTTGATAATCTGCTAAATTTTACAATTTCCAAGAAATTGTAGAATCGACTTAAAGCAAATGGTATTTTCTCTTCCATTTTACCATTTCTGTCGAAGGAGAGCCTGGAGCTGCTCATTGCGGGTTAAATGAATGAGATTCTTCATCACAAAGCTTACTATCGGCATATCAGAATGGTTTCAGTTCACCCTCATTACGTTATTGAAGCTTACAGAGGACACACGACGTGCTTCTGATCTGTGTAAGGCAACGCTGCTTGTCTTCCTCGATTTCTCTTAAGTTTTTCATTCAGTGAGCATAGCCTTCTTTTTCATTAATTAAAATATAGCTTTGATTTTTTCTTATCTGCGATCTCCTTCATCCATAATTATTTATCCAAGTGTTATCAGTGCGTTCAAATACTTTCATAAAAAGCTGAACTAAAGCTAGGAGTTCCACGGGGAGCCATATTTGGTCCGCTACATTTTAGTTTATGTCTTAGTTATATACCTATATTATCTTACGACCATAAATCTGAAGTGCTCTTATGATAACATCTGTGATATCCTTGATATGAATTTTGACCTTGATTATGTGCGCCAGTAGATCTTGTGCAATAGTTTAATTCTGAACTCAAACGATTATTATGGGGAAGAGGAAACTTGACATTGCTGAAGATATTGTTATTAATTTTTGTGGTACTGCAGTTCCATTATCAGAGATAGTAAAGAATTTAGCAAATGTTTTGAACTCTTACATGCCATGGTCTAATTACGTGGGCGCAATGTCCGGTAAATTGTTTGGCATTCTTAAGCAACGGTGGTTTTCATGTACGGATCTTTCGACAGCTATCATCTTGTGATGAATATTGTTATAACCCTTATCGACAATTTCATCTGTATTTATACCAGCATGGAGGCTGCAATATTCAGAGTATTCAATGAAAACCACTTAATGCGTGCATTAGACTCGTTTTTAGGTACCGTAAATATGACCATGTCTCACCTTTTGCTAGAAGCATGTTGGGAATGTCTTTAAAAGACCACATTAATCTGCGTAAGTGTGTATATTTCTTTAAGGTTCTTCCTACGTTTCTACGTGATTTTATCGAGCCTTTAAAATCGACGAGAACATGCAATGTCCTAATACCTCGATTTAAATATTTTCGCAAAACTTATTTTTCGTATCAGCTGCTAAATTGTGGAATGAGTTGCCTGCGTTATAAGACTGCCATCAGCGAGCAGCAACTTAGGAGGAGCTATGAAAGGTTAGAAATAAGTAAATTTTTTTCTTTTTATAATTGCCCAGCGAATATAGTATATTATTGTAATTTTCTTTGGGCGTGACGCAAAAACAGAATTCCGCAAGGTCAGATAAATTTAAAAGAAATTGTTTTATTTGCGGCAATGAAAGTCAAAAATGTAAGCAAAAAAACTAAATAATAAGACAGGGGCATCATTTGGTACCGTTTTTCTTGGGTTCGGATACGGATTCGAGCTTCGTAAAATGAACTTCGTGTGATTAAATTCGGTTAGACCGTATAAAAGGACGAATAAAAATGTTGAGCATGTCATTCCTTTAGAAGCTCTTAGAGGGAAATTTTGCAGTTCAAGGCTTCAGCAGACAGTGTTAGCGTTGAAGATTTCAATCCAATAGCCATCGAGATCCTTAATAAAAGCCAGTCCTCTCATATGACCATCATCTTCAGGCTTTTTTACAAATTCAACTCCAAGCTCTTCGAAGCGTTTACAAGCGCTATAAACATCTAGAACCATAATTCCAATATGTCCGTATTCTCTGGGATCTGTGTTTCCGTTGTGGTACTTCTGCTCAGGATCCTTTTCAGTTCCTCAGTTATGAGTGAGCTCGATCGTTGCTTTCCGGCTCATTGCCCATTTGGTTCGTGCAGATTTGTCTGAAGGCACTTCGGACAGATTTTCGTATCCCATAAAATACAATGAAAATTTCGTTTCAGGAAAGTCAAGTTTTTGCAGAAGAGTCATCCCAAGAACTCCTGTGTAGAAAGGCAGAGATTTTCGGGGATCCTTAATTCGGTATATTGTTTGTTGGAATACAAAGTCCTTTGTGGAGGCATACGCTGGTTTGCATAGCTCCTTGACTTCGTTGTCGGTGAGCCCTTGGTCGTCTGCCATTGATCCTTCGCTGAAGTCCCTTAAATTTCCTTTAAAATTTTGAGTCCACGAAATCGTCCCAGGTCGTAGTATACTTGGAATAACCCTAGAGTACTGGTACTTGGAAAGTACAGCAACCACTTATATGTTCAATAATAAGAGCATGTTGCTGCTTTAAAGGAAACTCAAAAAGTATTTGGCACTAAGCGTGAATCTGTAATGTGTACCGGACGATAACTGCCAAATTGCTCACATCGCTTTCGAAGATTATCGTAAAAAAAGTCTTGTGTGTTCCCAGTTTGCGAGAGTATTTCATTTCTATAGCTAGAATTCAGAAATAGGGATACAAAGTTGAATTTGGCAAACTAGTAGTTATCGCAAAATTCGATAATTGTTGACCAGTCTTAAATATGGAATAAAAAGACGATTTATTTGTAATGCAAACAGACAATGTGAAAAAAGCAAGAATTGGCACAGTAAATTGAAAAAAAATTCTTGTTATGGCATAAAATATAGGGTCATAGAGGTGATCAGAATCTGGTCCAATTTTCCAAAGATTACTTAGTGAAGGGTCTCAGTAAATTCGCTATTGTGGAGGATTTTAAGGATGACATATGCGTTAAAGGAAAAACTTTTCGTTTGTTCGGAACCAAATGTTCTGCCGTTGTAAACTTTGTAAGTGATCTCGTATTTTCTATTGAGTTGGATTTCAACTCAACAATTTTATATAATTTGTTTGAAAAGTTATAAGTATCACAAATTAAAAATGTAACTTGTTAGAGTAGTCGTAACTAGAAGTTGTTTTTGGATACGAGAAGCTACTGCGAATGTTTTGCATGTTTAAGTTCGCCATATAACTTATGGGAACTTATGTATTTAAAGATTCGGACCATTTTGCCCTTTAGATATGTACGCTCGCCGAACTACTTCACAACTTGTTATATAGAAAGTTTTGTTATAGCCGTTCCTTTACAACATATATATGCAAATATTCAAGTGCATATACCTATGCACTTGACATTCGTTGGCGACGCGAAATTTCTTAGGTATATTCGATGAAAAAGTCTTTAAAAAACTGTGGTAGACTGAGAATTGCAAAAAAAAATCAGGGCGGCTTGGGTTGTGGTATTTCATCGAAGGCTTCTAAAGGAGTAAAGAAGAAAAAAAATAAAAGTAAAGTTGTTAGTTGTATATTTATTCACGAGAAGTCAGTCCATTTTTAGAATAAAAAAAAGAGTAATAATTCTTTTAAACAATTTGGGACTGCTTAAATTAAATATATAGTTTATCTTAACATTTCACAATGATAAATCAATAAATGTTTCATATTTAACCTATGTTGATTGTTGTAATCTTTTTGCGCTGTTACATGTCATATAATCCAAACAAACAAATAAGTAATAAAACGTCTACCACAAACACTACCATTTTCTTAAATGCACAAAACATTGAACTCAAAGACAGAATAACAAAGACAATATTTTTATTGCATTAATACTTTACAGTAATGAGTCACAAAATGCTAATAACTCACTCATTATTGCTTTAGTTTTAGAGAAGTGGAATTGTTATTTTCTTTCACTGGGCTTTTTTCAACGCCAAGGAGACACGCATTATCAGACTCCAATTTTGAAGAATTGCTTCTGAAAGCCAATAACCGTTTCGTATAGATGAAATATATAGCATAGAAATATATTTCAAAGATTATATATAAGCTTTGTATAAGAGACTTATGGTTAGAACTCGAAGTTGATTTTATTCATCTATAGCAGAAATTATTTTCGATTTATACTTTTAAAAATTTAAGAATAATCAGTAGATGTGTATTTCACAAACAAAAATAAATAAATAAATAAATAAATAACAAGGACTTTTGCTTTTGTTTAAAGGTTTATTTCCAAAATACTTCGTAATGCATAATAATTTTGAGAAATGGCCGTGCAATGCTCAGTAATGGTGAATAATGGCAAATAATGATAAGCAATTCCGAGTAAAGGTGAGTAATGCCGAGTAATACCGAATAATGCAAGTGATGGTGAGTAATGCTTGCATACTTTTGTTAATGGTGAAGTACCAATACCATTACTGGTAATCATTACAAGTAATGATACTAGTACTTATTTTTTTACAGTACTTGTAATGATAGTGTCGCACGGAATGTATTACAAAGTAATGAAGTATTTTACAGCTCGGGCCCTACGTTTGTCTTCAAAGTCATCGAAGACCTAAGACTAAAAACCAAAGATACCACATAGCGCGCCAAAGTTATTGTGAAAATTCCAATCGAACATTTTGAGATTGCTTTGTGTACTTTGCAATTTTTCTCATCGAACAGACTTGTTTCGTAATTTTTATGGTTCGCGAAAAATATACGTCATATTTTTAAAACAGACTAACTTAATCTTCCCCCTTTTGAAAACTGCCTAAAACTAATCAACCTCCAATTGTTCGCAATACATCGAGATGTTGCCGATATTATCTTCGACCACTAAGTCATAGCCGATTCCATTGATTACCCTAACCTCCTTTACAGCATATCCCTTAACACTAACCCCGTAGCGTTAAATATTTCCCTTTACCAGAATTCTGCGGATGGTCAACAACTCTTCTGCTTTCGATTTCCACCTCTCCAAAACCTCCTTTAAGCATGCCCTATACTTACCCAACCCGATCCTCCAATGAACCAGTATGTCTCCACTCTATGAGTTCCCATTCCGAAAGTTCCATTACAAGATATTTTCCTTTTTCCCAATCCGAGGTTTAGATGGAGTCTAAAGAAGATTATCAAAATACTTTGGACGTTGAACATCTTACCTTGATAATTGGCGATACAGGTCCGCTTTGACTCACCAATTTCCAACCCCAATCAATCACACTGGAATCCCTATTTATGCTGATAACACGAAGATTTTTAAACGTATTTCCTATTCATCTGATTACTTATCAAACACTCCCTTTACCTTTTGACCCCTTTCTTAAAATATATTTCAGTTTTTATCTATAAGGCATTTATCCTATTCTTTCCCTTTCCCTAGCTTTTATTCTCGTTCTTGTCGTATTCCCAATTCCTTATTTTTTAGTCTTAGTTATAGTATTTAATTTAATATATGTACATTTACATTATGTAAGCTTGTTTTCTTTTCTTTTAGCTTCTACTAAGCGAAATAAATAAATATTGATACTAGGGATGCAGAAAAAAAAACAACACTTCTCAACTCTTAGCACCGAAAACCCCAAAAAGCAACACAATGAACAACCTAATCTGTATAATGACGAATTACCTCATTACGAAAACGTAAAAGGAAGACCAAAAATAGTTTGTACAGGGCGAAGAACCCGTCCAAAGAAGTTATTTGAGTTCAAGGTTCAGGCAGAATATAGCCGAATGAAAAATATTTTAGGAATTAGTTTACAAGCTTTTAACTTTTTTCGTCATTAAAGAGCTTACAGCTTAGTGATAATATTAATTGAAGCCATCTTCACTATTGTAACCTCGTACAACTTCAGGCTGTATTTAGAGACAACTGATAACGTGACAACGAGGCCTCTTGACTTGTACATATTTGAATTTTCGAATGAGCTTATTTGAAAGTGCTCCTGTCCTGCACGAAATGCACATTTTTGAAAGTGATTGCGAATATTGGTGAATATTTGTAAAGTCCTTGCGAAAGTGAAGTTGTATGTGCAGGTCCCAGCCATGCAAGTTTTGAACGGTAAACGAAAAGTACTCAAGTCTAATTTGGAAGCTGCACAAATTTGTAACATTCTAGTTTTTCTGTCCAGGAATAACGCCTACACATCTAAAGTGAAAAACGCTAAAAATTTTCTCCGGAGCTGGAAACAAGATGGTGACGAATTTTGTTTAGTCGTAAAAAGAAATAACATAATTTGTTCGTTGTGTCAGAGAAAAAATTTACTTTTTTTATGAAATTATAATTAAGTAGTGATCAAATGCTCTATGAATAAGAATAAATAAGAAATAATTAGCCTTGAAAAAATTCGTACGGAGGCGCATTAATTTTGGCTTAGCCTAGCTGTCAAAAGAGAAAGGTAAAATTTGGTTTTTCTTTTGCCAGATTATATTGAGGTGTGTTTTTAGATATTTTCAGAGAACTCCAAAGGAGTCTCCGGACACTACATTGGAACTTAATCATTCCAATAATACTGTTTCAAGCTTAAACTCAGATGGCGACCATGACCAAAATAACAACATGACATGCACAAAACGGAAAACATATGTCCAAAAGATAGAAATTTATGGGTTCAGGATCTTCAGTTTAAAGATTGGTTACTAGTTAATAACTAAAGCCAGAGAATTGTTTCATATAAGTAATGTCGAGTAGAAATTCAGGCTAAGACTATTAAGGACTATGCTAACGCGCAAAAACATAAGAAGGCAGCTAATCCTTTTTTGTCAGGACGACAATTAAAACTGCCAACAACAAAAATGAAATCGAAAGATGCAGAAGAAAATCATTTAGCAGGTGCCCGCATTTCTTTATTTATAGCAAAACATGCCACGCTTAGATCTGTTAACCATTTGATCAAAAGATTTTCAACGAAAATGTAATATGCCAGGCAATGAAGATTTCAAGAACTAAATGTGGAAAAATTATAAATAATGTATAGAAGCTTTTTTTCAAAATTTATTTAATTGAAGATATTGGAAATGGGCCTTTTAGTCTTATAGCTGTGGAGTCAACAGACAAGTCCGCAGTAAAACACTTAGGAATTATTATTAAATTAGCAGGGAAAACAATAAGCTTGAAATAAAATTGTTAAAATTACATTCAATAGAAAGTTGCGATGATTTTCTTCCGCTAGAAAATTTCAATACCGTATACTTTATAACTTAATAATGATTGTTCCGCTGAAAATACCACAAATAGATTCAACCCGTTGAATCCGTTTGAATAGAAGCTTCCATGTCTAGAATATGCGACTAGTTTTTGGAATTAAAAACCTATATTCTCTATAGCCGCTAGAAATGAAAAATATTATAAAGCTAAAATTTTATCCGAAATGTTTAGTAAACATGTAAATTATTGTTATTAACTTTTTCTTAAACCAATTTTACAGAATAATCAAAAAGATAATCAGGTTTTTCAGAAATGCGGATTTTGTTCAATTTTTTAACGACCTATCACGTTTGATTCTTTTATTAATAAAAGAACTGGTTGATGTTCCTGACGATAATTGCGACATTGATATTAATATAGAAGGAAGGATTGCAAATCGTCCTTATTTAGGATACAATTGTGAAAAATATTGAAAGGAATTAAGAACAAATAATAAATTAACAACTGAGCAAGAATGTGAGTTTAGAAAAAAATCCCGCAATTTTCTAAAAATGTTAATATAAGAACTTAAAGCACAATTGAACAGCATTGCGGAAAATTATTAATTTTTCTATAGATAATTGTTTATGAAAAAACAAATTTTCTATATGCCACTTGTTTTCAAATCTTCATATTCCTGCAAATTTAGCATCTAAAATAGGCAATCAATGGAGAAGCCTTCTATTAGAGAATTGGCAGAATACTAATGATACCGTAGCTTTTTGTTGTGTAGCTAATAATTATAAAGATGGTTGCGGGGAAAATCCAGATGACGAACTTGCTAAATTTGTGCGGAAGTTGAACGTATTTTTAGCGTTATGAATCTAGTAAAAGAAGAATGGAAACAAATATGTTAAACAGTATTTTGTTAATGAGAAATCAATTGATTGACGAATGTTGCAATAACTTAAACGGATAGGGATAGGGAAAACTGATATATATTGTGATACTGAGTATACAACGGGAGATGAGTTGGGAGAATTTTTGGACGATCTCTATGAAATTATTTGAATCGATGACTTAATCTAGAAAGTGTAACATAAATTTTTCCAAAATTGAGTTTTTGATATAAAGAAGACCCGTGGTCAAACATTTTTTGAATTCTTTTGGTTACTCTTATATTAAACTAGAACATTTACTGTATCGAAACATTTTGAATTTGGCGACTTGCAATGGTCCATTATGAACGGAAAATGTACAAATCTGTGTTTCGCGTAAAATTATAGTTTTTGATATATTTAATCCAATTTCTAAGTTGGACATAAACGAATGAAATTTCCAGCCATAGTGAAACATGCAAGTCGCCAAGTTCAAATTATGGTGCTCAGAAAATTGTTTTGTTTACTTCAATAGATTAGTAGATTCTAGTTTTGTATAAAAATAAAACAAATAAAATTAAATTTTTAGTACATTTAAATATTGTTTTAGTTTTAAACAGCTAGTTCTAAAGAACTACAAATAATTTATGTTATTATTTATCGGAAATAAATGCTTTTATTTTTTTTTAAAATGCGTTTGTTTTTCTCTTGAAGAAAGCTGCTGGAAAATAGAATACAACTTTTAAAGGGTCTTTCATTAAGCACTTCCTATCTCTAAATTTAAATAAAACAAAGTGTATGTGAGATATCATCGAAAATTTTTATTTGTTTGAAAGGCCTATCGATGCCATTAGGTACGGAATATTACATCGTTCAAATGTCCACGACTTCTCTAGGTAGCTCGAATCCGAAATGTTCAATTTTCCATGACTCTGGCGCATAAATCAGGCTGAATTTGACCGATGGCACGGGTTATGTTGGTTTTGAAGGCCACTCTGGTTTCCGGCTTATTCGCATAGACCTGCGACTTAAGAAAACCCCACAAGAAAAAGTCTAACGTGGTCAGATTGCACGATCTCGGTGGCCAGTTCGCATCACCTCCGCGTGAGATGACCATACCCTCAAATCGCTCGGATAGAATGTCCAATGTGACATGAGCTGTGTGGCACGTACCCTTGAAACTACATGTTGTTGGTGTCCTGTTGAAACCACATGTTGTTGGTCTCCATATCATCCAATTGAGGCCAAAAGAAGTTGGTAATCATTCAGATATAGCGCTCGCCGTGATGGCCTGGCCAACGTCGTTCTCAAAGAAATATAGACCGATGACGCCACCAGCCCAAAATCCACACCAAACAGAGACTTTTTCCGGATGCATTGGACGCTCTTGGATCTCATGTGGGTTGGTATCGTCCCAAATTCGGCAATTTTCTTTGTTGACATACCCATTCATGCAGAAATGGGCCTCATCGCTGAAGATGATTTTTCGATGAAAATTACGGTCAGTTTCCAACTACTCCAGAGCTCATTCAGCGAACACATGTCGTTGTCTATGGTCATTTACCTTCTGCTCCTGGATCAGTTGAATTTTGTACGGGTGCAGGCCCAAGTCACGATGCAAAATTCACTAAGTTTTGGTTCGCGAAAGGCCGCGTTCTTGTGAGTGACGCGAAATCGACTGTCTCTGATTCTTCTGCATACTCTTACAGACTGCGGTAATTTTTTCCTCTCGGTAGGACGATTATGGCGACCGTAAAATGGGCGAAGCGCGCGGTACGTCGCCCGAACAGGACACCCATTTTGATAAAACAATTTTATCATTTGCACGTGTTATTGAACGCTATATCCGTCCATGGTGATTTGGCAAAACAGCTTGAATAAATGATAGCCAATTTGACAGATATAGCTTCAACAATATGGCCGCTATCAACTGTCAAAGTTCGGAAGTCCCTATTGGAAGGCCCTTTAGCTGCCGAATTTTGTGATTAATAAAATTTAGCTGAAGATTTGGCAGCAATTCATGTCATAGAAAATTTAGCAGAAATCCATTTCATATTTTTCTGCTAATTCGGCTAAATTTAGCAGAATTATTAAAAAAGTTTTGGTCACACTGGTCAAATAGTCATCGAACAATGATTTAAAAAAAAACCCATGTCGCCTCAAGACGCCCCGTATTTGTTGTCAAAATATCATCGAACGCGATCCCCATCTATCACTTCCGCAGGAAGAAAATATTTTACAGGCGAAAGTTCACATAACATATACGGTCTGTTTGCGAATTTTATATTCTTTCTGATTCCAAGTTAAAGTTTTAAATTTTGCCAGAAATCAGTTTAGAGTAATTAATTTTTGACCTTAATATTTACTACATTCTATAAAAACATTAATTTCCGATTTTATGTGGATACTTCTATAAATAAAATCTTTTTATATTTTGTAGAATTAAGGAGATGACTATGTGGCATAATATAAAATAAAAGATTTACCCAATTTGTTTAATTTTATTCCCGATAGTTGACGAAATGATAATGTATTGTTGTTATTAACGGATTTGAACATTTAAGGTAAATATTATGGTGCATTCATCTGAAAAGTAATTATGAGTGATATTGTGTGGGATTCTTAAAATTTAGTTGCCTTATGCTAAATACACATATTAATGAAATACCATTTTAAGAATCCCTGAAGTTTTCCAACCACGACAAGGTTTCACTCGCTGGAAGGAACTTAAAAAGGAAAAAAATAGCATTATACTATATATAAAATAAAAAAAACATATTTGCGCATCTTGGTACGGCAAAGCATGTCAATATTCTCTATATATGTTCAGCCCCAAGGTGTTGCACCAACTTCCTCTATAGATCATATATAGATAGATAAAGTTAGAAAATCAATCAGTAACTTACTTAAAAAAGATTCCTGGGTTCGTCACCTCTTGCACATTGGGGCATCCTGGCATGATGCAGGAGCCCATTTCTTCCTTTATGTACTTTATTTAACTCTATAATAAGCACAATTTAATCAAATTAATTTAAAACTGTATGTAGAAACTTACCGATTTTTGTACCGAATCAAACGTATTAAAATATATTTGCAAAACAAAAGCTTACTTTTATATCGAATTTTTTTTTAAAATAAAACACGATAATTGTTGAATCAATCACATTGATTAATAAATGTATGTGCATATATATTACAAAGTTTTTATGATTTAGAATTTATCAATCACAATTTCTTGAAAATATTGATAATCTGGCAGGGATAAAGCTTTAAAAGTATTTTTATGCCATTAATAATAATTTTTATTAACATTCATTGAATTTAAAGCAGCTATTTTATAAATTTTGTTCCAGAAATATTTAAATTCAAATATTTTGTCAGAATTCAGCAATTCCGCATTCAAAAAATCTGCGGAATCGATTTATCCATGCGATGCAATAAAAATAGACAACGCTATATAAATTTGTGTATCTCTGCTCGTCCCTCCCAGGCAGTATGTTGCCAAATTGGCGGTCGCTTGGGACAGGAGATTGAGCGGTCCATTGTATATGTATGGCTGCGCAACAAATCCACATAATTTTGAGTGCGCTTGATATTGTTTTGTGTATAGTTGCGAATTATAAGGCATATTTTTAGGAGCAAAAATAAAAATAGGCTAGATCGACCGCGACAGGACTCGGATCTGCATTCTTCGGATTCGAAGTCCGACGCTTTATCCATTAGGCCACACGGACTTTGCACCTTTCATCGATTGTTATCCCTTCATTACAAATTTTTATATCCTAATATATGTAGAAAACAGATTATATCCTAATATATGTAGAAAACAGGCTATCCAAATGTAGCAACTTAAAATCCCAAGCAAATTCCATTTAGCTGTCAGCTGACCTTTTTCTGACAGTTTCTCGGCGGAGTACAATCGAATGTTCATTTTTTAACAGTGTTCAGGCAGATCGCAACGTTGGCTGGAGTTCTCGCCGTAGATCAGGAATTTTTATTTTCTGCAAAGTGAAATGAGCTTTCGGTAGAAATAAAAATAAGTAGAATTCGACAATGGCATCTTTCGGGGGACCAATGGCGACGGGCACGGATGGACTTGATTATCAGTATAGGCAGAGGGTAGCGGCTCCACATCAAATCAGGTTATCGTCAAACAAAATTTTATTTTGAAGATTCTGACCTATTCATATTTCTGTTATTTTTACATTTGAATGTACTCATTGAGGTCATTCTGTCGAGCTGGCGAATCGTCCTAATAGCCTGATGGCTCCACGTTAACGATTTCTATAAAGTATAGAAATATGCTGAGGGCTCCCCGAAATTTTAATTGTTTGGGAGTCTGCGGGCACAATGCCAAATTCTGTTTACATTTTGTCAACTTTCTAATTTTTATTATTTTGCTAGATAATGCTGTGTTTTGCTACAATGCTATTATTTATAAATTGTTCCTTACACAGCGAATCTTCGGAGATTGATTCTCCGTCTGGTAAGCTATTATATCAATCTTTTTGCAGATTATTTGATTAATTGGTAACTATATGAAGATTAATATGGCGAAATCATTTTTTACCAATGCTTTATAGCAATTAAAACAAACCAGGGCTGAAAAAAACCATTTCAATTAATATGCTATATCTCGGTGCAGTTTAGTTGTGCGCAAAACTTTAAGAACATCTCTGTTTTTTGGAGTATATTCACTTTAAAAACCTCGGTTTTAATATGGTTTTTTGGAAAACTTCTGTTACTTTAGATTTGCATGAATAGAATATGAAGGCAGATAGAAAAGTCGCAATACTTAAAAAACGAGTTTTATAGAGTAAAAAACAGAAATGATCTTTAACTTTTGCGCATAACTGTATTAGACCTAAACTTAAATGTTGCTCCATTGAACTCATATAAAAGCTACATTTACAAATCAATAAGACAAAGTAGTCAATATCTAAATAAATTGAGCCTTATGACGGTGGGCGAAATATGGAGAAAAGTTCAACTAAACTTACTTATATTATTAAGAAATTACATTGAGTCATAATGCCGACTTTTCAGGAGACAAGACACCACCCTCAAACCATACTTTCACTATTTTTTTTTTCATATTAAAAATTATTTTTCTTGAGAAAATGCACTTACAAAAATTGCAAAGAATCATCAACGTTATCACCGGACTCATTGGAAAGTGGTGCATCTTACGATATATTACTTGTTAATGTCTGTTACAAAGTTTGGAATGAATAAGTTACTAAATATCAAATTTTGGTATATTAATTAATTTGGATAAACTAGTCACTTTATCCTTTAAAAAGATGCTGATGAGGAAAAAGTGGCGGAATAAAAATTTCTCATGACAGTCAAAGAATCGATTGGCTCATAGTGTTCTACAAATGATCTTCAATCACGATTTCCCTGAGAAGTTTCTGCTTTAATTCATTCCACTTTGGTCTTTATTGTGAACTAGCTTGCCAGCCAAGTCGTTGTCCGGGATAACAATTATTTAATTTACGCAGTGCTCGCAAAGATTACCTCATCAACAATTGTTTTGTTTTTCAATCTCATCGAAATTAATCTTTATAGGTCGGTTAATTAAACAAAACATCAATTGTACATCTAAACCTTCATCGAGAAAATTGAAACAAAATCTTTTCAGAAGTTACAGAGAAAATCGGGGACAGACAAGCGATGAGAGATTTTGTTTTATGTTATGTGCAGTGATGCAATGATAATATCCTAGTAACATAATATCCATTAATAAAGTAATGTAAATACGTAAACAAGTATACAACACCAATATCGCGATTTTGAACACGGAGATTTTATTGGAAATTCACTCCTAAGCCTATACCATTTTCAAACAACATTTCACATTTTCCCACGCAAAAATATCTTTTTCCATTTCAAATGTATAAAAATCCATTTCAAAAATGCTCTTTTTTTTTATTTCAAAAGTACTGAATTCCAAAACATTAGTATCGAAATTTAACAAAAAAGTGCTCATTATTCCAAATGCAAAATATCACAATGAGCACTTATACTTATATGTTTTTTAAAAGGTCACTGATTCTTAATCTATTATTAATATGGCGATGCAATTAAGGGGATAAATGTAAGAAGAGCCCATATGCCAAGTAAAAGAGCTGAGGTTCCAATTTAGTGGCTATACAATAATATAGTTATTTTAGGGCGTTTGATTAGTTACTTTTCTATATGATTGGGATGTGATATATAGGAATACATGATGATATCATAATTTTTATATCCGTTTGATATTGCACTTGTGCTATTAGTGCATTAAAAAGGTTTTCAGGTATATTTTGGTTATCATTAGTTTATGTCCATGGACATGAAGACGATAGATACATTGCCAGGTTTAATGTCCGTGAATATACGAAGACGAGAGAAATCGCCAAGTTCTCTATGCAGTTGCATGAAGACTACCATTTTATTCTAATCAATATAAAATTATTAATATATTGCGACAATTTGACGTTGCATCAACATTACGAAAAATGACGATTTTTAAACTATAGATTATACATACTACACATTACTACGGTATCATTATTCTTATAAACATAAACACGTTTGATACAATAATTTTCATTGACTGAAAGTGCCACATATTTGAATATAGCAAACGTCTTGGACCTATGGATGTGTTATTTTACTATCCATTTATTCTGGGGCGCACTTATCAATACGATTTAATTGTTGTATCGTGAATACTATAAATTCTTAGTGAAATAACATTGAATTCAAAGCTAATTAAAATGAATTTGTGAGAATTTTGAGAAGTTTATTAAGGAATTTTTATCCAAAAAGGGCTTTTGAAGGTATGTATTTAATAGTTTAAAAAAAGAAAGGTTGCTTTGCTTTTTACTTTGGATCCATAAAATGTGATCTGCGTGGCATTTTAGTTCCGTAAGGATAGGAATATTTGAATTAATTTTTGAGAAGGTACAAGCATAATTTTTTTTTTATTCCAAATATTGCAGTCATATTTAATAAATGTAATTTCTTTTTTCCTTACAGTGTACTTAACAAATCACGACTGAAATACTGCGTTTTCTTCCATGCATTACTTTTTTTCGTGATGCTGGCAAAACTTTCTGCTGATGTCCTTGACCGACTCGATGTATTCGTCTTGGAAATCGAAGAGCTTGAAATACCACAGCCACTATGGTGGGAATACATTTGGTGCTTATCTATTTTTACATCGTTCATAGGTCTTACCGCTGCTAAAAGCAACAAAGTTCGTGATATGCAAAAATATATGATAAGTATCGGCCTCTTAGCGCTACTTCCCCTGATCTACTCTTTCCTTTATTATTTTGGTGACGTTTGGGAATACATGACGCTCGTAGAAGATACTGATATTGAAGAGACTGATATATTTATTTGGCGGGTGAGTCTGTTTACAATAATAAGGAGTAATACACCCCTTATAACTTGTTTTGTTGTAGGGCATGCCCTATGGACTACTCTGGTATGCTTTCATTCTAGTCGGTTTTCAGATCCATGGTTTCACCCTATTCTTTGCCTGGAATTTGGTAAACGCATGGAAGGCTCGTGGCTCGGCCAGGAAGTACCAATAGATTTTAAATGTAGAATAAAGCCACAAAACTATTAACGTACATACGAATACTTGACGATCTTTATAGAATGACACTAACCCATCTGATATAGTTACAAAGAAAGAGATATATACACGTATTTTAATCTATTTTTATGTACTGTATCTATCTAGAACCTATTAAGAACAAACCAAACTATGATAAAAGTGTTTAACATTTTCGTTATATGAGAACTTATTAGGTAACTATTCATTACATTCATATCCTTTAGCTGTGTATCTCTGCGCCACTCGATATCTAGAATTTCTTTTCAAATATGAGCGCTCTATTTTTGCTACTGTAACTGGTTGTTTCTATAATATGACAAACTCATGCCATTGTTTCGGTTTTGTACGTAAAGCCGCCTTTATTATTCTAATCTTTGAGATAATCGTGTATTGATGTCATTTACTGTTCTCTTTACTTATAAATTTTTCGATTTTTATTCAGTGTAATTGGAAAATACAGTAATAAAAGCTAAATTATTGAGTGGGAACTTATTTTTCATTTCATGTGGGAAGAATTAAATTCAAAAACTGTAACTGTGGAGGCTCACGGGTGGGGGGATTTAATATGCAACAACAAACAATTTTTTTTATTTTAAATTTACTGTAATCGTTATTTAGTTTATACTAAACGTGCGCCAAGTACGAAAATCTACGAATAGAGCAATGACTAGATCTAATAAAAATTGAAAAAATCGACATAACTAAAAGTCCTCTGAAATCAGCGTAACGATGTATGATTAGCAGGATCCATACTCGTCCATCCATTTCTCAAATTTAACAATATCCGGGGCAGCCACTGATTTTCGTGTGCGCGCCATAGCATCGCGGAAGTCTTGCAATGTAATAGGAAGATCAACATCCTCTCGGCGAATTTGCATAATTTCTGACGGAGAACGGCCACTTATTTTTCTGCGCATTGCCATCATTGCTGCATCCCTACAAACATTGCTGATGTCCGAGCCGGTGTATCCCTTAAGTTGATCGCCGATTAGATTCGTGTCCAGTGATGGAGATAGATTAACTTCCTTCAAGCAGAGCTTTAACAGAGCCGATCGAGTTTCCTCTGAAATTAAGTTTTAGAATTGTCATAATTTTTCATCAAGTACACCCTTGCAAAAAAAATATTTCGCGTCTAAAACTTAGTATGATTTTCTGAGTTCAGCAAAATTTCCATAAAGCATTTCACGTGAAATTTTCGCCAGAGCATTCATATACAGTTCACATTTGTAGGTTAGTTGGTATGTCTGTCTAGAATTGATGATGATTATTACTGTATAATAAATTAAAATAAATTTATTTTACAAAAATAAGCCATACAGAACAGGAGATAAAATAAAATACGAAATATTGCATTTTTTAATGATTGTAGAGTACAAATTCGTCTCCTTAACAAGTTAACGAACTAAGCTCACGGTTTTTGGCTGCCACTGAAAGGTAATTTTGTTAAAATTTATTAAAATTTTTGCGAAAATCATGTAGATTAATCTAATAACTAAGAATCAATTATTTAATAATCATTAACATTAATTTTTATTCTTTTAAAATTCGAGTTTTTATTAGAAATTTAATAAAATAAGCTTCATAAAAATTAATTCACTATATGCTTCAGAGGATTCATATTTTGTAAGTGTAAATGCCTTGTACTGGACTGTTTTGCATCAAGTCATCCTCATTAAAGATTAAAAAAAAAACATAATTTTCGATTATCGAAATATGTCGCATCCTAAGGACCTGACCGCTGACATAGAAAAGGATTCGGTTTTTCAAGTGCCTTATTTTATTACATGTAAAAGCATACGAAAATCGGTAAGTTTCTAAAATATATACAATTTTAAAATGGCTTGATTCAATTGTTTTTATTATAAAGTTAAATAAAGGACATAAAGGAAGAAATGGACTCTCATATCGTGCCAGGATAGTCTAATGCGCAAGACACGAAGAAGACTGTGTCGCACGGAAATTATCATAAATTGTTCCGCATTAAAGACATTTTTGGTCATATGATAATTCTCCAGAAAATATCTGTAACGGCAATTCAGTGCTCTAAAATATCTGGCATTGCAGAACGTTAATTTCATGTCATTTTACGAGCTGTTACGGCCTGAGAGCGGAAGAGAGGGAAAAATTGACTCGCCCGCTTCTATAGGAGAGCGGTCCATTGTATATGGATATCTGTGGAAGAAACAAAAAGCACACCGTTCGTGTCTATAAGAAATCGTGTTCATGAGCGGTCCATTATATATGTATGCCTATGGAGATACCAAAATCAAATTTCATGAAATACTAGATGGGACACTCTCTATACAAGCTTAAAGCTCTAACCCATATGCAAGTTCTAAAACTGCCTGGGGAAAATTTTTCCATTAGAGAAAGTACCAAAGAACTACTGCTTCCTATGTCTATCTAAATTCCAATCAGAACGAAAGAGATAAAAATAGGCAGCCAATTCTCATCTACAGCACTTACAGTGTAGACAATAAAATGCAGCGTTTTTTTACCACGCATTTTTAAAGGCGGGCCAATCTGTCGGGCTCGCTGTGTGCCTCTGCATGCATGGTGTTAGTGCCGTCCCCAGGAAATGTTCCAGCATAGGGAAATCCTGAATTGAGAATTGGGAACAGGCAGGTAGCACAGTCAGAGCATGTATACGGATGCGGGCTGCTTACATTTTTTAAAGGCGAGCCAAACGTATTCGAACATGTGCGCTGCTTTGGGTGGTGAAACGTGATTTTAATTTTCGTTCCGCCTCCCCCTAAATTTTTGTCTTTCTCTCACGCATGAGCCCTTTATTACTATCCACTTTTAGAAAAATCTGCAAGGACTAAGGGAACCAAGGTCGAAAAAATATAAGTGACTACGTCACGAGTGTCACATCTAGTAATTCATGATCTTTGACCAAAATCCAGGACGTGCCAAATTTTTTGACAATAGTCAGTGCACCTAGTGGCGCCGCAGGTTTTCTAAGAATATACTCATTGAACATAAGTACCTATTATAATATCCTTTTTTGCGTGGGGCGCAATCATGCATAATATAATGAACCGCACATATAAATAATTTCCTATAGAAGGGGACGATGCGATTTTGGTTCCACTTAGGCCACTATGTACTCCGTTCACATGAATTTTTTAGACTACGTTGTAAATTCACACACCAGTATGCAATACTCTCTCTCTGTATGTAGAGGGCATCTCAACAATTTTGGAGTTACAGAGTGATTCGTAAATTCAAATTTCCCATGGTATGTACGTCACTATTTTATTTTTATTCGACATCCAATTCACGCCAAAAACCTACGGTACCAATATCCTTCCAAAGATGACAACAAGTTGTCCTACCACTACCCATCGCAGGTACACTTACATCAGAAATTGGAAAATATGTTTCTCATTTTTCGAAATTTCAGATTTTCCTCAGAATTCAGAAAATTAATATACATATTTTTAATTTTTAACGAATTGTCCATCTTATTACCTTTCCAACAAGGTACA
Organism: Philonicus albiceps; assembly: GCA_963969385.1. Lineage (NCBI taxonomy): Eukaryota > Metazoa > Arthropoda > Insecta > Diptera > Asilidae > Philonicus > Philonicus albiceps. Next base: position 21,867,201 of record OZ017772.1, on the reverse strand, counting down.
GCATGTCCAAGTAGCGACAAATATATTCAAATTCATTCGTGGAAAACTCTTTTCTGGTAAATTAAAACAAATCGAATTTTAGAAGATTTAAACTCAAATTAATCCCAAAATATTTGTGTTTAGTCCTTCTAATTCTTTGTTTAAGGTGTAGTGTATCCAGGCTCTCTCGTATTTTCGTCGCTGCAGTCCCACTTCTGCTAATTAATTCCTCTCTAGTGTTAACAGGGCTTGAGTAAACTTCATCCTTCATTGCCCTATAAAAACTCCAATGGAGTAAGGTCTGGAGATCCAAGAAATCAGTCAAACTAGTCCAATTGAGTGTTCAGGGTATTGTTCATTTAATTTGATCTTAACAATATTACTACATTGACCTTATATTATTCAGATAGGTGTCTTCAAGTAGTACTTGTAGCATATTCTCCGACGCCAGCATAAGCACTCTGCATATAGCAGCCCGGATGGACCACCAAATATCGGCCTCCACGGCCCATCGGGTGTTAAGTAATAATAGGATGCATCCCTATCATATACAACGTATACATGCATTAGAAGAAAGCGATTAAGAAAATCGGTTACGCTTCTGCTAAAGTTTGCTTCGTCGGGATAATGACGATAGTGGATTTTTGTCACAAATCCTCTACCGACTAAGCAACATTCACAAGGGTTGGTATCCTTAATTTACACAACACCCACAGCTGGACAAATATAAATCCAGAGCTACCGTGGAAGCCCACCAACGGTTCGTAACTGCATAAATGCTCAGTGAATGTGTTTTGTGGTCTCTTTGGCAATTTGGTGTTAGGGCTTTTCGAATTGCCAACATTAAATGAACCCATGTACCTCAAATTTTGAAGAGGTCGACTCGAGAACTCTCTTGATGAGAATGTCCCTCTTGCTCTTCGCACCAGAATGCAGTTTATGCACCCTGACGGTTCGTCACCTCATTACGCTCTTACGGTTAGGAACTATCTTAACGAGCAGACTGTGGACAGCTTAAGCATTTGATTTTCTTTCGGTCAATCAAAACACGTGAGAAGCTAATGAGTAAGATTTCTACTACAACGAGTTACAAGCAATACCAGACCTCAGTACGTCTTTTAAGAGAAACTCGGTGCGAATTACAAATTCGTCGTGGTGCCGAACCACTTAAACACGAATAACTTCGGAATGTGTCGTGGATTCGAGTGCGGTTTACATGACAGGAAAGCTTCTAAAAAAAAAATGTCGATCTTGTACAAAAAACCGGCAGAGCGAAAGGCCGAAGTCAAATTTTTTGGGATTTGAAATTGCCGTCTTCGAAGTTTGATGTGGTCTTCCTTGCTTGTTTATTGACGGACTGGGTCGTGAGTTAAAAGCTCAGTTTTCTAATCCGTTATCAACCATTATCCTACGATATCTCTGAAAGAAGTTATAAAGCATTTTAGCCCCCTCCAAATTTTCCTTTGCGATTTTAGATTTGAAGGACCGATTTTAGGGAGGGGGTCTCTGAACAAACGTTGATAGCACATCGATATTTTATTTTTATCTTTTGATCTACTTAACCTATATTAAGAAGAATCATCCGAATCACGTTAAAAATCTACTATCCTAATGACCTTTCCAAAAATGTCAACCACCACCACTTACTACAGATACGCTCACTCCGAAAGTGGAAACATATTTTTCATGTACCTCTTTGGAAAGGTAATATAAGCAATTTGATAAAAATAATATAATTAATAGGTGCATAAATTACATGAATTTCGGAGAAAATTTGATGAAAACATAAATTTTAGGAAAATAAAAAACATTTTCGTAAGTGAGTGTACCTGCAGTGGGTGGTGGGGGTTAACATTGTTGCCATTTTAGAAAGGACATTAATATAGCCTCGAGGCTCTACCTTCTTTGATTTTAATTTTGATAATACGCGCGTTTGTATGTGTGTGTGTACCAATATGTATGCATATTCAAATGTATACATAAATTCATAAACTAATGCGTATGTAATATATATATATATATATATATATATATATATATATATATATATGTATATATATATATATATATAGTGGGCATGTCAAAATGAGTGAGTGGGATGCCCTAACCTAGCCAAACAAAATATAGTACAGCGGAGAATGGGGGCAATCTCAATGGTTTGGGAGTTAAAGGGTGATTCGTAAATTCCTATTTTTCATGGTATATATGTACATCACTATTTTCTTTTTATCTTTTATCAACTCAACGCAGCGACATCCGACTCACGCCAAAAGTCTACTATACCAATGTCCTTTCCAAAGATGTTAACAATCTTGACCTCCCAACACCCACTGCGCATACACTCACTTCGCAAAATGTACGAAATCATTTTCCTAAAATTCAGCTTTTCCTGATATTTTCTCCGAAATTCGTCTAATTAACACGTTCAACCCGGCTCACTTTTTCGACGTCTATATAATGGGCGCGAACGATATGATAAGTTGTTTATTCTTCTGGCGGCGCTTGTTTGATTCGCCGTTTGTTTATGGTATTATATGTGTACCACCGGTGGTTCACGTCGCCAAACGGAGAAACCCCACTAGTTGTGGACACCTACTAGTTCACGCCGCCAGATAAAAGCGGGCTGAATGTGTTAAAACGTAAAAAACAAACAAAAGTCTCCAAAAGTTATGTAAAATATTTTACACAAGTTATTACTTCTAATTATTGCTGCAGAAAAGTCATAATCATTAGTCATAAATTCCATATTTATTTTATTGCCGTAATTAGCTTTCTTAGCCAGACATACTTGGGACTATCTCGACGCTCGGAAATTTTGCTATAAAAGGGCTCAGTTAGAAAGAACATCGATCATAATTGAAAAACCAAGCAATACTACGGGTGCTCTAAGCTGAAATAATACAAAAAATGGCCGAATTTACTTATGAGGAATACGCCGATATAATTTACACGGATGGTGTAGTCGATGGAAATGAAAAAGAGGCTGTCTCAGAATTCCAAAGGAAATTCTCAAATCGACGATTACCCCAAGAAGGAGTATTTTTACAGACTTTGTAGAGGTTAAGAGAAACTGGAAGTCTAATTTCAAATAGGGCGAATCCGCGATCAGGAACTTGGCAAGAGTCTGCCGACGTTAAACAGTAAATAATCAGCATCGTCAGGCAAAACCCTGAAACGAGCACGAGACGAGTCGCAAGATGATTAGGAGGGTCTTCGTACACAGTTTGGAGGGTTTTTCATCGAGAAAGGTTGCATCCATATCATCATATCCTAGTACAAAAGCTTGTGGAAGGAGATTTCGAGAGAAGATTGGAATTTTACAATTGACTTCTGGAATGCCACATAGAGAACACAGTGTTTCTAGACAGAATTCTGTGAATGAATGAATCTTATGCACTAAGGATGGTATCACAAACATACACAACCTTCATACCTTTGTACATTAACCCATAGAGGAAAAGGTAACATCATTTCAGCATAAATTCAGTGTCAATATTTGTGCGGACTTTTTGGAAAATACACTGCAAGAACTATTTAAAGACATCTCTCTGGAAAATATATGTAAGGTCAATGTTTTACCAACACGATAGAACACCAGCTAATATGCGCTGATAAGATTGTGAAGGTTAAATTAAATGAACAATTTCCTGAGCACTGGATTGGACGAGGTGAACCGATTCCTTGGCCTGCTAAATCTCCAGACCTTACTCCATTGGACTTTTTCTTACATAGAACGATGAAGAATGAAGTTTACTCAAGTTAACACCAGAGAAGAATTAAAAATCAAAATTGCAATACACTTTAAACAGGGAATTAGAAGGAAGTTATTAGCATGCATCGCAAGTGGTGAAGGACATTTCAAGCAGATTTTGTGCGGAATTAGCATTAATTTACATTGGGTTTTAATTAAATAAAAAATATGTTGGGGTTAATTGTAGTTTAATTTGTCAAAAATTTTAATTTACCAGAAAAAGTTTTCCATATTCATATAAGATTTAATAAATAGGTATATTAAATCTCGGAGAAAATGTGAGGAAAACTGAATTATAGGGAAATAAGAAACAGTTTTATCATTTTCGGAAGTAGGTGTACCGGCAGTGGGTGGTGGTAGGTCAATATTATTGATATTTTTGGAAAGGACATTGGTATAGTAGATTTTCGGCGTGAGTTGGATGTTGATGCGTTGAGTTGTAACCCCCAAACGGTTGAAATTCGCGAAAGTTCTTACAGTTCCTGTCTCCACAATTCTAGGCTATAAGAAAAACGAAATAAACAAAAATAAAAAGACACTTTTGGCCTTTTTGTTTAAGTTCATTGCAATTTTTTCCAACTTCACTATGGTTTCAAAAGTTTGCTATCAAACAACGACAGAGATTGCAGGTAACCCACGGTACATAACTGAAATCCTGTTCCTAAATTCTTACCATTAGGTAGTCCTATGTAGATCCTTTTCTCAAATCGCCTCCTGAATGCCTCGTCAATATCCCATGGATGGTTAGTCGCTGCCAGCACCATTATAATTTTCTCGTCCTGAACAGCAGCATTCAAACCGTCCATCTGAATTAGCAATTCGGCTTTAAATCTTCGACTGGCTTCATGTTCGGAATCGCTTCCACGAAAAGCGCACAAGGCATCAATTTCGTCTATAAAAATTGTGCTGGGAGCATAAAATCGAGCCATCTCGAATAGCAAACGAACGAGCTTTTCACTCTCGCCGCGATATTTCGAAGTCAGGGTGCTTGAGGAAACGTTGAAGAAGGTTGTACCGCACTCTGTAGCCACAGCTTTTGCCATCATTGTTTTGCCAGTTCCTGGAGCACCAACCATTAGCACTCCGCGCCAAGGACGGCGGATGCCCTTGAAAAAGTCAGGCATTATAACTGGCAAAACAACAGCCTCTTGGAGAATCGCTTTGGCTTCATTCAATCCGGCAACATCTGACCACTGGATTCCAGGATGACGTTCCAAAATGTCCTTTTCGAGGATTTCGACCAAATGTGGTTCATAACCTGAGGGCGCAAATATCTTTGATTTATTATTTAGAGAGCTTTTCGGAGAGCTATGTGAAGTGGAATTCTCTTCAATGGATGTGGCTTCCTGATCATCAGAATTAGCCGCTTCTTCAGAAGAACTTTTTTTAGTTTTCTCCTTGAGTTTCAGTTGGTTAGTTAATTTTCTAGCCCGTATACGTTCCACAGAGCGACTTTTTCTACCCATTAAGGATACTTTTGTACTGCGTTCTCTCTTCTCCCGATTAGTTGCAATACCAACGGTGGTAGTACTTACGTGGTGACCCATGTTATTTATCGAAGGCAATGTTGGTTGAAGCTCTGGATCCCTCTTTCTAAGTGAGGATATCCAACGGTTATCAGTCGGATTTAGGTTATTGTTTTGAGTCGGTTGAGTTCCAGTTTGAAAATTCGTTCTTGACTGAGGGGGTACTTCTAAATTGAAGTAGAAAATAATTTTTAAATTAATTAAAATTCATATATGCTGTGTTCTTGATCACCTTGTGTCGGAATCCGTGTTTTTAGACGAAAGTTGCCTGTTGAGTCTTTTATGCCAACATTATTAGAGCCCCCTAATGAAGTAGACGTTGTTGTTTTTACAGTTCCATTTAATCGTGTTGGACGATGAGTAGTTGTTATTTTAGTGAACGTAAACGGTGGATATGGATCGAGGATCAGGGAATCTATCATACGTGCCATGTGTGATAAGCCATTGGAGGATGATGAACTGCAATTATTCATATCATCATATTAGATAAATGACAGACTAAACCTTTCAGAAGCTAGGAGTAGCAATATAAAATGAGACCTCCGGCCGACTCAGAAAATAAATTTTGTAAATCTATATATGTATATTTAATGTAAAATTTCCATTTTGCGGAGGGAAAATATGAAAGAAAAAACGACGGTCTAAGCTCCAAAACTTTATTCTCTCTACGTACAACTTGTTTGGCGGTATGCACTAGACTGTTAACAATTAACTCCCTAGCCAATAGGTTAGTAACGTACTATTGCACCTGATTCGAATTTTCTCTCCTACAGATTCGTTTTGTCCATCTTGACTAAAATCGTCTTGATTTCATTAATAATTTAAAATATAAACGACAGTGCATTAAGCACATTGTTACAAATCGGCAATTATCGTCAACGTAGACGAATATTTCAATAAAAATTCACATTCATCATTCTAGTGTTCTTAACGCATCGTCTAGACATATACTTGTATATATACAACTACAGATTATCTGCGAAGGATCTACAGTACAAACGATCGTGCGTCATGCACGTTTCAGGAAATATACAATTGTTCTTTGGGAGACAACTATTAGATATTGCTATCTTAATGAAATTGACAACATTAGTCCTGAGCTTTTTATTACATATCACAGCATACATACATACTTAAAGTTATTACATTAATTGAAACGACCATGCGTTAGGAGAAAAAATTTTAACAATATATATTATATGTGCAATTTTTAAATTTGCCGTCTTGTGAAAGCGTCTACCTTACTTAATTAGTAAGAAATAGACTAGACTCATCAAAAGATGTTAAAGAAAAAATTATTTGGAACTAAACCAATTCCAATTCTACCATTCCACACTCGGTGTTTAATCTGCGGTTTAGGACACGAAACAATGCAAAGACTAAAAATCAGTTATTTCAGTACTAACCTCCAAATTAATCTACCACCTAGACTGCTTTGGAACAACATACGTAAAGCTGAGATGCATATCAGCTAATATTGATGAAATTCATATTTCTATAAACCTTAAATTCATCAAAAAATATTATTGACTGCTGCATTACGGCTTTAACTAATATATCCAATTGTTGTTTGATGGCCTTAATTATAGAAGATAGCCAAGATTATTCCTACTTTGAAAGATAAACAGAATTTTACACCAATTAACATTCTATCCTGTTTGTATAAAGTATTTGAAAACCTGTCATCTTTCAAGATTAACGAGCATATTTCTAATTTGGATATTCTTGTTGTTTTTCAGTCTGACTATAAAAAGGGATCGAAACAACGTAAAATTTTGGCTACACTTTATAACAAACCCACGTATGTTTTACATTACCGCAGTTTGAAACAGGTTATCGGTCACGGAATAAAATTAGTCAAGAGTCAAAAATATCTTAGCTTAGTACAGTTACCCAATCAAAAATAGCGCTAAGAACTCACGACAATAAAAGGTATTTAACACCAAATTCGAGTGAAAGGAGGAGCTGGCCCCGATCTGGACCGAGGTGGTCCGGAAGGGCAAAGGGGCTAAAGCTAGCCCAGCCAAGGCAAGAAAGAGGCGGAGGGGAAAGGGAGGAAGAAGGAGAAGACCCCCGTAACCGGCAGGGAAGCGAAGGATACGGCGCTGGTGCCACCTCCGTCGGAAGCTCCTGCGTGGAGAGGAAGACCTTTGCGGACGTGCTTAGCAGCAGTCAACCCCGAAAGTTGCGGGACGACCGTCCGGCAGATCAGTGCGGGCAAGGTCCTCCTTGAACTGGCGAAGCCGACGCCCGAGTTCAGGGCGGCTTTCTCGGTGCTCTGAAATCCGCAGTCGGGTCAGCGAGTGCGGTCAAGAGCCTCCCTAGAGATCAGGAACTTGGACGGTGGCGGGTCGTTTACTTCACTAGTGGGTTTTGGCACAAAAGACCGTTTTTGGTTGAAGCGTGCATCATATGGGCCGCACTCTGTTTTATTAATTAATAATAATATAACATCCATAGTTATCGATTGGTTTTTGAACTATGATCGATGTTATTGCTAATTGTGCTTCTTTTATAGCAATATTTCCGTCAGGTATTAGTAACAGAGCGTCAGAATACACCCAAGTGAGTTAAAATAAATTCCATCAGCCTTTTTATGACTTTTCTGCGACAATAATTAAAACTAACTGCTTAGATATGCTATACAAACATTACCGATAATTTTTAAAGACATTTGTTCGGTTTACGGTTTTTGCAATTAAAGGACTAAGAAACAGACTTTTTCTACCAATTAATTTGAACATATTGTACCTTTTGGGAAAGGTAATAAGACGAGCAATTTGATAAAAATAATAAATAGGTGTATTTATTACGTAAATTTCGGAGAAAATTCAATGAAAACGTGAATTTTAGGAAAATTAAAAACATGAAAAATTAGAATTTACGAATCAACCTGTAAGCGTCAAATTAAAAAACTATACCGTCTCTGAAAAATACGTAAAAAATTTTTAGGGTATCAATCATTTGTCTTTAAATATCATAAAATTATCATTTATAATACATATCGGATGTCTTTTTTAACCTTAAAGAAATAATCAATGGTTTTGTAAAACCGAAAAATTGGATTTCAAAATGCATGCAAACATATATTCAATGAACAGGTATTCTGATGTACCTATTAATTGAACCTTGAAAGTTACACTTACGCTAGTTTGAGGATATATGGAATTCATTTATCCATTTATGAACATGTAGCGCATAAATAACTTTTTAGAAATACACATGCGTACATATATATATGGGCACTTTGTGTTTTCAAAGTTAAGGGCATTGTCCTCAAGTACTGTATTCGTAATCAATAAAATTTGGGAACACCTGGAATAGCAAGGCATTGACCAGCGCTTAACAGAGAACATTTTCGGAATATTCTTTCTACCAGTACCAATTCATTTACTTTATTTCCACGCGCGAAGCATTCTGCTTTACATTCAGGAGGTGAAAGGATTTTGGAGGTTTCCAATTGAGTTTTTCCGGGAATTGAAAACCTCCGTTGGATTATTGACTTGTTTAAGTGTTGACGGGTCAATGCCCTCGATGGAGTGGATTTTCGCGTGAACGCAAAGCGTTTTCCAAAGACGACAAACTTAGAAATTGAAAGTAAGGGTAAAAAGTGTGAACATACGCGCTGGTGAGGGTGTTGGGCACAATTGATAAGATTTGGGTCAGTGGTAAATTTGGTGGGTGGCTTGTGCCCCTAATTGCAAAATATCATGCTTCAGCAGACTAAGGAATAATTAACTCCTAACATTACTCAGATCGGAAGTGGGCGGATTTCAATGAATTCCATAAAATTGTTCCATAACAATACCTATATACAGTGACTCGAAAAACTGTTCACGTATTTTCTCTAAAAAGGGATACAAGGTACTATTTTAAATAAAAAGAAGGGAATTCACTTTTTGATTTTGAATATATTTTAGGGGAATAACAACAATTCATAAATTCGAATATACAAAAACACAATTATATATTTAAAGGAAAAAAATAACATAAACTGAAATCCAAGAAATGAACAGTTTATCGACTAGCAGATACATTTCAATGTTTAGTATTATAAAAGATTTTTTTAAAATGTGGTGTTTCCTCCTTTGGCTTTAATAACTGCTTCAATTCGTTTAGGCATACTGGCCGTTAATTTAGCCAACGTTTCGGAGCTAATTTCCTCCCACGTCTTTTGAACTTTCACCCAGAGCTCATCAACGGTTTTTGGAAGTTCCTTTTGAGTAATTAGTCTTTTTTTAATTATAGCCCAAAGATTCTCTATTGGATTGAGATCAGGTGACTGAGCAGGCCATTTCATCGTTTTTATCGCATTGTTTTCTAGCCAGATTTTCGTAGCACGAGCCGTATGCTTCGGGTCGTTATCTTGCATAAACTCCAAGTCACCTGTCTCACATCCAAATTTCTCAAAACTCGGTAGCAACGAGTCTTCAAGTATGCGTACATAATCTTTGGCGCACATAATTCCTTGAATACGACGCAATTTTCCCAATTTATCGCCACAGAAGCAGCCCCAAACAAGTAGTGAACCTCCTCCGAACTTTAAGGTCTTAAGTATATTTTTTTCTGTTGGTCCAATTCTTTTGTCGTACCAGCTCCAAATTCGTCCGTCAGATCCTAATCGGTTAATTTTTGTCTCATCAGACCATACAACTAATTTCCACTGTTCCGCAGTCCAATTTTTGTGAAGTTTTGCAAACTCTAATCGTGCTTTTCTATTTTTCTCCGATATTTGAGGCTTTTTTATCTTGGCTCTTGCCTTTAAATTTGCATTTTTCAAGCAATTTCGGATAGTGTCATTGCACACATTGATATTTAATGTGGCAGAAAGTTCTTTATTGACATCCACAGCATTACTTGCTGCTCCTGACATGATAAGACACCGTGCCATTCTTTCTGTTTCAGCGCTTAGTATTTTGGGTCGTCCACCTTTATTTTTATTTACCTCAACCTCCATTTCTTTTCTAATTTTTGTGGTTACACCGATCGAAATAGCGTGTTTTCTAGAGATGTTTCTCACAGAAAGTCCTTTTTTTATATCCTCAGCAACAGCTGCCCTCTTAGCAGTGGAAATTTTTTTGGTCATTTTTATCTACAAATAAGTTTTGACCCAAAATCATTTTGACCCGAAAAGCTATGAAATATGTATTTTCTTACCGCGATAGATATAATAAATATACAAAACGCCTTATTTTTTTAAAAAAAGTAACGCAAGTTTAATTCTTTTTAGAGAAACTCCAAACGCTCGAAAAACTGTTCACGTTGCGATCTTTACTTCAGCAAGGATTTTAACGCTTTGCTTTGCCCATTCAAACGTTCATGTAAATAATAACAAATTACAGTTAAATTGCAGTTATTTGAAGAAAACCAGTGTTGCCGCTTGCTTAGTATTTCCATTTTTTTGGGGAATTTATCTGAGAATGTAATTACGTGAACAGTTTTTCGAGTCACTGTACATACAAGCCTTCTTACTGCTAATTGTAAGTCAATTTAATGAAATTACATAATAAATACGCAGTTTTTATAATAAATTCATTTATTGTTATTGATATCTACTAAAAGTAGGGCGTTGTTCTGTTATAAGCCTGAGCTAGGATTAAAATTCAGCTATCTATTAACACCTTAAAATAATAAGTATTTTTTTTTGATTTTGGACAAGTAATTTTACTAAGGGTGATTTTGGAATTTCGTTTTACAGGTAGTTTATGTTTACTTAAGACTTACGAATGTTTCCTCAGAAAGTTCGATCAATTAAGGACAACTAAGCCACGTGAAAGAAGTCAATGCTTTAATTTATTTAGTTTGTTAACATTAAATGTTATATGTCAATTTTCTAGAAATCGGCACTTGTCCCAATTTTTTGGGCTGCCCGTGTGAGTAGCTTGCACTCTTGGGGACTTAATTCGTAATTTAAGGGGAGGTTCTCATCTAGAATCTTGAAATTTTCGATTTTTTTTTTATTTCATATTATTAAAGTTTAATATGTCTAGAATGTTCCTTTAAAATATTTTGTTGATCCGAGCACTAGAACGGATTCTACAGCCCATTGATTGTCGCGGTGTCACGATCGGGGCGCTCTTAGCCTGTGCCGCGCGGAGTCGGGTCTCGGGCGCGGCGCTCGGCATAGGTAAAAAACTTATTGTCCGAAGGAAGCAAAATCGAATAGATGATTTTTTTTCCCCCCAAAACGACCCCAAAAACCTATATATACGCAATCCCAAAACGAAAAATTCGTTTATATTCGAAAAATTGTCGACGAAAAGTTACTTAAAGTTCAAACGCGATTATCTCAGAACTTTGTTTTTTAAGATTTTACAAATTTGTGTACAAGATAACTCAAAAACGGTTCAACCAATCAACTTCTAGTTTCGTGCATATTAAAGTAAATAATTTTCTTCATAGAAAGAGTGGAGCACATTTTGAAAATTTTAACATTAACTCCTTTTTGTTAGTCATAAACTATGAAAAAAAACAGCCAAAAACGGCACAAAAATTTCAAAATCGCGCCATTCCGTCAATTTTAAATTTTTTTTGAAAGTCGTTCACTCTTTCTGAGACAAATTTATTCTAGTTTACAATAATGTCATCATTATTTGATTTCAGGCTAATTTGCGACCCCTAGATTGTACACAGCTGGGCAATTTTCGAAAAACATGCCTTCGGAGAAGCTGAATAACGGGCGCCATTTTGCTTTTTTTTTGTACAGATAAATGTACAATAAAAGATACTGCCAAATATCATTTCCCTATGTCTTGTCATTTTCCTTCAAATAAATCACGAACTTTACCTACTTTTTAGCGCGCTAGATGAGAACCTCCCCTTAAGATAATCTTAGATCGATATTTGAATATGCAACACCTTCGATTTAGCATCTTTTTATACCCTCCACTTATTTCTTGAGCAAAGTTTGACTTCTGGGGGTGAACATCGGCACCTGCTCGTGAAATTACAACTCTTTTGCCGATTACTTGTGAACAGCTTACTGCTTTCACAACCACAAATATACAAAACTTTAAAGTCTCGTTTTCTCCGTTCCTATTTTTTCAAAATTGCCGGGGATATAACTCGAAAACGGTTCAACCGATTTTCTTCTAGTTAGTTTAATTTTAAAGAAAACAATTTTTATTGGAGGATGAACCATTAAAATTTTAATATTTTTTACGTTAACTATTTTATTTCAAGTAATAAACTATGAAAAAAAAGTCGAAAAAGGGCACTCAAATTTCAAAGTCACGTCATTTTGTCAATTTTGATATACTTTTTGAAAATTTTGGTTCATCCTTCAATAAATTTATTCTAGTTATGGCTCCATAAAGAATTTTTTGATTTCAGATTGATTTGGACACCCGGCAGTGGAGCAAATTTTCCAAAACATGCCGTAAGAAAAGCCGAATAACTGACGCCATTTTGTTGTTTTTCTCTCCAAAAAATTTTGAATGTATAAACAAAAGTACATTGTATCAAACTGCCAAATATCGTCTTGATATGTTTTATAGTTTTCCTTTAAAAAATTCCCAAAGTTTACCTAATTTTTGGTGTTCTAGATGAGAACCTCCCCTTAAAAGCATAGCTTTAAAATGTATTATAGATTAGGTATGTACCTGATATAATTAGGAGGTATTTTGAGTGACGGGTTTAATGGTCATATAAGGGAACAATAATCTGAGTGTAGATCCACTGTGCAAAATATTACGGAATTGAGAGTTTGACAACTTTATGAATTATCGTTCGATTTGTGCATACGAGTAGTATACCGAGAACCAATTACAATAAATATTGGGCTTTCACAAAGGTTTTCTCAACTTTAATCCAGTGAAAGCTTAAATAAAAACCCACACAATGCCCCTTGCACGCAAAACAAGCTGGTCGATTGAACAGCTCGTCCAAACAAAAATTAGAAGGTTCCCGATGAAAAGTCAAAAAAGAGTAACGGCTTTTACAACCTCAGTTGGGTGAACTTAGGATTTCAGCGGCGTTAGTAAAATAAAATAACCGAGCTGAACAAAGTTTGATTCATTTAATTTTATAAGGAACTCTACTGAGGACGTCCTTCTATTAGCAGTCAGGCGGAAGTAGTGCCATAAAATACCAAATGCCGAATGCTTTTCATATTACTACATGTAGGTGCCGTTCGGAATTGTAACAACTGGGCCATGCTATTAAGAATGACGTCCTGGTCATAACCCTCTAATTGTACATTGACATTAACAATAATTTTGATTTAATCTCTATACAACAGCTTTAATTCTTACAAACTTAAGGAATACAAAACAATAAGAATTACCTTTTGAATTTTACAGCTTAGTTCTGCTACGTTAACTAACAAGAGTATGATGTATGTTACATGGATATTTGGAGCGAATTGACCAATTAGTAAAGAATACAATGCAAATATTTTATACTAGTCTTAAACGCCGTAGCATCTGCGATTAGATTGCTGCTCACCTTCGATATCTGTGTACCGGCCATTTTTCACTAATCTCGTACTAATACTAATTGGCCTGGTTCCAAAACAACTGCCTTGCGTCTTTTATTGTAATATTGCAATTTCATTTTAGTACCATTTTTATTTAGCCTTGCCTGAACATCGGATTGATCAACTTGGTTTCCTCTATCTTCATTTAGGAGATGTAAGTCTGCTGTAAGTGGGTTATCCTTGAATTCGATAATTTGATACTTAAAGATAAGGCTTGAGAGGATTTGTTTCTTGGCATTATGGGCGGTATCATTAATAGATCATTATACCTCGTAAATTTTTATATCCTAGTCGTGACAATCTTAACCCTTTGAAATAGAATCAAGAGAAGCAATACTTTATAGCAATACATTTGTGAAAAATATATAGTCTAAAAGCGGTCTCTTTATCGGTAATTAATCTAACAGGTTTTCCGTAATTTGATATAAACTCTCTTAAACATACTACAGCTTTTTTCGTATCAACATTCATGAGTCACCGTTTACTAATTTATCTCCTAATTCAATTATTTCTTCACTTTGCCGTTGCATTGCGGCTATCCAATCAATGATGATAGAAATACCTAAACTTGACTAATCTGCTATTTCTATATCATCGGACTCATCTCTGTGACGATCGCTATCCTTACGATATTCAATCGTATAATTGAATTCTGAGAGTTTCATAAGCCATCGCACCGTTTTTCGATTTAACTCACGCTTCGATTCTAGCAGTTTCAGGCTATTACAATCGTCTCTAATAATGAAATAAATTCCTATCAGGTACACGCGGAATTTCTCTAGTCTAGCAACTATAGCAACGGCTTCGAATTCAACAGACAAACATTTAGATTCTTTACGACTAGTCTTTCTGTTATAATAAACAATAGGATGAAGGTAAGTAAGACGGCATATATAGTAGCCTGCAATCTTCTCTTTCTTGGTGGAATCAAATTTTCAGATATTTTGAATCGTAAGTAATCTATTCGGGTACACAAAACGGAGCATTTGTGTAAGCCAATTTTTAACTCGGAATCGCGATTCATCTCTAAAATCGCTTTAAAAAATTTCAACCCTTCTTCAACTGATTCACTCGGTATAAAAATGTCATCGAGATATGCCATTGCAATACTATAGGGAAACTTTGGTAATACAAATCTAATTAACTGCTGAAAAACGACAGGGGCATTGCACAAGCCGAATGGCATTCTTTAAAACTGGAAAAGCCCGTCTGGAGTTATAAATGCGGTTTTTTACGGGAATTTTTATCGAGAGGTGCCTAATAATATCCACTGAAGAAATCTAAACTAGTAAAATATAACTTATCATGCAGGTAATCCAGTTGATAATAGAAACGAAGCAAGGAAAATTTTTTTAATGTAATTTTTTTTAAAGAACGATAATTAATCGATACAATAACGCAATTCACCTGTTTTCGTTCTTCCTCAAAGAACTGGACTGGCATAGGGAGAATAACTGCCTTCTATAATGTCCGCTTTCTTTAAATCATCGATCATCTTTCCGAAAAGTTCATTCTGTATGGACAGTAACATATCGGTCTATCAGTCGCAAGTTCGATTGACATTTCCATATACTTGGAACAACGAACCTGCATCAATTTTATTATATAATATCTTTAAATTCCTCCAATAAGGAAACTAAATTATCTTTATCTTTTCCCTGTAGATCTGTTTTAATAGTTTCGCACTGGACTTCCCATCTGGTGTGGTGCTTTTAAATCCTTCAGCTCGAATTAGGCCCTCTTCTATATTAAATTCTGCTTCGGACAGATTCAGGACTGGTATTGTTTTTTGATCCGATTGAATCACACATCTTGGTATTAGTTGTCCGTCTTCTCGAATGCCACCTTCCAAAAACTGAATTGGGCTTAAGTCAAGAATCCGGAAACTTCTCCGATTTTTACGAAAATATTTATTTGTGTAGCTTAATAAATTATTACATTTTTTATTAACTGAAAATTTTCCTTATACAAATTGTTCAAATTTTCCTTATACGAATATGGAGGTGATCATTAAACTGCAATTGCATGTTCACAATTTCTGAACGGTGCCGAAAAGATTACATGGTTTTGCTGCAATGTTATTCCTGACTTGTAAGCCTGTTTCTTCGCTTATAATCCTGATGTGTTTTTGCTCGGTGAATGGATGTCCAACGAAAAGATGAATTGTTTGCGTCCCGTTCGGAACAATATGCACGTTGACTACTGCACTGACACAATTAATTGCTAGGTTTAATGGTCAATGCACCAATGAGAACCACTCCCATGATCCACAAGATTTAGAAGGTTCTGAACCTGATCAAATGTAAAATAGCTGCTTATCTTAGAGTCACTCAACTGTTTCCAAGATTAACGTAACAACTTAATTAGGTTATTTCCGTTTAAATTCGCATATTTGACATACTTTTGATGCCCATTATTGTAAGAATTTTAGATAATACGGCTATCGCACTGGGCGACTTGGAAATTTCTGATACTGCGCCGGCTGATTTAGGAGATGTTGTTATTAGAGCACACAATTAAAACACGTGATATTTTGCTGTTTTCGATGGATTTGCTTTGTCACTCGTGGAACTGTTTATGGTGTTTTTGAGTCATAACTTTCCTGAATGTAGTTGCTTGCTATAATCAAATTTGGTAATAACTGCGCTGGCTTTGTGTAGCGATTTAGCGGTCCAAGAAAATTTCGGAATTTGCTATTGTTGAGGCCATGTACCATCTACTCGATTATTTCGTCATTTTGCATACCAACCTTTAAGCACTGATGAATTAAGGTTGTCTGATCTCAATCGTACATTGTTCTGAAATCCTTCATTTTTGCGATCCACAGTCTAACATCCGTGCTTTCTCCACTTACACTGGGTTTACACCGACTTTTTACACTGTCTTAACATTTATTTGACGTTTAACTTAATACTGATAATATTTGAGTTGATAGGCAGAATGTATCAAAACAATTCATTTGCCAATATGGCTTTAAATAAAGACAATATTTTGATATTGTGAAAATCATCGCATTACAATATTTAGTAGAAATGGAGAGGGAATTATTGTGGAAAGTAAAAACTATGTCTTTTATTGTTAAAAAATGCATAAAAGTATTAAAATTAATTAACTACAAGATCTGAGCCTTGATAAGAAAGGAGGACACATCAAAAAGATACGCTATATCATATAGAGTTCGGCTCGTAATCGCATTTAGATTTATTACAACGGAAGATTCGTATCGTTACTTAAAACTTCTTTTAAGAGTTTTCCGTAAAACTATTATATAAGTGCTTTTATATCAGAAGTCTTATTAGCCATCTACTTGAAGGTAAATTAGGTCATAAAAAATTCTTTGCACATTGTAATTGCACCAATTCTCACATATTCCAAAAACAGAAAATGTGTAAAAGAAAATAGCTGATAACTTTAACGCTAACTGGAATTTTCCTCATACTTTGGGTGCTTTTTAGATGGAAAACACATCCGAATTAAAGCACCTGCACATTTTACAATTACAAAGGATTTTTCAGCATAGTCCTCTTTGCGTTAGTTGCAAATTTATTTTTATAGATTTAGGAGATAACGGTAAGACTTTAGGTAGCACCAGTTTTAAAAACTGTTTTTTGTATAGCGCCTTAAAGAACGGAAGGTTAGAAATATCGTCAAAAAACCACTTTCCAGACAAAATGTAAATTCACCCTTTTTCTTCATCGATGATGATGCTTTTGCCTTAGATGCGCACCTCATGAAACCTTTTAAGAGAAACTCGGAACTATCATAGCTCAAGACGACTTCAATTATGCCATACGAGTATCTCGGACTAGAATGACAGTCGAAATGGTTTTGATGCAAAAGAATTTCACTATTGGACGGTAATTGCACAAATCGTTTTTACTGTATTAAAGCATTGTTTAAGAACTACGGGAGGAATACCGTCAGGACCTGTAGTGAAATTATGTGAAAGTTCATCGATATGTTTGAGTACAATGTCTCGAGTAATGTAGACGGGAAAATCAAAGTAAAAAAGGTTCACATTAAACTATGTAAAGTAGTTGGGATCGGATTGAAAATCTAGAAAAGAACGATTTTTAAAAAAAAGAAGCATACATATCATTTATATATGTATATATCTCAGACAACACTCCATTAACAATATCTTCATAACTAATACACGCAGAGTTTTCGACGCACCTCCTCTTATAATTTATAAATTTGTAAAATCCATAAGAATTGTCATATATTTTGGTTTTTATTTTATTTACGTAATCGTTATACAATGGTAAGAAAATGTTCTGAAAGCTATCGCAAAATTTGATAAACAGATTATGGAGCAGTTCATTCCTTTTTATCTGTAAGACTTATATTTAGACCATATTTTATTTTTCATATTTTGAGTGCGCGAATTAAATCCTTTGAAACAAACAGAGGATTCGAAAAGTTAAAAAATGAGGTATAGAATAGCGAGAGATTAACATCAAAACAACTGTATGAAATGAAAGAAATGAAGTCAATGGAAGCCAACATATCAGAAAGTTCATCAATATTTGCTTTTCTGAAATTAAAAAAATAATTATTGCTAAGAGAATTTTTAGCAATAAACTTTTTAGAATGCACTCAGCGAGGTTAACATAATTTTATTACTTCGATAATTGTGTTATCGCAGTCAGAAAGGAATACAAAATCGAGTTGCCATCTCATGTCGTTCTTAACAGTACTTAACTGAGAGAGTACAAAAGCGAAAATGAAAAGAATGGAAAAAAGATCCTCACTGTAAGATTATTATTAGGATGGCAAAAATCGTTTTTAGGTTATGTATGTACTTTGCTAAATTGAATAACATAATAACATGAGCGAGTATCAAATTCTTATATTTTATAATACAATTTACAGATTTACTAATTTCAAGTTTAAAATGGTTTTTACAGAAATCAAGTGATAGATAAATTGTGAGAAACATGACATTGTTATCCTAAAACTATTTCAATTGTTTGTTAGCCTTTTTAGCTTGATTAGAATCGAGAAAACAATTAAAAATACAAGACAAATGCGAGTAGAATTCGCGCCTTAAGAGTTCCGTGTCATATTACCTTACGCTACCTAGTTAATAAGTAGGTATTGATATTGAAGTTTATCATTTTGATTTATTTACATAAAAAATGTTCTCCAATACATCGATACGATCACGTTCTGTAATCCAAAAAAAAAACATATTTTTTTTATGTGTTATATCTACAAATTAATGAATTTGGATTTTTTCCTTTACTTGTGCTGTGACACCTTACATCTTGCCAAATTTCATAATTCTAGCTCAACGGGAAATACCCCC
Organism: Philonicus albiceps; assembly: GCA_963969385.1. NCBI lineage: Eukaryota > Metazoa > Arthropoda > Insecta > Diptera > Asilidae > Philonicus > Philonicus albiceps. The sequence continues at coordinate 21,848,158 of OZ017772.1, read as the reverse complement.
GAGTAAAAATTGTGCATTGAATTTCCTATACACTGAATAACAACTAAATCGACACTTCAAGTTAAACTAAAATAACACCAAAGTAAGCCCTTTTGGCGAACAAAATAGTTAATGCACTTCTGTACAACAACTAATAGACCACCAGCTTCAACACCGAATCACCACCAAATGACTACTATCGTCAAAAAATTCCATACCAAATGAGCACCAACATAGCACCGTTTACTACACTAAAATACCACCATTTGACAACTAGACGTATGTTAATTCGTGCAGATATAAATTTATAAGTAAGGCTGGTGTTGAATAAGGCATTCTATGTGCAATCATGTTCTGGTAGTGTTTTGGGGCTTCCATCGACTATTAGAGTTTTCAATTGATATCTGTCCTTTATTTGGTGGTATATCAGTGCTCCTAATTTTCCAAAAGAAAATCGAGTCTATTTGGGTTGTATATTGGTGGTAATTAAACGTTTGGTGCATTTTTACTCGGGCCCTATTGGTTTTGACTTATTTGCGACTATATTACAATAGAGAATTAACCTCTAATAACTTAATATTGAGGTTTTAGACGTGTGGTGTTTCTATCACAAATAAACTATAAACATAAGGTGATAAGTTTTACTGTCTTCCTGCCATATAATGCAACTTTATCCCAGCAAATATATACAAAAAATGTGAATACCTCTTATGTATTTATTTAATATTAATAAAAACACAAATGAGGAATAAGTAAAAAAATCTTCAGTAGTAACAAATTTGATTGTGATTTCACATTTTCCTAAATTTTTATCAAATGTATTATATTAAAATGATTAATAACAGTACTTAAAAAGTGTGCGATTTGTATTTAGCCAATGAACACAGCACCAACTTGCATGTACCCTACTTGAAAATTTTCCGGGCATGCTCTACTTGTATGTACATATGTCTGGACTCCGTACGGACCATACATATATTTCCTTTCTGGTAATCCCTAAAGTGTTTTGTAAAATTTTTAACAACCGATTCAATCATAAGAGTAATAATATAATTCAATACAGAGATTGTAAAAGGAGGATTCATAAATGATAAAACATTTTTGTTCACTCATTTAGTGGATTAAAGGCTTATATATTCCTTGCTTGTGAATTCTTAATTTATTGTTAAATGAATCATTTTTTTCAAGAGAACTTAATTGTGTTACTGCTTTTTCAGTTTCTACAGTTTTCCCTGCGGCATGTCTTTAGAGCCCTCTAAATAATATAATAATAATATATATGTATTTAGCCTTACATTTCCCGGGACTGCTTACCGGGTATACAATAACAGAACCCAGGTTTTTAAGGCTTTCTATTCAAGAACATTCGCTGCTCGCTTTATTTTTTCAATAGGGAAGAATTGATGTATTTGGCGACCACAAAAAAAAAGTAAGAACTGCTGCATTTGCGGACTACTTCGCATACCCGCACTTAATGAATTGAGCACGGACATTGTAATTCTCAACTAACGTTCCTGTAATTTACATAGCCGGAAAACGATATATGTGCGTATATGATAAAATAATAAATGTTTCCTTTTAGGAAACCATTTTACGGCAAAAGAAAATATGAAGTGGACAGAAATTGGTTCATACATATCATTTAGTGCATTTACATAAAGTACTTTTAGGCTCTTTCTATTCGATTAGTCAAATCAACACTAACTGCGCGACCGTATTTATTGGTTTGTCCCCAATACTATTTTAAGACGAAATAGGAAAAGGAAGAAAGGATTCAGCATTAGTCCGTTGGTATTTACCATTGATGGAGATCCCATAGAGAATGAAATGGTGTATGTCTGAAAGATTGCACTATTGGAACGGAAACCTCATATTCAACGTGAACGTCAGACTGTCGATCCAGTGTTGGATTAGAGTTTGAAACTCCTCTGGAGTTCCGGGTCAAATTGTTGGTGTGGTTATACATGCTACCACCATACCAGTGCTGTTGATTAGCAGTAAACATCTTCACATTTAAAAAACTCGAATTCTCCTGCAATAAGCACTTAACACAATTATAAAAACGTTTAAAGAAAATGAAACGCGTTTTTAAGAAAATTAGCATAACACAAGGTTAAGTTATATCGTGTCCATTCTGGGTGGTAGTTGATTACTAACTAACCAGTGGCCAGCGGTTGGAAAAAGTGATTCCCTTTGCCGACTTGGAGCCACCAAAGCACGCAGAGGAAGTGGAAACTTTTTGTAAACCAGGAGAAAATTATTCATAACAGGCCACGCTGGCGAGAGGTTAGGTTGGTCGAGTTTCGATGGGCAGTATTTACTAGTGGTCAATGTACGTGAGCGAAGCGTTTCGATTTAGAAGCCAAAATCAGCATGAGCTTTGTATACCCATGGGAACATTCGTCTTTGTTTAGGTTCAAAAGAGGTAAAGGGTAAAGGTGAAAAAAAAAAATCTGAGGGAGTATGTATGGTGGGAGCTCATGAATGTACACTAGAATTATTTGGCATGACAAGTCATTGTAGGCTTTTTAGGCAAATTTAGGTTGAATGTAACGTTCGTACATTTTTTATTTCTGTCCATTTCTAATGGGGGTTCACAATTTCATCAAGAAACTAATAATCATTTGAAACTCCAAATCTGTATTTGTACACTGTACATACATTTTTAGCAAGTATATCTGATATATAATACCGTGAAAATTAAAATGAAAAACTTAAATCACATTTGCAATCTTAAAACTGCAGTATTATTTGTAATAATATCAATTTCATGCGAATTTTCGAGAAGAAGAATGCAATCATTATCCTTACGATTTCTTCTGACCAATTTTTGAGATGTAACTTCAATATTTGCTATATAGTGTAGCAGGTCGTTTGAGGATAATCGATATTTATTCGGAATATTTTTTCCCCAAAAAAGTTCCCTCTTTAGGTCGTTGTTTTTAGCTTTATATATTTGACTAGAAAGAAGGTTATTACATAATTTATTTGAAAAAAAGTTATTATATATGTAGATATAACGACAGAAGTAACGCTGTCCGCACTTCGAAGGGGTCACAATTGCAGCTTTAGTGCTCGTCTGAACAAAAAAAGGAACATAAGTTTACTCAGGAGCTTCTGGTAGCTCCATTACAGCATAGATGGTTTAAGAACAACATATAGCACGGCATATAAGAGATTATTAAACATCTGAAATGGTTAGGGCATTCCGAAATGGAACACAACATGTATCAGAGTCCACTGAGAACACTGCTGTAAAAGCAGTTTTGTATACATTTGATCAATGTCCTCAATATGGCAGACGCGGGAATATGTGACCGATCGAACGTTTGCGCTGCTCAATTGATGTCTCCAAAGATCATCTAAATACAAGATGTGACACTCATAATGTTTTTTCTTATCTTTTTTCGACCTTGGTCCCGTTAGCCCACCGGCCTTGCAGATTTTGGTAAAAGTAGATAGTAATAAAGGGTTCACGTGTAAGAGAAATATAAAAATTTAGGGGAAGACGAAACGAAAATTTGAACCACGTTTCGCCTGCCAGAGCAAAGAATACTTTTGAAGACTTTATCGCGCCTTTACTGTAGTAAGTAATGGGTTGGCATTTGAAGATATTAAGTTGATGAAAAATTTTCTCCCACCATATTGATAAACGCATGAAATGGAAAACTACTCAAATGCAAAATAATTAATCTACATACATACCTACCTATTTCCTTGCAAACCTATATACAAGAACGTATTATTCCTGCTTTTTAATAAATTAATGTATGTTTGCTCCATCAGTTCATCACATATTCTATTCTAGGATTGATCCATCAAGAATTTAAATGCTTGGATCTGTTTATCAAATTGCTAAAGACCTAAATTTATCAAGAATTTCTGTTCAAAATATTATTAATTTATATAAAAAAAACGGGAAACATGAAATTGAAACCAAAAATAGGTCGTCCGTCAATTACAACACTAGCCGATTCACGTGCATTTAGGAATTGCGAAAAACAAAATGGCATTCTACAGTTAGTACGATAACGCCTGAGTGGAAAAATAAAAAAAAAAATTACAAGTTAATTTTCCTATTTCTTCCAAAAATAGGGAAGTAATAAATTATATTAAATTCTTCAGGCAGAGGGAAAAGCCATTTTTGACCAGTTTTCAGAAGAAAAATCGCTTAACATTTAGAAAGGATCACAATAACTAGACGCTTCGCCAAAGGATGATAAATATTTGGAGTGACGATTTACGATTCTATGGGCGATTCAAGAAAAATTAAGCTTTTTAAAAGAACTGTCTACGACATTCTATTAAGTTTCTCACATCAATAATGGAGTGGGGATGTATGTCAGCACAGAGTTTCGGAGAGGTCTTACGGTTGTATAAAACGTACTGGAAAATTATCGACAGTACTATAAAATGCACTGGAAAATTATCTTTGTTTTTCAATACCTTGACTAGGATCATCTGAAGGGAAATATATTTTGCAGCATGATGGCACATCCTGCCATCTGTTAAAGTATACAAAAGCTTGTTTGGGGAAGATCAAAATAGTCTTGTTTTGGCATGGACTCCAAATATTCCCGACTTATCCCCCATAGAGACTTTGTAGAGAAACATAAAAAACAAAATGCGACCAAATCCAGCAAGGACAAAACAAGAGCTGTGTCAATGCTTGAGGGACGTGTAGGTATCCTTCACACCGGAAGTCTGTAGGGTTCTCATGAATACGCTTCCCAGAAGAACACAAGTACTCAATCAAAAAGGAGACTCAATAACATAGTAGATCCACACTTCATATATAAATTCTGGATGGATCAATTCTTTAGCGTCGGAGATATTTTTGTTCTATTATTTTTTATATGATGAAAACAATATTTTTTTCACATTCTTAGTAGAATACGCTGTGAATATAATTTTACTAAGTACTAGTAGAAATATCTCCTTAAAATATAGTTTTAGCAGCAGTGTGGGTGGATCTATTCATTTGGGTAGTAGTTAACGGAATCATGGCCACTGAATGAGTGGAGTAATGAGCGAAATGATTAAGGGGACTGTCCGGTTTGTCAGCTTCAAAAAATCGTTTTTTTTTTTGCTTAATCGATTGTATATACCGTTAAAAATAAGATGTCAAAATTTGAAACAAAAATCTCAAGTGGTTTTAAAGTTAGAGGTATTTGAAGCTGGTTGGAATGACGAACACAGAAGAAGAATAGCAAGATACCGACGGGGTGATGTCAACGATGTTGGACTCGGTTTTCGGGGCAGCAACGAACTGAGCCGTCGAAGGCGGCGCGACAGAAAGCACAATAACCGCTGATTCTACCAATTTTATTCTTAAGAAAGGCGACAACAGGGAGGACAAACCATCATCTCCTAAAGAACCGCTTAGATTAGTAAAGATTGAGAACAACACAGTGTTAGCAGACAAAGTCACGTGTAACAGCCGAGAACGCTGGGCCCAGAGTAGTTTCCGTAATAGATAATTTCGGAAATAGCTGGTGAGACTTCACAGGGAAAGCTTCCGCCTTGGATTTAGTTATTGTAGAATTTTTTGTACTTTAATGCTGATCAATGCAAAGTCCTTAGAGACGAACTGGAAGCTGAACCAGTTAAACAGAACAGAATTTATTTTCCAGAAGAGATTGCTCGTTGACAAAGGAGCTGGAAAAAGTAGCCAGAGTAACAAGAACATGGCTTAATTTCTGAGCATTCGTTGTAGATTGCAGGCGTTCATCTCACAGAAAAAGCAGGAATAAGCATCAACACAATTAGCTCAGTCAATGATAATGCACAAGTAATATCGGAAGCAAAACAGGGTGAACATAGGTGAATCGCGGCCGATTGAGTGCAACTGACGCAGATTAATTTCGCGAAGAGGTAGTGGTTGGTTAGCGGAAGGGGGAACAATTACGACTAGTTTGCTTTTATATACAACCCATTTCAGCAGATTCTAAAACCCTACTGCAAAAACCAGTTTACATCAAAATCCATCTAGCGGGAAAGTGTAATGAAACTATGCAGACCATCTATTCGCCAGCAAGAGAGCTTTACTCAACCCAATGCAGCAAAGCGATTAATTGCGCCCTAAATAAAAAATCATCCACGTGAATAATAAGATCAGCAGGCTAGAGGAAATAAGTTCCGTGCTCTAAGGGTATATCCATATTTTAGTTTAAAGAAAAGTAAAGAGATTTGTTTCGACCACCTTCACTCAAAAAATATATAGCCTCCATCATTTATATTCGTACAAAGCTCGTATAAAGTTTGTCCCGTCTCCACCCATATTCGCAATGTTAATTTCTTTCGTCGCATTTGAGGCGCAAATAAAATAATAACAAAACATCACGAACCTTTCAACGATTGGCAGAAACGATGTGGTCGAATCCAGCGTGCGAATTACCGTATTTCCACGAATAACTAATTTTTCGCGTGTGACTCGCCTGTAGGTTTCTTCTCCCCGCATAGCTCTGCTTTATTTTTTATTCACTCCCGTATGTTTAATCAAATCCAAAAGATATAGTAGTTTTCTTCACTTTTCTTAGAATTCAAACTTCCAATAAAGTTACATGATCCGAGAATATTGTTATAAAAAGAAAATCTAGCAATTGTCCGACATTCACAGTCCTGAACAGTTTTATAGACGAGATTTCGAAGGATACAGGGAAATAAATGCTGCGAAAAATGGACCAACTGAGTACGGTCCAGAGCGCATGTTTTTTTAAAGCACTCAAAACGAGTGATTTTATCAGAAAGGTCGTGTGATTGAGTCAAATTGTATAAAAGTTACAAATTGCCGGTATACATATAAATAGATGTATAGATATATTTCTGTAAAGTCTTTTAGGACGTAGCTTATATACTGTCCATTGCCCACTGACTGGCCACTAGTTACAATTACAATAAAGGAGATAGAAAAGCCTGTCGTTCTACAGTTTTTAAGATATTAGCATGCAACGTTATTTGTATAACGTTTTGATGCAAATCGAAAAGGTTTGATTTGGTTTTCGTTGAAAAGTTATTTAAAATTTATTTTCAATGTATTAGTAATTCTGAAAATAACAAAATTTACGCAGTGCTTCATATATCGTATGCCAAAATAAGCGGAATGAAAGACCTAACCTAGTCAAATAAAAAATCATATGGCAGGGAGACGACCATCCCAACCATTTAGAAGTTACAGGTTTGAGTCATAAATTCGAATTTATCATGGTATGCATATCATTATTTTATGTTTATCATCTGATCAACGCAGCGACATCCAACTTACGCCAAAAATCTACTACTCTAATGTCCTTTCCGAAAGTGTCAACACTTTTGACCTAATGCCTGCCATACTCACTTTCGAAAGTGTAAAAATGTTTTTCATTTTCCTAAAATTCAATTTTTTCTCACATTTTCTCCAAAATTCATGTATTATAACTAATACACTTATTTATTATTTTATTACCTTTGCAAAAATGTACAACATAATAATAAATGATAAATAAAAAAAAAATCTGTTTCTTAGAAAACCTTGACTGGTATTTTATTGTTTCATTGCCCTGTAATTGCGAAAGTCGTAAAACGAACAAAATGTCTTCAAAAAATATCGGAAATGTTTGCTTCGCAAGCAAAGGTAATTAGTTTTGATTATTGCTACTGAAAAGTCATAATAACTCAATGTTTTCCAATTAGAACTTCTTCTCTCTCATTATAGGTAATGATACTATTTGCCAAAAAGATCTCTTCGCTGATCTCCTGATACTCTAGCCAACATTTGTGATCGCGTAGGTGCGCATATTGGCTCTTCCAGAGCAATGCTATGCCGCCTAATTTCTTCAATCACGGGTTTACATGCGTGTTAAAGTTTTCTTCTTTTTTTCTTGCAGCTTATTGGGCCGGTTTGCTGAAAGTTGTCGCTTCCACACGGCTCCTCTTACAGCACTATATACGTACGAGGCTTGTGACCAGATGTTATACTCTCTATACAAGCCCAAAGCTCTAACCCATATGCAATTTCTAAAACTGCCTTTCTTTTAGTACAAGATCCCGCTATCCGCAGCATAATATCTATAATCTGTCTTCTTCATCAAAATCTGCCTAAACATAAAATTTCACAATTCCGAACATTGCACTTTTGTCACGGCGCATGATTTTAATGCAACCACTCAATATTGCCCAATTATACCTAAACATCATAATTCGCTCATATTGACCAGCCAGACGCACATTCAGCTTTTCTTTCCCATTTTCCACGTAATTGCAACGTGTCCTTATATTAAAGTCCTATTATATAGCGTTATTAGAGCGTTTGAAGGACGAAATCGCAAAAAAACGGCCCCATTTGAAGAAGAAGAAAGTGTTGTTTCATCAAGCCAATGCGCTGTGTCACAAATCGATGAAATCGATGGCAAAATTGCTTCGAATTGGGCTTCGAATTGCTTCCGCATCCACCGTATTCTCCATATTTGGCCCCCAGCGACTTTTTCCTGTTCTCAGATCTCAAGAGAATGCTCGCTGGAAAGAAATTTAAAGCCGATGAGGAAGTAATCGCCGAAACAGAGACCTATTTTGAGGCTAAAGACAAATCGCACTACAAAAATGGTATTGAAAAGTTGGAAGATCGCTACAATCGGTGTACCGCCCTCGATGGCAACTATGTTGAAATCGAATTTTGCCAAAAACATGTGTTTTTCTATAAAACGATATGAACTTTTCAGCCCAACAGTTATACCATCAGGAGTCTTTAAACCTTTGCTGACGAGTGTCGGTATGTAGCCAATCAAGCCTTTTTACCGTTGCGGACGTGTGTCGGCACCCAATTTAGTTCATAGTTGCAGTTGTTTGTTGTTCGTTTATTGTTTATTATTTCTTTATAATTTTTTTTTGTAAATAATGAAAATGTTTATTTCGTATTTAATAAAGCTCTTATTTTTATAACGCTAACGTTCAATTTTCTTTACTGCACGCTCCAATACCTCTCGTCCACAGCGTCGCACACTTGTCGAGTGGCTTCGTCCGCAAAAGGATAAATCTGTTTTCATCATCCCCCCAAAAAATAAGCATTTTCACTGCATATAACATAAAAGGTTTTTTCCGGCGTGATATTCAAAAGCAAAAAACACTTATGGTTATTGGAGCCTTGGTCGAAAACCACAACCTTTATCTTGAGCCTCACTTTATAGAACAAGTCCACGATCTTTAACGCTAATATAGCAGTCATATTTTCAATTTTCTGTTTAATTAGATATGTTGCACTATTTTCTAAACCTGGTTGAGAATTTTCTTTAGTTTACCCAACGATGGAAAGAATTTCTTCTTTAAACTCCTTTTCCCAATTAGCTCTGGAAGAAAATGCTCTTTGCAAGTCCAAATATTGCGGTCGTCAATTTCAAAATAACATGGATGTCCACACATTTGTCCAAGAAAAGAGTTATTAGATGGGGAGAACAAAATTTCAATCAAAGGATAAGTTCTTTTCGATTTTTGACAATAATGAATTGAAGACTTCCAACCACTAGGTCTTTTTGAAACCTCCATAATTAAACAGAAAAAAGACTCCAAACGTTATTCTAAAATAGATTACTAACTATACTATAATAATATTAAAAATACAATAAATGAAAGGAATGAATAATTTAAGTACTAAATAATGTTTATAAAATTGGATATCAACTACAACAATATAAAAGAACATGTTTTGAATTATGATAGATATAAAGTAAATAATTCAATAGAAAGTATTATAAGACTAATAATATATTGAAGTATTAATAAAAGGAATAGAATATAATATGTATATATTATGTATACAAAATAAAACCTGCAAGAAATTTGTATAAAATCTTTAGAAATTCTGTAAAGCTAAAAACCAAATGTCATGAGAAAATAAATGTAAATGACAGCACATATTGCGTGATTATTACGCCGCTGACCCTCACACGGAGATAAAATGCAATATAGTTCGACTGCATATGCTCCTACATTTCTAAGAATTTGATGAGGTGAGCGAATCAAGGGCCCGCTTGATCCGAGCTCTTTTACGCCTCTCTCTCTCTCTTTTACCTACCTATCGCGTTGATGACTTTTGATTCTAGTTTAATAACATACACACATAGAGATAAAGGATGCTAAAGCCAAAGATCATGAATTACTAGATGGGACACTCTCTATACAAGCTTAAAGCTCTAACCCATATGCAACTTCTAAAACTGTCTGGGGTAAATTTTTCCATTAGAGAAAGTAGCAAAGACCTACTGCTTTCTATGCCTTATCTAAATTCCAATAAGAACGAAAGAGATAAGAATAGGCAGCCAAAAATTCTCATCTACGCAACTTATAGTGTAGCAATAAAATGCAGCGTTTTTTTTATCATGCATTTTTAAAGGCGGGCCAATCTGTCGGGCTCGCTGTGTGCCTCTGCATGCATGGTGTTAGTGCAATGTTCCAGCATAGGGAAATCCTGAATTGAGAATGGGAAACAGGCAGGTAGCACACTCAAAGCATGTATACGGATGCGGGCTGCTTACATTTTTTCATTGCGCATTTTTAAAGGCGAGCCAAACGTATTCGAACGTGTGCGCTGCTTTGGGTGGTGAAACGTGATTTTAATTTTCGTTCCGCCTCCCTCTAAATTTTTGTCTTTCTCTCACGCGTGCGCCCTTTATTACTATCCACTTTTAGCAAAATCTGCAAGGTCGGTGGACTAAGTGGACCAAGGTCGAAAAAAGATAAGGAAATTCGTCACGAGTGTCCCATCTAGTAATTCATGATCTTTGGCTAAAACCATCCATTAAACAGCGCAAACGTTTATTGGCTCACATTTTCCCGTTTTTGCCGTTTTGATGTCGTCAACCAAATTGATGGTATACAAAACTGTATTTTTGTTCTTGGCGGCGTACTCTGATATATGTATGTTGTGGTCCATTCCGGAATATCCCAGTCATTTTAACTGTGTATATTCGATTCTTGTAGGCCGTGCTAAATCTAGTTCTTATGAAACCAATGGTAATGCGCACAATTCAAGTAATCTTTCTTTCTAAAGCGTAAATATGAATCATAATATAACAATTATTGCCGGCAGTTAAGCAAGTCTTGTTGATGACAGATTCGAAGTAAAATGTGTTACGAATTGTAGGAATTATTATCTACAAAAACGCTACATAAAGAATTATGGCATCCTTATCCCCTTCACCAATTTCTTTCATTTTGAAACGCGATTAAGGTATTAATCTCATTAATGCATTAATAAAATTCTGTCAAAATACCCTATACTCCAGTGACAATTTTTTTTTTGTTTCTTAAAGACCACATAATTTTTTAACACTAGAACTACCAAAACCAGTCAATTTGACTAGTACACAATTCCTTCCTTCATTTAATTGTAAAATTTTTGTAATTCTCTTCTGATTTATGCCAAAGTTTAATGGAATTGAGAATTACGACATATTCAAAAACCTTTTTCCATTAATAATTATTTATTCAAATTTGAAAGCGTATTAAATTAAAGGTGTAGAAAATTGTTAAAATTACAGACTTGCGCGCCGGTAGTTCTAGTGTTTGAAGTGAAGTGCATAGTCTTGAAACTGAAACTTTCAAAATTAACTTACATAGGTATCCTCGTAAACGAACTTAATTAAATTAATACAGACCTTCAAAATTGCAACAATTTATTTTATTTTCTGTGCTTTGACATTTGAATAGATGTTTATTTTCCTGGATTGTGCCCACCATTCAAATAGCCTCCATCGGATCCTGCACCAGGAATGTATCCGTTCACGCATCCTTCGTCTTCCAAATTTACACACGGCCGTCTCCGGTAGACTAGTAATGCTTTGTTGAAATAACTTACTGCAAAGTAATTTTCGCTGTAGTTATAAAAATATTTTACTCACTTTAGTAAAGCTTACACATTTTTGGTAATACCAAGTTGGTCTTAGGAAAATAAGTGTCGTTGTTTGTAGAGATAAGCTTTGCTGCAATAGGGGTTGACCTAAGTTCCTCCTCCCCATACGCGGACGAAAGGGACAAAGTTAGGATTAAGCCAAATACTAATACAAAAAAATTCTCCATTCGTTATATTCGTTAATTTACAATTTTGAAAGTATCCTTTCGTTTGTCGATCGAATCACAAAATCGTTCCTCGAGATCTGCTTTTATATACACACCCTGCACGATACCCAGGCCACGTTATCAGCCCTAATGTAATCACTTTTAATGGACTGCACTTCGGATTATCTCTAGATGCCTTAACTACGTCAGCGATTCATGTAATTGAAAGTAAAATTATGCATAACGATTGAACAGGTGCTTCCGATTTTTGTCATTCTAGATATTTTTTGCTCACTAGTTTAGACTCGTTAAGTTAATGGAAACGCTTGCCTATCGGAAAACTACTAACTACTCTCTCGCTCACGCGATAAAGTAAAAAAATACCGCAATGCACTTGTATCCTCCAATAACAGGGCGTAAACTCTTTTAAAAAATTTTAAAAGTGATTGCCCACATTGCTTATAATGTATGAGAATTAATTAGGTAAGACTTGATCTTGAAGCTGTGTGTTCTTCGTATTTTTAGTTGCTACTTTTATAAAGTTAATTTACCCTCACATATTAGTAAAACTTTTTAAAGTGTTTTGAAGTCACCAATTTTTTAATTCGTATATTATTTGCTTAAAATAGCGTCAAACACAACAGATACAAGTGAGTAACTTCATTATTCAGAGAAATATCCCCAAAAAATTAAACAATATATTTATTAAAATAGAAAAAAAATCTTTATAAAAAACAAGAAAATAAAAAAACAATAAAAAGAAATAGTTAAATAAAAAGTTGCATTTATTTGCTCATTGCGTGAGGAAAGATGCGCCATCTTCATTCGAATATTAGAATAAAGTTTTATCTGAAACATCTAATAATAATCCATGCACATCTTTATGTTGTCTTATAAATTATAATTTATGAGATATAAATGATATCATAAAGATGACATAACCAAAATTAAGAATGATATCATTTATAGAGATTTTTAGGAAAAAAGAAAAACTCATAAGAGGAAGAATTTTTGATTTAACATGTTTTTGTCTTATGGACTACATTTTGTTACTTAAAAGTTCGTGTGTCTTACTTAAAAATCGTAGAAATTAATTTTAAGGTTAAGACCGATCTCTCAATAAAGGATACATTTTGATTTCATGTTAAAGATATCAAGAAGATCTCAAACAAATTTTAAATTTTTGATGTTTTGAAATTTCTGATATCGTTTTGAGACTGGAAAAAGTTAACATAAAAATATAATCAAAAAGGAATCTTTCTGATAAACAGCGCTGGATATCTGGACACAATATAATATAATATATAGGGACGCAAGGGATAATGGAGATGACCCCCAAAAACTGTTCACAAGGAGTAATGAAGAAAGGGCTGTTATCCCCTCTAAAAATTCAATTAATAAGGAATTTATCTAAAATGTTTTTGTAGTAGTTTAGGTTCTCCATCGAAACTTTTAGTTAGTTTACCTAAGTTTCTTGTATAAATATGCCCTAATGATTTTAGCTAATTTACAAAGTTTTTAGGTAATTTTGCAAAGTATTTATATAATAGTGCCAACGCTTAATGAAGTCTAGAAGCGAGTTATCATTAATGTGTTTAACAAAGTTAAATTTGTAGATACATATAACACCAAGAAATTTGTAGTTGTATATAATACCAAGATCCTTAACTGAGTCAAGTCTGGTTAACTTATTTCCATCCAAAACAAAGTAAAATCTGATCGGCGATCTACCTATTCCTACAATGAGTCAAAATCGTGCATTTATTCATATTTGAAAGCAAAATGTTGGTGAAACACTACGCTATGAATTTATTTAAATCATCATTGAGCAACGAGCATACTTATTAGTGCGGAATATTTTCATTATCTCATAGAAGTAAAGTCTCTTGATAGTTTGTAGCGCCGAAACTTCTCCGATTGGCCTCTGCTACAGTTTGAAAGAAATCCTGAATTTCATGCAAAAATCATTTTCAGCGATGAAGCTCATTTTTATGTTTTTAGCTTTTAACCAACATGTCCTTCAAAAGACTCCATTATAACCACAAAACGGGTCGATGTTGTGTGGATCTCGTGCTAAAGTTGTGTTTGGACCATTTTTTTTCGTCGATGAATAATGAATGATCACTATCTTACGGTCAATGAAGTTCGCTATCGTACCATATTGAAAGACTATTTTTGGCCAGATGGATGGACTTGACATAAGCGATATGTGGTTGGAACAAGGTGGAGTGCCTCATGCCATACATTTGTCCAAACAATTGATCTATTGAAGGGGAAGGTCGAATGGTCACCTCGCTCTGCGATTTAACGCCGTTCGATTTCTTGTTATGAAGTTACGTTAAGCTGTTGGTTTATGCCAACATACTAATAACGCTAGAGGAGCTGAGAGTCAATCTCGAATGCAAAATTGCCAATGTTCCGCCGATATGTGTAAAATAATGGTGGAAAATTAGCTCCAAAGAATCGATCGCTGCAAATATGCTCGCAGTGGTCATATGAACGAGATCGAATTCCATAGTTAAATATAACATGTGTAGTGCGTCTGGAATAAATTTCAGCACAATATCTTAGTTATTCTGTTTTATAATATTAATACAAAATCCATTAGTTAGTTATTTTAAATCTTCCAACGAACTATGATTCAAAACATCTTTTTAACTTCGATTGGTCTGGTTTCCTAGTAGAGGGCTTCTTGCTTCGCTAAATATTGCTGCAGAAGTGAAGTGCTAAGGCAATTAGCAGTGTTTATGCAGGGTGGGGAAATTTGAGGTTAGGAAGTAAATTGGCTTAAAAACACACCTTTTTTTGGCAAATTCAGTCTTATTGATACCAAAGTAGTATATGGGAATTAATAATAGAATATGATGTCGGGCAAATGTCCACCTCTATCATGACATCCACTCTTTTCGCAAAAATTTGAACCACATTTTGCAACAAAGCTTCGCTTATCTCGTCAATGCAGGGCCGAATTTCATATTTCAAAGCGTCGGTTGTTTGTGATTTGTTCACGTAAACCCAGTCTTTCAAATTACCACAGAGAAGCGTGAAGATGAAATGCCTCTGGTGATGCCTAATTGTTGCCTGATGGATAAAGATAATATCAGCATAGTCTCAACGCTTCCATAAGGTTGCAAGAAGTAGCATCAGCCGGTTTTCGTAAGAGGGAAGATTCAGATCATCACTAAAGATGGCGTAAGGCCAAGCGAAGAAACCTGCGCAGGCCTATTTCAATTCTATTGATGTAGATGGATTGAAAGGGAGACCAAACTTGACTAGGATTCGAGGAGTGGTCTGACGAACGAAACGTAGTGAGATTTAACATCCTTAAGCCATGTTTACACTAAGATACATGTATCGGGATTTGTATGAGATATAAGGCAAATGAACAAATCATACAACAAAAGCTCATACAAATGCTCATACATTTACACTCTACTCATTCAAATGATCATACATTTTGTATATCGGCATTTCGATCTTGATTTGACAAGTCGTGATATTTCGGTGTCAGAAAGTGAATAAAGAAGAAAAGTTAAAATCTGTGTCATTGCGAAGAAAGGGATTTTTTTTTTCCAAAATGTCTATGTGGAGCAAGGAAAAAACATTAAATTTAATAGATAAAATAAGAGCTAGAAACATCAACGCCAGTAAAAAATCATTATGTTTATATCCCTTCGTGGTACGCATTATAGTACCTAAAATTTTTAACCGACCAATATAAATAATAGGAGTACTGATGAAAATATAACTCAAGTAAGTAGAAAGTATTTATTTTATTCATAAAAAAACTAAGTTTTTAAATATTGTTTTACTTTTTTTAAAATAAGTATTACTTATTATATTACCAAGGTATAGACCACTGAATACTAAAAAATATTCCACATATTCTTTTCTATTATCGGAATGAATATTTGCTCTTGTTACGGTTCTGCTCTGTCGAGTATTCCGTTCACAATTTACTGCAGTTGCTTTCCAAGAGCCTGGTATTAAATTTCCTTCAAAATATTCTGAATCAAATGTTCCTGCCGGTGTATAACGCCCTGATGCCTTGTTCCTTAAGAAGTTGTGAATATAAATTATTGCCAGAAGTACACTTGTTGCCTTTTCCGGGTTCACTTGCATTTACGTTCTTATAACTCGAAATACTACACTCAGTACGCCGAAAACGTTTTCAATAATTCTACGTGCTCGGCATAATCTATAATTAAAAAGTCTTTGCCAAGAAGTTTTGGGATAATATCCAGACAAGGGCTTAATAATATTTTCCTCCAAAGCAAAAGAATCATCGGTTACAAATACAAAAGGCACACCTTTAATTCTTCCGGGAAGCGGAGCCGATTGGGGTATTTGTAGTTGATTTTTACATAATTTCTCATAAAAAAATATGTATGTTTCAAGACGCTCCCATCTGGACTTCTACCTTAGATACCAACATTTGCATATATGAATTTATAATTCGCATCAGCAATTTCGGGTAATACAATGCTGAATGATTGCTTGTAATTAAAAAATACGGTTCCGGGGTTTGCAGGTGCTTTAACCCTTAACGAACGAATGCCGCCATACTCGCGACATTGTAAATATTCTAAAAAAATCGAATGCTGCCATACACGCGGCATGACGTGATATTTTAGGAAACTGTAGGTTTGGCTTTAATTATACATGCAATAAAGCGATATTAATTAAGCACCTTCTCTCGCTCTGGAAATGAAGCACTTAATTTCTTAAAAATCCGTCGACCTACTGGTCATAGTTTTAGAAAAATGCGCTAGTTCGTTAAGGGTTCACGTGCTTCCTATCAATAGAACCTAAACAATGTGGAAAGTTCCACTTTTCTTCAAATTTACTTGCAATGTGTCTCCAGTCTTCTCCATTTGTAGAAAGCTTAAAATAATAAGATCACTTTAATTCACTATTAATTATTTAAAATAATTTTGTTTCTTTTAAACTTCAACTGTAAATTATGAGCATTGTATTAACAAGAAATCTGAAATAATTGAGCTTGATGGGACAGAAAAGGATGAACCAGAAATATTTCCGCAAGGTATATGGTGAAAATAAATGGCAAACTCCACAACAATCAACAAAACGCAAAATCAAAGATAAGATGACAGACATGGAATCTATAGCGAAAAGCATGAAAATAATTGGAAGATTGGCTCAAAAGCAAAGAAAGACGAATTTAATGTCTATGCGGAATATGTTGCAAACGAATTAAAAAAATTCAGAGGGAAAAATGGGAAGTTTACTCATACAAATCTTGATACTAAATCTGTGCAAATCGTGATACAAGTCCCATTACATAAATCTAAATGTAAACATGGCTTTATATTCATGGCTATGGTATGCCTGTGAATAAAAAAAAAATTTTAAAACGTGAACCAAATCTATCTTTAGAGCAACAACAGTAAATGTTCTTGTTTCTTGTTCTCCTGAACAAACAAGCATATACAAAGAACTATCAAATGACCAAACATGCATTTAATGCGGAACAATTTATAATAATTTCGGTACGACAGAGTCAACTTTCTTCGTCTCTTGCGCATTAGAGGATCTTGGCACGATTCAAGAGTCCATTTCTTCCTTTATATCCTTTGTTTAACTTTATAATAAAAACAATTAAATCAAATTATTTTAGAATTGTATATATTTTAGAAACTTACCAATTTTTGAATGCTTTTACACCTAACAAAACATTGCACTCGAAATACCGAATCAAACGTTTTAAAATTATTTGCAAAACAAATAACAAATTAAATCATTTGCCAAACAATTTGCTTATTCTGTTCTTTGTTTTTAGTCAAGTAAAGAAACAATTCCTGAAAGCTTTTAAATTTGTTGGGTTCATTACACAAACTTGGCGCTGTGCCATCATAGATTTAAAGGTTCCCTTTTACATTGAAATTCTTTAATTAAAACGCAACAAGCTTGCACGTCTCCTTGATATCAAGCGCCAATATTGCGAAAATGTTAATCTGAATCATATAGAGTCAGTTAAATTCAGTAATCTAACTTTTATTTTCTACCGCATTACTGCGTAATCAAACCGGACAGTAGCACGACATAACTTCGGGTGATTTTCGATAGCTCTTGCAAGACCACCACAGGCCGATCTCCCAACAACATCTTAATGATAGGACCGATCCAAAGATCATGAATTACTAGATGGGACACTCGTGACGTAGTCCCTTATCTTTTTTCGACCTTGGTCCCCGTAGCCCACCGACCTTGCAGATTTTGCTAAAAGTGGATAGTAATAAAGGGCTCACGCGTGAGAGAAAGACAAAAATTTAGGGGCAGGCGGAACGAAAATTAAAATCACGTTTCACCACCCAAAGCAGCGCACCCGTTCGAATACGTTTGGCTCGCCTTTAAAAATGCACAGCGAAAAAATGTAAGCAGCCCGCATCCGTATATATGCTCTGAGTGTGCTACCTGCCTGTTCCCCATTCTCAATTCAGGATTTCCCTATGCTGGAACATTGCCTGGGGCGACACTAACACCATGCTTGCAGAGGCACACAGCGAGTCCGACAGATTGGACCGCCTTTAAAAATGCATAGTAAAAAAAACGCTGCATTTTATTGCCTACACTGTAAGTGCTGTAGATGAGAATTTTTGGCTGCCTATTCTTATCTCTTTCGTTCTTATTGGAATTTAGATAAGGCATAGAAAGCAGTAGTCCTTTGCTACTTTCTCTAATGGAAAAATTTACTCCAGGCAGTTTTAGAAGTTGCATATGGGTTAGAGCTCTAAGCTTGTATAGAGAGTGTCCCATCTAGTAATTCATGATCTTTGGGACCGATCATCCAAAACGATTTATTCACAATCTTGCTTCGTTTTCGCACCTATCGCTTTTTCTATCACCGCTGACGGAATCAAGATGTATCGCCAAGTCGAGGTCCAGCGCCCCGATTGAAGCCTTCAATGTATTTTATGGCGAGATTTAGTAGGCAAGCCGCTTCAAATGTATCAACTTCGTACAGTTACTTATGGTACTTCATCTGCCTCATTCTTAGCAACTCGCTATCTGACTCAGTTGGCTCTAGACGAGTCCCCGAATTTTCCAACAGGCGCAAGAGAATTAGCAGAGGACTTTTTTGTTGACGAATGCGCACTGGTGCTCATGCTTTGGAAGATGCCTTCAAAATACGCACAAATGGTGTTTTAATAAAAGGGAATTATTAGAAACTGTGTCTGACAGTGCTGGATGGCTGGCAACAACGTAGTAAAAACACTTGGCTTGATATGGCACCCTGAACATGACACGTTTCACTAAACAATGAGGACTGAAAAAGCATGAAAAAGAAGCGAAAGATCCTATCGTATATAGCTAGTTTATTTGAACCTTTAGGATTAAGCCAAAAGCCGTAAAAACCAAAGTTTTCATACAACATCTCTGCAAACTATAGCCCTTTACTAAGGCACCCTAAACTAAATCGGAACACTAAGTTACTAATATATAAGCAATTAATTAGACCAGTAATTTGCTACGGCTTTCTTGTATGGTTCGCAATAACCCCTACCGCGGCCCTCAGGTTCGAGATTTTGGAGAGGAAAATATTAAGACTGCATAGGGAAACACTTCCAAAAGAATACCAAAAAATACTCTAACAAATTTATTTACGAAGAGGCTTCTATAACTCCGTTAATTATATATATGCTGGAAATTAATATGAAAATAATTGACAGATTATCTAACTTGGATAACTACTTGATAGACAAAATTGTACATGAAAATGCTCTAGCAACTCTTGATGACTATTATCTTTCGCCGATTGCCTTACTTAGGTTAGGTTAGGTTGCTGTGGCTGCCTAGAAAGGCACACTTAGGCCAATTTTGGCCCATTGTGTTACCACGTAGCGCAGGAGACCATGGTTATTCGTGGGATTCGAACCCACAGCCTCTGGGACGGTAGGACAGCGCGCTAACAACTGAACTATCAGAGGCCCCATGCCTTACTTAATTGCAGGACAAATGATCTCCTCCTAAATGTTAATGACAAACAATTGATCCCCAAATTTTATAAACCTAGTTTCATATTGAGTCAAAATCGGTAATATTGTATCGAACCTGGTAGAATCTTATCTTTGTTTTTCTTTGTTGCGAAATAACTAGAATATAAAAGGAAAAGTAAATGCTGAACAATTACAACATAACTACAACAGAATTGTAATCGTAATAACTAGACTAATAAGGGAAATAATTGTACACCTAACGAAATCAAATGTGACCAAAAGTCAATTCAAAGATTATTAAAACAAATTTAATAAGGAAACAATTTTTATCCGTTCAACGGTTTCGAATATAGAAAAGTAGTACTTATAACACCCTCAAGAAAGAAACTTTTTGACAAGACTGTAATAACTACATATATGGCAGAGTCATAGGAGCACACACCCTGTCTCTTTGTATTTGTGTGTAATGTGTCAGGAGTACTCGCATTAGATTTAACTTAGGGTAGTGTAATATTGTTAATTTTCTGACTCAGAGTCGCTGCATAGGAGAAACATACACCGGTCGCAAGTGTATAAGCTATATACCCTCATAAGTCTTTGGTAATGTAAAGTACAAGCTCGCATGTAAGAAATAATTGTTAATAATACAAGAACCTTGAGCCACACATTTTAGCTCATAACGTTAGCATATAAGTGCAATCGCTGGCTGTATAATTTTTGTACATGTATTGAATGTCGAAATAAAGAAAGAAGAAGACGTCATTTTACAATATGTAGCTGGCTGAGAGCGTAAGAGAGGGAACAAAAATCGCACCGTCCGCTTCTATAGGAAATCGTGTACATGAGCGGTCCGTTTTATATGTATGTACTAACGACGCAATATGAAAGACGAGATATCTCGTCAACGAACCCTAACGGCGTTATAACTTATGAAAGACGAAATATCTCCTCATCCGTCCAAAATGTGTTAAAATTATACAATGCATACATATTATAGAAACTTACCGATTTTCGTATCCTTTTGGGTATAACAAAATACTGCCCTCGAAATACAAAGCACAAATCAAATCATTCGCCAGAAAAATAAACAAGTCGCTTTAAAGTAATAAAGATTCTGTACTTCACTTTCAGTCAAGTGAACAAACAATTCCAAGAATCAAATTTGGCGGGTTAATTGTACAAATTTGGCGCTGTGCTTGATTTAAAATTTTGCTTTAATTTCGAAATTTTTTAATTTAAAATAATAATTTTAATATATATATTACGTTTTCATTCTTAAAATTTATCAATCACAAATTATTGAAAATATTGGTAATCTGGCAGGTATAAGCTTTAAAAGCATTTTTATGATATAAATAACAATTTTTATTAACATTCATTGAATTTAAAGCAAATATTTTATAAATTTTTATTTAACAATTATTTAAATTCAAATACGATAAAAATAAACAGCGCTATATAAATTTGTATATACCTTTTCTCGTCTATCTCAGGCAGTAGGTTGTCAAATTGACGGCCGCTTGAGACAGGCGATTGAGCGGTCCATTATATGTCTTTGGTCTGTTCGCAAATTATGAGCTTTAGAACTCCATGCAAACGCAGCCATAAGAAACAGCCGAGAACTGATAAATTCAAAACGAAAAGAAAGCGCGGCAAAGTGCATTTTAATTAAAGGTGAATTACGGATGTGCTGCGACAGAATAGCTTTCATTGGAAATTTAGATGATTCGCGAAATGTCTTCTTCAGGGATATACTTATTTAATGCTGGACAAACCTCACAGAATGATCGAGAAAATTTACAACAAGGTAATCTGTAAACTTTGAGGGAAGGATTAAGAAAAAAACTGAAATATATTTCTAGCGCACTCTTGTAAAAGTAAAGCAGGATTTGGAAGAATTCATTTAAGGCCAAAGCATGCTTTTGGTGAACTTCAAAATGTTATGCATAACACTCCTTTGAAGGGTTCCCTGAAGTCCCAGACTTGCACCGCGTCCTCACTTAGCAAGAAATCGTCCAATGTTCTAGTGCCAAACAAGAAAATAACTTCAAAGACGCAGGATCCTGAAGGTTCGTAATCACTTTCCACAGAGAAACTAAATTGTAAAACAATTTTAGATTTAGAATGCGCTTGGCTAGGGAGTTTTTCAATGCATGTGTCAGATTTTAAGGACAAGATGCAACGAGGCGTTGAAAAGAAAAAGAAACAAAAAGAAAATAACTGGATTAAGCTGGGGGAAGAACTTTCGCTGATACATAAGAAAAGTAATCCATAATTTTCACAAAAATTTGCAGAGCTAAAGAATTTTTCTAGGGTCTGATATGGAGCTTTTCAACAAAAATACATCCGATGAATATCTAAGTGATACGCTGAATGAGTTTTGTGTAGAAAAGCCATCCATGCTTTATTCCCCAAGCAGTAAGTGTGCTATATTCCTGAAATGTATTTTAATATGTTCTAATAAAATTTGCTTCAGTTCCAGACTTCCCGGTTAAAGATTTAGAGAGTGATGATTTCTTCAAATGGTGATCTTTGCCGTTTATATATATTAACTTATTTTATAGATTTCATGGATTATCTTTTATTTAATAAAGTTTTCTCGCTTATAAAAAAAATCACATTTTTCCTACCTAAGAGTATTATTACAAGCTTTTATTTATCTTCACATGTATGTATGTATGTGTAGTTAATATCTTCCAAGCCAAATTTGAACCACTTCCTCTTAAGACTTAAAATTTGCATGCTTTTACACTTCTGATGACAAAACACTAAAATGATAGAAATAACCTGATGCTGCAGCCAAGATTGCCTCCTCATAAGAGCACTCTACAACGGTTAGTAGCACGGGTACGGAACTTTCCATATAAAGTACATTTAATTTTCATAGTTATCTTTATGATCTTACCATGAACTGATGCTGCAGCCAGGATTGTCTCTTCAGGAAGACACCTAAAGGTTAGTTACATGGACATGAAACTGCAAAACCAAAACATGATTTTCTATTGTATGTATTTTGCCGAGACGCGTCGACAACATTGGTCTGCAACCTTTATAAGAAAAGGAAAACTCCAAAATCACACTTGGATCATAGTATTCGTTAGGCACAGGTAGGGTTCAACCAAAGATCATGAATTACTAGATGGAACACTCTCTATACCAGCTTAAAGCTCTAACCCATATACAACTTCTAAAACTGCCTGGGGCAAAGAACTACTGCTTTCTATGCCTTATCTAAATTCTAATAAGAACGAAAGAGATAAGAATAGGCAGCCAAAAATTCTCATCTACAGCACTTACAGTGTAGGCAATAAAATGCAACGTTTTTTTACCATGCATTTTTAAAGGCGGTCCAATCTGTCGGACTCGCTGTGTGCCTCTGCATGCATGGTGTTAGTGCCGTCCCCAAGCAATGTTCCAGCATAGGGAAATCCTGAATTGAGAATGGGAAACAGGCAGGTAGCACACTCAGAGCATATATACGGATGCGGGCTGCTTACATTTTTTCACTGTGCATTTTTTAAGGCGAGCAAAACGTATTCGGTGAAACGTGATTTTAATTTTCGTTCCGCCTCCCCCTAAATTTTTGTCTTTCTCTCACGCGTGAGCCCTTTATTACTATCCACTTTTAGCAAAATCTGCAAGGTCGATGGACTAAGGGGACCAAGGTCGAAAAAAGATAAGGGACTACGTCACGAGGATCCCATCTAGTAATTCATGATCTTTGGGTTCAACCCGAAATAAATGACGCCATAGATTTAGCACCCAAATCAAGTCTAAATATACACATACAGGCGTACGCTAATGATGTGTGTGCACTGGTTTGTGGTAACTCACTTAGGGTCGTCTGTAGTAAGATGCAGAGAACGCTAGACAGGATCCAGAACTGGTGTGGGAGACATGGCTTATCAGTGAATCCCCTGAAAACAATACTTGTGTTGTTCACCAGGAAAAGAAAACTCGATAACCTTAAGCTCCCAACATTGAAAGGTGTAACCATTCAACTCTCCAAAGGAGTGAAATATCTAGGGGTAATTCTAGATAGCAAACTGACTTGGAAGGCTCACTGGCTTGGAAGGAGCACTGCGCTCCTTTTAGCATGCCGACGGATGATATGACGCCAATTACCATGTTCCGAAGAAGATTTCGGATAAATCTCCCGGTAAGGGAAGAATGGGATGATCCCAACAAATTACTGGATCGATTAACTGATATCTTCTACACAGACGGATCGAAGACCTCATCTGGTACGGGTGCTGGATGGTATTTTAACGAAGCAGTCAAATACAGTATATCACTCGGAACAACCGCAACGGTTTTTCAAGCCGAAGTAATCGCCATTCTCGAAATGGCTAACTGGATAATTGCTCATAGGTGGCATAATAAGAGGATTGGCATCTGCAGCGACAGTAAGGCTGCTCTTGTCAGCCTACTTAATCCCACCACTAGATCAAAGATTGTCCAGGAATGTAAGAGAAGACTTAGTTCTGCTGCCAAGCACAACCACGTCCATCTTATATGGGTCCCTGGAACCGGGGAATCGACGGCAACGTGGTCTCTGACGCTTTAGCGAAAGAGGGCGCAAGCTCTCCTCCCTTGGGACCGGAGCCCATTATTGGTGTCAGCTTTACAAAGTTGAAAAACTGAATAACTAGATCCATGGTCAGAGATGGTCCAGTATATCAACCTGCAAATTCACCAAATGATTCATTGGTCGGCCAAACAGGAACAATGCAAAACTTCTACTTGGCTTAGGCAGGAAAGATTGCAAAAAGCTTGTAGGGACGGTCACACGACATAACACATGCGGCAAGCATTTGAACACCCTAAGGATCATTAGCGTGTCCTTCGTGCGGGGAGGACGAGGACAGTACGGAGCACGTCCTATGTCCTTCCTCCTTCCACGTGCGCATGACGACGTTTGGCGCTGATGTAATGAGAATGGAAGACTTCAATTCTCAATCTCTATCTGATGTTCTTAGGTTCGTCAAGATGACTAAAAAGTTCGGATAGGGTAGGGGACGAGTGCAATGGACCGTGGTCTTAGCGCTCGAGGCTCCCCCTTTATCTCTAATACTAATATGTAGATGGCATCTGACGGGAGCAATATTGCATTTAAAATTACTGCGCGGGAAATTCAAAAAGGCACTGACTTATCAAATTGTCCTTGCATATATTAGACCTACTGAAAACACTGGATTGATTTCTATTAAGTCTTCTGTGAATGCTCATATTACAATCATTTTGTTTTTGATGTTCTCCAATTTAATATTATAAGCTAACACTGTCGACCGTAACAATTGATTATAATCTGGACATAGATTCAACAGTCAAAACGTTACTATTTCACAATTAAAAGATGATTTTCGAAACTTCGAATCCCTTTATCGGTAATGCAATCTTCCGCCTGTTTCAATGAAACGATGATGAAGTGAAAAGGAATCTTATGAACGGAGGGAATTTTAAATCCACCAGATTCGAGAATGAAGCTGATTGCTAAGGAAAAGCAAATAACTGAGCTGGCTATTCTTAAGACACAAGTTTTCGAAAATCAATTAGAAAGCTGAAAAGCAGTCTGTGGTACAAATCTGCTTTTCAAACTGAGTTGGTACGCACTAAATTTGATTCAAGAGGTTCAATAATACGACCAACAACTTTGAAACCACGATTTCTCGGAAGACTATACGACTTTAATCCGGTTATAATGAGAAGCTACAGAAATATAAAATAGGCACTAACTGTTTTTGTATTTCTAAAAAGAAAAACCCAATTATTAGAATTCATAATTTGATTAATATTTCTTGCAACAAATAAAATCTAATGTTAAGGGTGATCTACCAGAAATAGGTCTATATTTCAAAAAACTGAGTATGATCTCAATTTCAATTTATACAGTTTCCATGTGATTTTTCGAAAATTATTAAATTAATAAAAAAAAAATTGAATATATCAAAAATGGTGAAACTTTTACTGGGGTTATTTTTGCCACCTAAGTTTGACGTGGCACTTACGGGGCACCTTGCATATAGGAAACCCGAGAATCAAATACGGGTTGATCTTTATAAGCCTTTCATCTCCCGATTTTGTTCGAAATTTATTAAGAATACATTGCATTTCTTAATAGATATATTTGTTTTAAATATCATAGTTATACATAGAAACCATTTCCGTTCCATTTTGTTACAAGACTTGTAATTTAAGAAATACAATATACCGGGTCTAAACGATTTCTAATTTTTACATTAGAGAATGTAGCCTATATTTCCTACCCAGCTGACTGATATCTCGATCTTAGTATTTAATTTGAAGCATGAGCTAAACACAAAATATTTATTTAACTGAAATAACGTTGTACATACTTATACTAAATGTTAAATTAAATTGAATTGAATTTATTTGCCTTATTTTACTCGATTGCATTCATAAATAGGCGCTCTGTAATTTTTAACTACAGGACAACGCATAATAAAATAAAAGGAAAGTGTCCGAAAATGTTAAATCTCAAGGCATTGTCACAGGAGCTGGTTGCTGATCATACTGTTACAGTTTAAATTCAAATAGTTTACTGTATTTTCCTGAAAGGCGACTGCAATATAACAAACACAGATATACTTATTTTTCTATTACATTTTTAGCTATTTAATCAGATGCACTGCCTGAGCCACTTGCACTTGGAGTTGCGCTCTGTGATCTCGAACGAGATGGGGATTTAGAAACTGAACGGGATCGCGAACCTGACGGTGATCTAGACCTAGTCTTAGAACGAGAATGGGATCGAGATCGAGATCGTGATGGTGTCCTTGAAACTGAACATGATGGAGATCGGCTGGGTGATCGCGATTTTGATTTTGATTTAGATCTCGAAGAGGTTGGACTCTTAGAAACAGAATGTGATCGGCTTCTTGATCGATTTGGGGATCTAGATACAGATCGGCTTCTAGATGGTGTCGGTGATGCTGACCGAGATTTGGAGCGAGAATGAGATAATTTAACCGATCGAGATTTTGAATGCGATCCCTGACGCGGAGCAGATTTCGAGTGAGAACTTGATTTTGATACAGAGCGAGATCTTGAACGTGAAACAGATCGTGAATCTGATTTAGATCTAGTTCGTGACTTGACCTTAGACCTTGACTGTCGATCGTTGTCTTTCTGTAACTCTTCAATGCTTTTGTTCTCTTCATTGCCGTCATCCTTATTGTCCTCAGCTTCATGCTCCTCCTGATCAACTTCCATTTCTTCTTCGTCATCCTCATCACCAGGCGCCTCAAGTTGCTTTTCTCGGTAACGTTGCACTCTATACTCGTTTGCATCCAATGGTCGATGCTTAACAACCAACTTGGTATTGTTTGGCTGCTGCCCAATCTTTTGTCTACGTTTACTAAGCCGTACCCTGGTTTCTAATTCATCGTAAAACACTCCATCTGGCCGAACCACAAAGAAGTAATTCTCTTCGTAGCCTTTCGAAGCTTTGCTTTTTACATTCCAATTATACTCCCGGGCAATTTTATACTCGTATTCTTCTTCATCCTCATAAAGTATATTATTTGCGAAGTCTTGACGTCGTTTCTCAAGTGTGTCCTCTGTTGGCAAGAAATAGGCTACGAACTGTTCACCACTCTCGTCCATCACACCCCGAATCATAGCCTGAGACATCTCTTCCAGTTGAGCTGGTACGTTCTTACCCACTGGTGCTGGATCACTGTCAAAGATAACCTAGAGAAGTAAAAAAAAAAACAATGTCGTAAGCATAATATAGGAATCGTCACCTATTTTATAGAAAATTTAATTCTACACAAAATTGTCTATAATCATTTTTCCTTTAACTTTGAGGTTTTTTGTTATTTGCGGGAATAAAAGTAGTGAAATTAGACAGTTTTGTTTCATGAATAACTGAAACATGGTCAATAGGATGTCGAAATGTATATGGATATTTCTATAGAAAATGCTATCGTCTACATTGCAGTCTAGAATGGCGAAAAGAAATTTTACAACACGTTATAAGATCTGAGATTATATTAGCTTCGTACAATGTAACCAACCAAAAATAACTGATTGTAAAGCAGTCTTGCTAATACTTTTACACTAAGGGAAGTTCTCGATATATCTTAAGTTCATAAAAATTTGTACACTAAGGACGGTTGCTCAAGAGCGAGAATTCTGCCAATATTTTTCATCGGACAAGAAAAAAATTGCGGATAATATTACAACTTCGGTATCCAGAAAAGTCCTCAAAAGTCGTTTAATCGACTGTATACTATTGGCTTTACAGCAGTTTTTTCGCCCTATAAAGAGCATTGACAAAGTCGCGACGAGAATTCTCTCTTGTGTGAAACGATCCTAATAGTTCTATAGTCGAGTTGAATTAAGTCGGAGAGTGAACGCCACAGTTAACAGTTGTACAGAACACAATAAAAACTTATCAGCGCAATAAGAACGAATCAGTTAATTATCATAGAAATCACTAAAAGTGACGGCATTATATCTTTTTGAAAAATTATTATAAAACAGCAGATTATTATATAAACTTGTAACATTGATGAAATGATCGTTTGAATCTTAAAGTATTACAAACAGGGTGTTCGCATTCGATGTAGGAAACTCTATACCAATAGAATCCTTTGAGTACCCTGAGAAAATTTTTGTTCGTCCAAGGAATTGGCAAACGAATTTCTACAATGGAATGCTACTCAATGACAATCTTGTCTACTATATTTTAACAAACAGATTGGCGTTAAGAATTAAAGTATAAATTTTTGTTGATTTTTCTCAACAATTGAATTTAAAGTGCTCTATAACACATTTACGCCGGCGTGTACCACCGATGTATGTACCACATTTGTATGTCACAACTTATAACGCCGACGTGAACGTGCTAAATTATAATATGCACCAATTATATAATGCACCAGGACCAGTATATAAAGAATATCATAAAACCTTACATCGCCACAATAGGCGTTTTTCAATTTCCTAAAATTGACCTTTTTCTCGAATTTTCTCGGAAACTCATGTAATTGATGCACTTACTTATTATTTTTATCGAATTGCCCTTCTTATTACCTCTTCAAAAAGGTACAATATGTTATTAGTTATTAGTTTTGAATACTGCTGCTGAAAAGTTTTTAAAAGGTTAATGGAATATATTTTATTGCTATAATTAGCTTATCTTAGCTAGTCATACTTGACTGTATCCCGAAATATTGCTATAAAACAGTGTCAGACAACAAGAATATCGATCATAATTTAAAAATCAAGGTTTTCTTAAACTAAAATAATTAAAAACTTGCCGAATTCACCTTTGAGGAATACGTCGATATAATTTACATTTACGGTTTAATAGACGAAAATGAAAGAAGTAGCCCGGGAATACCAAAGGAAATTCCCAAATAAACTAGGTGGTGTCCCGCTTAAATTTCCATAAATTGTACTCTATATAAAAAAAAAAACGTTCATTGCACGTTTACCCAGACAATTGTTAGATAATGTCTGTGACGGTAATTCAGCCCCCTGACGTCTTTGAGATAGAAAATAAATAATGACAACCTTATTGCAACAGTATAAAGTAGTTGTATAAAAAAGTTATGGACATTTCACACGAGAGGAGATTCCCGCCGCGAGTTTGCCAATACTTTTCATACGGCTCTAACACAAACAGGAAACAATCGATTTTACGATTTTTGCCAATTCGTTGTGGCGAAAGATTAGTTTGCAGAGGCTACTTGATTGCGATGGGTTTCGAAAATGTCGTAAAATCTTTGCTTTGGCTACCGAAGACGTAAAATTATGTTTTGATCAAATTTAATTCATGTTATAACATTGGTAAAGCCACGGCGGGAAATCTCGCTCATGTGCAACCGACCTTAGAATATAATATAAAGAACTAACCTGAGCACAAGGATACTTCCAATTCTTGAAGTCAGGAAAGACTGAATATATCTCCTCTGGGACGACGTTCGGCTTGCTGTAATGTTTCGTAATTTCTTTCTTCGAGTCTTCAAATGTTTTCTCAATTGCCTTAATTTGGGCGTCACGGTCAAGGTAAAGGGTTTCCTCACGCAAGCTCTTCTTAACATTGTAGCCAACCTTCGCCTCAACTTTTTCCATATTTTGAGGCTGAAACCTCGTCTGTTCCGTGGAGATGTACTCAGATTTGCGTAACCATGACACGCTACGCGAATGCTGCCGGGATCTAAGGGAGTCTTGCGGTGTATGTACGTCTTCTTCAAGCAATTTTTCATCGGCGGGATCCAGCTGGGCAAACGGATCCGCCTGATACAAGTCACGGTTTATCAAATCAATTGTAACGCCCAGATCGTGCTCAGTAAGGACTTCATATTTGTAGCTTCGTTCGAGCGAAGTCGGGTTGTACTGTATAAAGCGATCGTTTTCGAATGGGTACATCAAAAATTTTAAGTCGAATGGAATATCAGGCAGAGTATTACAATATTTAACGCGAGTGATAAGCTCCGATCTGAAAGGTGGACATGTTAAAATTAATGAATTAATGAAGCCAAGCATATTTTACCTCTTATCAGCAGGCCTAGGAGGCCTTTTGTCGGTAGTACTAGTCCCATTTTGTATTGTAGGCGGCATATTTTTTAATTAAAAAATCTTTCGAACCTCAAATATGTTACCAAAACAAGCTGACACAATTTGCAAATGTCAGCAGCTACCTAAAGTTGGTAGCAGTTGTGTTTGATGCGAAAAACTGACAAACTCCGTGCCGCCACCATTCGCATCGAAAGGCACTAAAGCGTTCAATGAGATTTTTGACAACAACCACGGGGCGTCTCGTAGCGCATTTCATGCTGTAGTTAAACGGAGAAAATGGTGTTGGCGGTTATCTAAAGCGGTTATGGCGGTTGTCTAGGCGGTTATGTAAAGAATAGCGGCATTTGAAGGAGAATTAAACAAAAATATGATGGATCTGCGGATATTTTGAAATAAATTACATAGCAATGAAATTTTCCGTTTAATTAGTTAAAATAAACTTAGTAATTAATATAATTTAAATAATTAATCCAATTTAATTATTGTATTAATTTAATGAAGCGCTAATTAAATTATAAATTATAAAATGTTCGTCCATGTATAATTGATAGTGGCAGCTCTTAAATTTGGTGGGCTAATTAAACAAATATGGTACTTAAAAGATTAAAACGTTTTATTTTATTTCGAAATTCTTTAATTAAAACCCAATAATTGTTGCTTTTTAACATAGGCATGTCCTAGGAAAATGCGCTTCGAAACAACTTATTTCGGAAAACATCTGATGCGCTACAAAAGGTTCGCGGATGGTGCACTTACATATTAGTTTTTGCTTTCAGCTGTGTTTTCTAAATAAAGAAATAATTAATGGGGAACAAAAAATATAAAGCATTGCCATACTTGAATAGGATGGGTAAAGTTTAATTTCATTTAATGAAATAACAACAAAATTGTTTTGTTAAATTTGAATTCTAATTTTTTTATTTGGAATCTTTTTCCACCTTTAAAAAATTCGTCCATGAAGAGTACTTTTAAACACAATAAAGTTCTGTTCAAAGATGCGAGGGAAAATCTCTACAAAAGTTGTTGCAATTTGGCCAGCAAATTTACAGCACAAACCGAACAAATCTCTACAGGCATACATATATAATGGACCGCTCATTTATTCGGTTTCCTATAGAAGTGAACGGTGCGATTTTTGCTCTCTCTCTTTCGCTTTCAGGCATTGACAGTTCGTGACAATTAATTGGAAAACTACCATCTGGCTACAAATTTTTTTATTATAGAACTATTTATGATAATTTTCGTGCAATACAGTTTAATTTCTTTGTCCCTTGCGCATTAGAGCATCCTAGCATACAAAAGTCCATTCTTTCTTTATGTAATTTTATTATAAAAACAATTTAAACAAATCATTTTAAAATTATATATATGGTATGTATTTTAGAAACTTATCGATTTCCGTATGCTTTTACACGTAACAAAATATTGCATACGAAATACCGAATTAAACGTCTTAAAAAAATTTAGAAACTTATATGACAAATTAAATCAATTGCCAGATAAATCGTTAAACAATTCGCTGTAAAATGTTAACACAACAACAACTTCTACTGGTTTGGGCTAATTACACAAATTTTGCGCCTAAAAATTAAAAAATTTGTTTTTATTTCGAAATTCTTTACTTAAAACACAATCATTGTTGAATCAATTACATTTATTAATAATATGCATATAGATACATATTACAAGGTTTTCATGACTTCAAATATATCAATTACAAATTCTTGAAAATATTGGTAATCTGGGATAAAGCTTTAAAAGCATTTTTATGACATTAATAATAATTATTATTAACATACATTGAATTTGAAGCGAATATTTTAAAAATGTTTATTCTACAAATATTTGAATTCAAATATTTTTGTCAGCGTTCAGCAATTCCGCATTCAAAAATCTATGAAATCAACATATCCATGTAATGCGATAAAAATAGACAGTACTATATGAAGTTGTATATATCTTCTCTCGTCTATCTCAGGCAGTAGGTTGTCATATTGGCGGCCGCTTGAGATAAGAGATTGAGCGGTCCATCTTTATATACAGTGGTTGTCTTGCACCAAAGATCATGAATTACTAGATGGGACACTCGCGACGTACTCTCTTATCTTTTTTCGACCTTGATCCCCTTAGTCCACCGACCTTGAAGATTTTGCTAAAAGTGGATAGTAATAAAGGGCTCACGCGTGAGAGAAAGATGAAAATTTATGGGGAGGCGGAACGAAAATTAAAATCACATTTCACCGAATACGTTTGGGTCGCCTTTAAAAATGCACAATGAAAAAATGTAAGCAGCCCGCATCCGTATACATGCTCTGAGTGTGCTACCTGCCTGTTCCCCATTCTCAATTCAAGATTTCCCTATGCTGGAACATTGCCTGGGGACGGCACTAACACCATGCATGCAGAGGCACACAGCGAGCCCAACAGATTGGCCCGCCTTTAAAAATGCATGGTAAAAAAACGCTGCATTTTATTGCCTACACTGTAAGTGTGTAAGATGAGAATTTTTGGCTGCCTATTCTTATCTCTTTCGTTCTTATTGGAATTTAGATAAGGCATAGAAAGCAGTAGTTCTTTGCTACTTTCTCTAATGGAAAAATTTACGCCAGGCAGTTTTAGAAGTTGCATATGGGTTAGAGCTTTAAGTTTATATAGAGAGTGTCCCATCTAGTAATTCATGATCTTTGTCTTGTACTAACTGTGAAAACAGCGGCAAGTGTGTGAGTAGAGTCACTTTACAAAGTGAGATGCAATACATTCTGTTTGTAAATTCAAGCTAATCGAATGTGTTATCAGTAAAGTGATTATTTTCAATTATTTTGCTGAAAGTGAATGTGTTTTTTCGTGTATATTCTTTTTCAAGAGCATTTACATGCAGTCGACATATCATTCGACACGTCTATTAATGTACTTACTATTTTATAAGTTTAAATGAATAAAAATTCAATTATTTCAAATAAAATTCAATTATTTTGTGGTTGTATTTCGATCACCTAACCTTGTATAGAAAAATCACCTTAATGACATTTTGACCATTTTCATAATTATGGACACATATATGCCCTAATATTGGAAAGCTATATATATGCAATATAATTTTTTTTATTGATTGCATTATATTGCCGAAATGACTGTTTTGTTACTTTTTTTATAATTTTCAAAAAATAACTTAACGTTTACGTCACATTGCGCCTGAACCAGATTGCTGTCAAATGGAACTTGGAACATACCTTGTCTTTCTATACCGTGGATTCTTTGTTGAAAGGAATTATTCTTACTTTCGTATTGGGGGTGCAGCAGTGCCTTCCACTTAATCGGTTATCGAAAAGTGGTTGAAATGCTGTGCGGTGAAAATTGTAATACTTAATTGAAGATGTACAGAATGTCTGCTGAGATGGTGAATTGCTTCCTTTAAATATAAGGAAATATTTGTGAAAGTTTGAAGTTATCACAACAGCAACAACAACAAAACATCGGCAACGCAATTAAAATGGATTCTTTGCAACAGATTGAAGGTTCTTATTCCTTATAATAAGTTGATAGCAATTAATTGCACTAAATATGCTTTGGGCTAATTAAATTATTATGCAGACAAGACGCACAAAATTTATTTTCTCCAGCTTTTTTTCAGTAAATGTTCATTGATTTTTCCAAGATGTGGTCTATTGGTTATCGTTTTATCATCTTAAAGGCACAAACTATTCACTTGGTACTTAGTATCATTAGAGTTTTACGAAGCTTCACAAAAAATGATAACGTCTTATTTTTCTTATCCCTCTGCTAGGGAGCAATGCTTTCGTGCGGTTAATAATGTTGCTGTTTATATGCACAGACCGACCTTTCCTTTGCCTGCTTAGAGGCTTGTGTACTTAGTGATGAGACAGTTAAGCTTTAGTAAAAGGCCTTTATTTAATAATCTCGACACAAAAAAATGGAACTCTTGCTCGCTATGATCATTAGCCAAAGACTTCTAATGTTTGATTGAAGAACTGCCCTGAGGGTAGTCCTGTTTTGCAATTCATCTTTTATTTTGCTCATTGATAGCCCATTTCTCGAAAACTTGATTTATAAAAGGATGCTTGTCCCATGCCCGGCTCGGGGCCTATCATGGGTTTGCTTGATAGCTATGGCTGGCTATGGCCAAGGATCCATATGATCTCTACATTATTTGCCGCGGCGATTTGATTTACAAGACATACCTATGGAGTGATCTTATCTGAGCTCATTAGAACATTTCTGTCAATTTTATTCAATTTGTCCCAGAGTTTTAAGTGCTCAGCCTGCCAGCATTTCGTCTACCAATGGTTGTAATGATGCAGGCGGAGGGTGCATAGGTGGACTCAAAATTAGGAAGAGTTTAGAACGTGGTTGAGGATTAGAGAGGGCGTAGGAGGTATATATATGAGTTTATATCTACTTATAGTAAATAAGATGGCTACATAACACCTCCTCCGTTGAGTTTGGAAATAATTATTTTTAAACTGTTGTTTATAGTTTTAAGGGAGCGTTTTCAAAAATACGAATGTGTAATTATTAATGATCGTCTTAAATTCTAAATCTGTATGTACCATACGAGTCTAAGTATTTTTTGTTATATTATTATGATTAATGAAACAAGATATTTTTTATTTTTTTTTATTCTTTTGTTTTCAAAATATATTAATAAAATAAAGATTTTGAAATATAATAAGAATAAAGAGATAGGTAAATCATGTTCATTTTTTAGG
The DNA here is from genome assembly GCA_963969385.1 of Philonicus albiceps. NCBI lineage: Eukaryota > Metazoa > Arthropoda > Insecta > Diptera > Asilidae > Philonicus > Philonicus albiceps. The sequence goes on along the minus strand of OZ017772.1, from coordinate 21,812,916 downwards.
TGTACTATCCGCCTATTCCTACATTAGAAGCGTCGTAAATAAGGATAAAGGGTCATGAAAAGTCGGGCTATTGTAATATGGGTTTATTTATTAGTGCATTTTTGAGTTCGTTGAATGGTTTTGATGTTCATCTTGCAAATTAAATGATATATCATTTTTTATTAGTTGTGTTAAAGGTTTAGCAATTGTTGCAAAATTATTAATAAATTTTCTATATTAGCCGGTTGTAAATATTTTTATGTGTATCACATTTCAAGGTGTGGGGATCGCTTTGACTTTTTCGGAGTTTGGGCTTACTCCGTCCTTGCAAATATGATGACCTAGATAAATGCAAGGATCTTTTAAAACCTTTCACTTATCGGGTTGTAGCTTTAATTTATTGTTAAAGGCTGGTAAATACATTAATTAGCTTTTGATTATGATCTGTTGAGGAACCGTAGATAATATCGTCCATGTAGACGAAACATTGTTTATTATTTAAACCGAAAAGAACTGATTGCATCATTCGTTGCAGAGCCATTTTTTAACGCGACTGGCATACGGTTGAACTCATAAGGTTCGTCTGGAGTAGAGAAGGCTGTTTTTGGAGACCGTTTGCGAGATCTATAGTTGTGTAGTACTGTAAATAATTTAATTGATGAAGAATTGCCTCTATGTTGGGTTGATTTTGATCTTACGGTAATCGACTATTATTCGTCATTTGCGTTCACTCGACGCTTTTAATTTTTTTATTACAACCCAGAGATGACTGCACCATTGGCTGATGGACGTTTTTCTTATCTTTGTTCAAGCATTTTTTGAATTTGTTCATATACCTTATTCTTTTAAATTATTTATTTAAATTTAATTTTCCCATATGGTTTTTATGTACTCTTTCTCTTCTGAATTTAAATGACATCTGTGTTTACTGAAAAAATCTTGCCCGTCAGTCCGTCAAAAGGAATGTTGGTTATTGTGTCTATGACCTCTATATAGGTAGAAATTTTTTTATTTTCAGCTCAAGTTTGTGTGGGGGGTTTGGATTGGGGAATTTTTAGATATTCCGTTAAGAGTTAATATCATGTCTGTTGAAATTTTAAATTATTCTAGGTTTGAGGCGAAATTTATACTCCCATATCAAGTGGAAGCTTTAGAGTTTTATCTAATGATCTAGATGAAGGTGATTCAAAGAAAATATAAGTCAAATTGTTTGCTGAACACAATAGTACATTAATACTAGAGCAACTAAATATCTTCGATTTTGTGAATTTAATGGCACACAGTTAGCTCTTATGTTATGAGGATGTGGTGAATTTTTGAGCGATATTTAGTTTCTGCTTTACTTTCAGTTTTAATAAATGTTGATAAGCAGAGTCGTTTGATGGAAAAGGGGAGTGACTAATTGTGAAATATAGGATTATTGGTTCCGTTATAAATTTCGTGAGATTTTGAGTTAGTGAGTAATTTGATTTAGGATAAGGGGGAATATTAGAATTTGAACTTGTAGAAGAAGTTTGATTTTGGTAATTCATACTTACTGTGCTACAATACATTGTTTTGATTTTGATTTCATTATAGATTCATCAGTTTAGTCAAAGTTTTTGATATAACAAAGTAAATCTGAAGCGTATGGCTCATTATTCATTATTTGGTTCTGTTAGTAAACATACGATTACCACCCTCAAAAAGACTTTTCTTTAATACATGTTTACCGACATGAATGTCAAACTAATCAGCATTCTTGTTAACATTTACCTTCACCCGATTAATGGTCTGAAAAAAGCTGTAGTTATTATTACGTAAATTAGTTTACAGAAATAACATCACCCTGAGATTGCGCTCATTCGCTCTGAAAGTAAATTCGGTTTTAAGAAATGATAAGTCTATCTTACCAATAAATAATAGGTGAACAAATATAATATTGTAATGGGTGAGCAAAAACAATGTTAGCTATCTTCCGACGTATGCGTAGAGAGTGCATTTCACACAGCCTTAAACGATCATTATAGGAAGGGAGAAGCATTGGATTACTCCATGGCGAATCATTGAGGGTGAAGTGGACAAATTTTTTCTGTATGGATTCAACACAGGTTAGGTTAGGTTCCAGTGGCTGCCTGAAAGGCACACTTAGGCCAAGTGCGGATACCACAAGAAGGGGGAATCTGCTCCCTTCTTCACAGTTAACCCGTGCTGAACCATTTAGATTCCTTGATGAACCGTGTCAGATCTTTGATGTCAGCAGATCCTAAAACTATCCTTTAGTTAATAATCTATACACAGGAAACAAACTACTCTGCTCGCTATGAACATTAGAAAAATAGTGTACATTTTTGACTAAGGAACTGACCTAAAGGTAGGTAGATGAGTTACCACTTTAAGGGTATCATCTTGAAACAAGAGTAGGGGTAGACCTAAAAATAGGAAAATATAAGTTTAGGTAGTTGAGAATTAGAGAGTGCGTGGGAGTATACATAAGTTTTGCAACTAAGTTTCCGGGTTTCACTCATGGATGGTGATAATGACACATGTAGTCGACATTTATGTCAGAAGTTGCGTTTTGTTTATAGCGTGGGCAGTTGTTAGCAATAGCCAGTTGTAGTACCAACACACGCAAAAAATTTTTTTCTAGGAATGAAGATGTCGAGTTTTGTGCCAAATAAACATCATTTGTGGGAAGCTCTGCTTTTCTGTTTTATCTTGAAAAAACTGCAGCTGAAGCAGGATATTTGCCTCAGGAGGCTTGCAGCGAACATGCACCATCGAAAACTACTTGTGAAGATTGTTTTAAACGCTTCAGAAACGGCGATTCCGACAGGACAAGAAGCGCTCCGGAAGACAAAAAACCATTGAAGACGCTGATCTGCAAGCGTTATTGGATGAAAATGATACGTAAACAACAGATTAACTTGTGGAGGCATTAAACATGACCCGCCAAAGTATTTCCAGACGTGTGCCATGGGAAAAATTCAAAAGGAGGGAAAATGTGTACCACATGAGTTGGCTGAGAGACAGATGGAAAATCGAAGAGCGAAAGTGGCAATGCTTTTACGACATAAAAGAAAGAGCTTCTTGTATCGAATTGTTGTTTAAGATGAGAAGTGGATACACAATCCCAAACCCAAAAAATCATGACTTTCACCTGGCGCAGCATGAACATCGATGCCACGGCTAAATCGCTTCGGAAAAAAGACAATGTTCTGAAACTGTCAATTGGCATCGCTACCGATAAAAACCCATCAATCTGAGCCATGGATTGCTCGAAAAATAACCAGAATGGGACACGGGACTTGACCGAGTGATATTGCAGCACGACAACGCTCCCATCAAGGAACCATCAAAACGCTATAATGGGATTTTCTACTGCCCTCGCCATATTCGCCAGACCTGGCCCCCTCAGATTATCGCTTGTTCCGGTCGATGGTGCATGGCTTGGCAGGGCTCCACTTGACCCATTTCGAATTCATGTATTGCCACATGAATAAACCATTTTTTATATTTTTTTGAAAAAAGTATCTACCATTATCTTTCAGTTATTTTACACAAGGAAATTCGTGAAGAAAGATCGTTTTATTTTTTGTGAATTTGCAAAAATTAACAAAAATTCTTTAATCAGTTTTGTGAGTTGTTTTTTATGCTTATATTTTTGCTGATATTGTGAACGTATTCATGGAATTTATTAAAAATGTTTATTGTTGTCGGTTTATTTTGTTTACAATAATGTTCATTAATTTTTTTATCGTATTACTTTAAAATTCGGGAAATAACACTAGTTTAAAAATAAAGAAAATCTGCGAAAATATTTTACAAGAAATGCGCAAAATGCTACTCGAAGCATAAGCAATTATAGAAAAAAGTCTGACTTGGACTTATCCGGACATAAGGTCTTATTATCTAATTCCTTAAAAAGAAAAGTGGTTCGCTTACCATTGCTTTTTAATGGTATAAGTTTCTCCCCACAAACTTTTTGTTATAAAAAGCAAACCAAGAAACATGAATTAGAAATTCAAATTTATTTGTGAAGCTAACATAATACATATTATTATTCTTATTACTAATAATGCGTATGTCTACCGTTATTATCTATACATTCTAAAATATCTCGTCCAAAACTATCACATAAATTTTCTAATTGGTGTTCGGTGTAGCTGCTCCATTCTTGCTGTACTCTTGCAATTAATTGTTGTCTATTCTTCGGCATCGGATGTCTAAGTACATTCCCTTGAAGTCTAGTCCAAACGTGTTCGATTGGGTTAAGGTCAGGAGAGTTTCCAGGCCAATCTTCCCAAACAGTTGAAAACATCGATTTTGCCAGTGTCAATGTTGCCTTTGCTGTATGCGCTCGTGCCCCATCCTGCATAAGAATTACCAAATTTTTATCTGGAAACTGTCTTCTGTCATCCATGCTGCGTAAGCTTGTAAAATGCTGTTCCGGTAATATGATCCATCTACGGTTGTGTTTTCCTCAACAACATGAAGTCTTGACTTTCCACGTGAGCTGATTCCTCTTGCAACCATTATCTTGAGGTAAAATTTCGGCTTTTATGTATATGGGTTGAATAGTGCTTGGATCACTTGTTCTAACTCTCATATTTTGCCTATTCGGCGTTGGATGCAAAACAATTGGGGATTCATCCGTAAAAAGTACGTTAGCTCTCTTAGACCTTCCAAGAACACTATATTCACAGAAACCTTAACCGTTGTTCGAGAAGTTGTCTTTCGCCGTTGTTGGTAATTATCGGATTGCTTTATCCGTTTGGTCGCTGTCCTTGTTCCAATGCCTGCATTGTTTTCCACCATCTTTCTTATTTTTATTTTTGTTGTAGGTAAAAGAGTTGTCGGTCTACCGGAACGTCTTTTCTCCTGTATATCGCCTTTTCTCCTTTCTAGCCATAATCGTACGATCTTCCTGTCCACGGCTAGTGTCCTTGATATTTCGGAAACGGATTTTCCTATTTCGCCAAGAGTTTGAATTTGAATCCTTCTTTGTATCCTATTCGAAGCCATAATAAGAATCACAAAAGTTTTCTATGATAGACTTTAAAAAAATAATGATTTTTCAGGTAGCGCGTATAAAATGTTGTAAGAAAAATCACTACTTACGATAAACACGACAATAAAAAAGGATCCTTGAGATCAGGAGTAATAAAATTTCACAGATAGGTTCGCAGAAATAACCCTTAATTACCACGGTAACTCAAATTAGCTTTATAAAGGGTACGTCTCTGCACCTGACTATAGGGACAAATGAAGTTTAATTTTTTTTCCTGGAAATGCACTATATCGCTGTGCATATATCATTATTGATGTGTATGCTGTCGTAGCTAAGCACTATATGATCTTTAAGATAGCAAAAGAGTTGATACTTAATCTCCGCTTAAGATTTTTGCTAGACTGAGAGGAGATAAATGTTGGCAACAACAACAATGAATAGTGCATTTACTTAAATAGGTGGGAAGAAACTTTTGGGCCACCCTGTATATCAGTTGTGTTGTTTAGAACCTCTTTCTACACTTTATTTGGGTGTGACGTGGATTTTCATTTGGTCTCTTTTAAAGCATTTGGTCTTTTTACTGTAGAAAATCCAACATACAGCATACCATGTATAAACACAGATGTTTGGAGGTCAACACCAATAAACTTGGAAGTTTGACCTTGCGACCTTGTAACAGCAAAAGCAGCTTTAATTGGAAATTGGTGCTGCTGCATGGTACATCCGAGTTGTCTTTTTGTCGAGTCAAGAGTGACCCTCTGGATATGCACTCCTTTGCCGCACTGTTCACCAGCAATAATTTTTGCCTTGATTATATTGTTACACAGGTTCGTTACTATTAATCTCGTTCCATTACATAAGCCTTCCAATGTATCCAAATTACGTAGTAACATATGTAATTATACAATTTTTATTTTTTTAAATTTCAGTTCATGTGGTGTCAAATCAGAAAAGTTGATCGAGTTAATGCAGTTGTGAATTAATTCTTATTGGTCTTTTACTCGGTAGAGCCTTTCCAAATACCTTAAAATGAAATTCCAGCAGAAAGCGACAGGATATCCGTATCAGATTCAGTATCTGATTGCAAAATATACGGCCGAAAAAAATGTTCTAAATATAAATAATAAATTAAGTGTATAAATCAGTTATTTTTATTTTCTAATATTTTTTCAATAATTATATTTTGTCTTTCTGTCGCCTATATTTTAAAGCTTCTGATGTTTGAAACATAATTCGCTTTTTCTGCATTGGATTAAGACACTTTCTTCTTGATTGTTCTTTCCTACAAAATCTTTTCTGCTTTGGTGATTTCCATATAAGACCACTAACTTGCTTCTGCGTTGAAATTAAAATTCTCAGATATATGAGACAAAGTAGGCGCGAGTGATAGTGAGTGTGTTGATTGTGTTGAAGTAGACGTCGATTATGCAAATGTTGATATGGTGGATTTTTGGAGTGTCGTTATTTTTCATTTATGTATTTCCAATACCGGCAAAGCTCCTATCGTTGCTTTTCCTACATTTATCGTTGCAATATTAGCAATTAATGGAGTATTTAAAAAAACTACGTGTGTGCTATTTTCAATATTCTGGGCCGTTTTATAATCCCGTAATAAAATCTTTAATTTACACTGCCAATAAGCTGGACTTGGGGATTTTTATTAATTCTTATTAATGATACATTAGGAACCAGCATACATATTTTAAAATTTTATTTCATTAAGCTCACGAGAACATCTTGGGGAAATTAAATTCTCAAAGATATTTTGCCATGCAAATTACCTACTCCTGCGTAAGTTGTGAGTAACGTATTTGTTTCCAGTCTTCTAAAACTAGGTTAGGTTAAGTTATATAACGCACACTTACGCCAAAAGTTAAGCCCACTGTGTTACCACTGGGGGCACTGTGCTGGTGTTGCACAGGAGTACCAGAATTTCTTTGGGATCGGAGGGCTCCATTGAGATTCAGGTCTTAGATCTCGGTCTGCTCGGGATCTAATCCCTCTTGGTAGCTTTAAATCTTACAGCTGGCCAAACCTAGTTGGGCTATCGCCTCCTCATATACATATGTATTTCAGCGGATCATTGATCCGCACAAGCGATACACCCTTGGTACCAACTGAAGCCAATCACTGCCTAAAAACGATGGTCCTTCCCGACTTCGTTAAAGCGCCTATTGGGTTGAAGGGGCTGGCTTTCGGTCTCTTAGAGGTAAATGACTCCAGCTTGTGCATTCTGTTTTAGAAACGCATTCTGCAGGTTGTTCTCTTGAAGCTAGCGGAGCAACAGAGTTCTTGGGAGTAGAGCAGTTGGCTCTAGCCCATATGCAATTTCTAAAACTGCGTGGCGAAATTTTTCCCTTTAGGTAAAGCAGCAAAGAACTAATGCTTCCCATGCCTTATCTAAATGTCAACAAGAATGAAAGAGATAGGGATAGACAGGCAAATACTCTCATTTACAACACAGTGTGCAGAGTTTTTTTTACCACACATATTTAAAGGCGCTGTAAAGTCTCAACCGCGCTATAAACCGTGCCTATGTGTGAATGGTGTTAGTGCCATCCCTGCGCAATGCTCAGGGATAGAGAAATTCTGCATCAGAGAAGGGGAACAGGCAGGTATCATACTCAGAGCAAATAGGCGGATGTGTTTTTAAAGGCGCCGTAAAGTATTCGAACGTTTGCATTTTTCTAGCTGGTAAAACGTGCTTTCAATTTTCGTTCCGTATCCATCTAAATTTTGGTCTTTCTCTTGAACATGGTCTACTTTTAGCAAAATCGGTAGGCTAATGGGACCAAGGACGAAAAAAGATAAGGGAAAACGTCACCAGCGTCACACCTTGTATTTAGATGATCTTTGGGTAATGTCCACTAAAAGTGCTGTGATGGCACCAGATGCTTTGGCCTTCACGGCTGTTTCTTTGTTTATGAGAGGGCTTCGGTGTTTTTGCAATCTCAGGATTATCCGAGGCGGAATTAGTGTATTCGCTATTTCGACGAGGCGATGTCTATCATGCAGCGTCCTTGTATCACAAGTCTTTGTTTAGGACATAAGGTGGACAGGAATCAGGAAGGCTCCATTAAAATATAGCCGGTATTACCTCCTGGATGCAAACCTTCCATAGGGCACGGTACGCAGGACACTCTGGATTAGAGGTTTGGCAGGATATTGATTTATGCTCATCAGCTGCCCATCTGATATGGGTGACCCTACCAGGAGTGGTTAGTCGTGGGTTACACAACTTCCGTCAGCATCAACGCACTGAGTCTCCGCATGATCAAGTACCTACAGTGGTAGTTTTATTTAAGATAGCTGAAGTCCTCCCCGCCTGCCTACAATTAGCCAGCAGTTCTAGTAGAGATATGACTTCATTCTGAGTCTGTATCCAGCCAGCCATCACGAGGAGGTTATAGTCACACTACCGGCAGTGTACACAGTTACAGTACATGTGCACAGTTACGGTACGTACACCAAGGTGTTACATGCAATTCCCCCTGTAGCCACAAGTTATGCCCCTATGTACCTGCTGGCTAACGGGTCTTCTAATAAAAACAAAAAACAAAGCCCGTGGACACAAATTTTATTTTAACTTAAGTCTTTTACTTTCCATTTTGTAAAATGTTTAAAATTAATCTAGCTTACAGCGATTCCGTTTGTTCTTGTTGTTATTTTTAATTTTTTCCTTCATAGTAGGCATCACCAGGGTGTCTTATTTGGCTACCAGTTGTACCGAAAAATCCTTACCGGATGTCGCTGGCCGTAAGTATGGAATAAAATGATTTGACATACATATATGTCATTCTATTCTACTGTCATTAAGCTTCAAAAGCAACAAAAGTTTCATTCCGCCTAAATAATAGCGTCTTAGTGTTATAGCCCTGTGAATATGTCGAATTTCCTCCCCGAAAAAATGCGGCATATATTGCTTTTCTTATTTCATTAAAAGAAAAAGGCCATTGAAAGTCATTGTTTGCTGGTGGAAACTTACGGAGAGCATGCTCCAAGCATAAAAACAATTGAGACGTGGTTTTAAAAATTTAAAAACAAAAAAAACAAAAAAACATTTGTGAATGCGAAGTTGCAGGAGTTATTGAACGAAGAGACAACCCAAACTCAAAAACAATTGGCAGAAACGTTAAATATGGCACAAGATACAAGAGAATTACCAACCGCTTACGCAATGGGAAAGATCCAAAAACTGGGCAGATGGGTGCCACATGAACTGAATGACAGGTAAATTGAAAATCGAAAAGCCATTTGTGAAATGCTGCTTCAATGGTACCATTTTTGCATTAGATAGTGACGGGTGATGAAAAATGGATTTATTTCAAAATCAAAAACGTAAAATATCGTGGCTATAACCTGGCCAAGCTGGTCCATCGACTCGAAGGCCTAATCGCTTCGGAAAGAAGAGAATGCTCTGTATTTGGTGGGACCAGGGTGATGTAGTGTATTATGAACTTTTGAAATCTGGTGAAATAGTTAATACTGATCGCTGCTAACAACAAACAATAAATGTATACTATGTGCTGATGGCAAAATGTCCAGAATAGGCCCAAAGATACGGTAAAGTGATTGTGTTGCATGACAAGCACCGCCACACAACAAAACCGGTGAAAGACGCATTGCAATCGCTTGGAGGGATGTATTATCGTACCTGCCGTACTCTCCAGATCTGGCACCGTCTGATTAACACATTTTTGGATCAATGGGACACGCGCTGGCTGTACAGTAAATTTCGGACAAGTCGAAAAATGGCAAGATGAATAGTTTGGTTCAAAGACGGATTTTTTGGATTGGCATTTATAAATTACAAGAAAGATGGACAAAGTGTGTAGAATCGAATGGCTAATACATTGAATAAATAACTTTTCCATTCTCTTAAAAGGTATGTGTTTCTTCATTAAAAACCGGTAAAGACTTTTCGGTACACCTGGTAAGGCCAGATTGATCATTTACTATGATGGTATGCTCCAATCCAAATTATTTTATTTTTGTGTCGGCCTAGATTGACCAATGGAAGTTCTCTCGGAACCACGAACGTTGCATTCTCGTCACAGCAAGTCTTTAGTAGATGCAATATATGGTACATATATGAACATCAGAGGGCCGAAAAAGTAACAATGATTTGATACAGAATATTAAAAATTCAACACGTTCCCGACGGCATGTACCACTAGTGGTACATAGAGAATTGTCCCATCGGACGGCTTGTACCGCGGGTGGTACATACACAACAGGTAGAGAAAGATTTTTAAGAATCGAAATATCATATGTTAGCGCTCTTACTCTCAAGTTGATCGCCGCAGGTTTATCAGTGAGAGCTATTTGTTTTTCTAAATTTAAAGAAAAGAGTGCTGGTTAAAGTGAATGAGCAATATATTCATAACAACATTGGCAAATGGAAAAGAATATGAATTAGAGAGCCGTCAGATACCGCAAACAGCAAATAAGGCCGCCGGCGGGAACGTGTTAAGGCCAGGTTTACTAACAAGGGAAAATTCCCAACCAGAAAGCTACGATTTTGATGAAACTTGACAGAAATGTTATCCTTAGTGAGACATTTAAAAATCCGTTTTCATACCCTGTTGTAATTCGGTTCTTGTGATAAAAAGTAAGTCGTTTTCGGGTCGCTTTATAACTCATGATCTCATGTTAAGTTAATTATTTTTCGGGTTTGAGAACGTACGGTTTTTAAGGAAGGTTTATTTCAATTCAATTCGCGAAAAGGATAACAAAAACACTTTGTGTGTAAATTAAAATAATAAAATCATGTCACGTGTCAGACAGAGTTGAATTAAATTATAATTATTAGTAGATAATTAATAGTTAAACACCGTTTCATCTTCTGATATGCTATGAAATCGGCACTCCACCTTTTTATTGTTAGTTTGAATGTAATGGAAATTTGAAATTCCGGGTATAGGTTTGGCGTTTTCCCATGGCAACACAGTTTTTTGTGATATCTCTGAAGCTGGAATATAAATCACTCGGGTTTTGGTCACCAATCGCCATGCCAGATCAGCGAAATCTTTGGCTGATTGGATCACAACCTTTTCATCTTTCATTTTTTCTCTCACTACCCTTTTTATGTTTCCGTGAATTCCATCAATTACACCTTTTCCGTGTGATGTTGCAAAATACTTCCAATAAAATGTCTTATTATATTTTTCACTTAATATTGACGTTAGTTTAACCATGCAAATGTTTTTGAGCTCCGAAGCAGGTCCGTCGCTCCAAATTATTTCAATTGATGGTAAAGGTGAACTTTCGTTTTCTCTAAGTATCAAGTCGAATAAGTTATTTAGAAAAACATAGATAGAGTTGTTATCTTTAGCATTTGAATCCGAGCATATAACATACGAGGTCTGTTCAATCGCGGATTTTGAATTTCCGTTGGCTACGTATATTCGATTTACGATTTTTTCTGGCGTGTTGTTGGTACTCATGTCCCTCACTTATGCTGACAAGCTCGGCTATTTTGAATGTTCAGTTAATGTGTTTTGACTCGTCTTCGATTTTTGCCTATTCCCAAAAATGGATCAACAGCTTTGCACAAAACTAAGTATAACTTTCCTAACACACTGGTCAAAATCTTTCACAAGACTGAAAGATTTAAGACAAAATTATTTAAGTATTACTTTACATATTACTGAAGAGAGAGAAAAACAAACTAACCCTCATAAAAGATCGAAATCCTTGGTTGTACAAGCGCATTCGATATTACGCATAATTGCCTGCGCTTTCGGATAAAATTTGTCTCATGTCATGCCTATATTGAGTTTTCTTAATCATCGAATCACGGCTGCGCGACTCATTATAGGGAAAAAATAGTCGAGTTGTGAATACGCATCCTCATTAAAATCGGCGACGACAGCCAAATTAAAACAAAGATACTTGTATGCACGAATTCTGGAAAGGGCTCATTTCGATAATAGAAAGTCGGTTTTTATTGTTTTTACGTAAATTTTCATATTTTAATTTCCTTTGTTTTTACATGCGTTACGCACAGACAATTTTTATCATCAAATAGTCAATACCAGATTACAAGTTATACGTGCACATTTTACATTATTAATTAGCCCACGATTAGTTACCAATAAAGAAAATAAATGAAGGTGTAAGTTCGAATTTCTTTGAAATTATATTTAATAATAATTTATTTAATTAAGCGTCACGTGTCGGACACTGAAACTTACCTTACGTTTAGGGTTATATGTCATAACCGAAACACTGTACTTAAAATAATTGCTATATAGTTAGTTGTGCCCATCACACACTTTTATTTAAACAAAGAATTCAAGTTGTACCTACTGTATGACAGCGACAATAACGGATCAATAACAACATACAAACAAGTGAAAGTCATCTAATACCGTTACTCTCAAAATGAATGAGGGAATAACTAAAATAGTTACCCTAAGTTTTATGATTCACTTAAGTTATGGTACATAAGGATATCATCCTGCTTAAAGTCTACATTTAAATTAAATGATCAAATATTTGTAAATTGGGTGAGAGTTCTTTTTTTCATGCAATGCTCCTGCATAGTGACAGGGGTGCGAGATTCACATCTTCCAGCATCAATAATAGTTCGTATTCTAAAAAACTTTTGTAGGTTTCTGCATTAAGTCTAGACGGCAGTTCAAATGGCCTAATTAATTCGTCATTGGGGATACCAGACAACATGTTTACACTAAAACGATATTAAAAAGTTAAAAGTCTCATCTCGTGTGGATTTTCAACCGCCCACGTGTGAATATTATGAATATTAAATATTCCAGTTCGCTCAAATCGTGACTCATCAGTCCACAAATTTTATTAAAAACTCCGGGATCATCTTGTTGCTTTCGCAACATGGTGTGGCAAAAAACAACCCGCAATTGATAATCTTCAGGTAAGGCCTGGACTCAGTGGCAATGAAATACGTGGCATCCCTCCTCGGGAAAGTGTATCTTGGATAGATGATCTTGGGATGTTTCCAGTACAAGTCATACTTCTCGTAATCGTTGATGGATTCCTACAAACTTCTTCCAGCACTATTTCTCTGCGATCCGGCCATCTCGACTAGGAATGCGGCCTGCCAATAATGTGCGCGTTAATAAAAACACGATGATCGGTATATCGATCCCGATATATTTGTGCTGTTTCATGGCTGTAGCCTTGTTCAGGTACAAATAATGTTTCTGCATATTCACTTAACTCATCTCCAACACTGGAAGTCCAAATCAGTATGCCAAACAATAAACGCGCAAAGAGTGAGATAAGTGGGCAGCAGGGTTTGTGGTAGAAATAAAATAGCGACAAACAAAAGGTGAGAACGATGACGGCGGTGAGGTGATTCTTGTTTGCGTTGACTCCGGTTGTTCACTGTTCCTCTCGGTTACACTGGCTCTAGTCATAGGAAAGAGACAGCAATATGCTTTACCTGATCCATTGTTATTCTAGGTAAAAAGAGATAATGTACAATCCAATATCCAAGAAAAGGCTGCACAAAACATTCATGATCAAATTAAATTAAATTTAAAATGTTCAGATCTTCGTTTTCATACATTTATTTTTTTGTTAGTTTACACATTGTCTACCATAATTAGGCTTAAGAATGAGAAAATATGCAATAATTTATTTTTTTAATCAAGTTATTATCTTAGGAATAGTTCACATCAGTTTCTTTGAAGTCTGATTTCAACGAATAATAGTCTAGTAAGGAATTGCCTTTTAAGATTTTTTATTTAAATTTTAAAATTCAAGTTTGACTCGCTTAAACGTACTTTCTTCATTTTAGGTAGAAAATTGCATTAATTACATTAATGTAAAGAAGATAATTATTTTATGCGTGAAAGTACAAAATCTCGAAAATTTTCCAAAAAATCCATTAAAAAATCACAACTCTATGCAAAATCCCGGAGTATACAGGGGTGATTCGGATACCCCTCAATATGAGGCACCTAAATTTTACTTTTGGACGTCATTTCTCCGGTCAACCTGTAAAAAAAATCCATGTAATGAAAATACTCCCTTAAATTCGGTCGGTCATTTGTTCGTTGATAAAGTTCTGGTATAGAGCCTCCTGATTGCGTAAATCCAATTCACTTTTGACGGATTTTGATTATCTCAAACGTTCCAAGAAAAATGCATCATGTTACATGATTTTAGAGAATCAGAAAGTACGGGATAATTCAGTTAAAACGAAAAGCGGTTTTACTTAAAAACGTACGCATAGGAAACAATTTAAGTGAAAGGTGAGAAAAGGAGAAATTAATTGATATCCTTAAATAACCTTGTTCAAAGCCAGCGAACATTATCTATAGACAAAAGGAAAGTTTATTTAGTTATGTTTTTATGATATGTACATTTACAAGCATCCCTCGAATAGCACGGTGAATTGGGTCCGTATTACTCAAAACCATCTTGTATGATGTTCCGATTTATTCGAGCGCTGTCACAATTTTTCGCTGCGCTTATTCATTCTTTAATTCAAGTATGGTGTTATTCGAAGGATATCTGTAGATAGATATATTTTTATGCCGCATTTTTCAGCGTTGGAAATATTTATCTGATTCAGTGCCTCCATGACCCTAGAATTTAGGCTTTATACAGAATGGTTTTTAGTAGGCACGCCAAAATGAGTGGGTTGAAAAATCTGACCTAAACAAACAAAAAATTTATGGTAGGGGCGGAGGGAAGGATTCGTAAATTTCAATTTTTCATGGTGTGCACATCACTATTTTATTTTTATCTTTTGTTTAACTCAAAGCAGTGACATACAACTCACGTATAAAATCTTCTATACCAATGTCCTTTCCAAAGATGTCAACAATGTGGACCAACCACTATCCACTGCGGGTACACTCACTTCCGAGAGTGTAAAAAATGCTTCTCATTTTCCTAAAATTCAGCTTTTCCTCACATTTTCTCCCAAAATCATGTAATTAATATACCTATTTATTATTTTTATCGAATCGCCTTATTACCTTTCCAACAAAGCATGTCTAAGTAGAGAAAAAATATAGAAATATTCGTCGAAAACATTTTCTGGTAAATTAAAAAAATCGAGTTTGAAAAAATTTAAACTAAAATAACCCCAAAATGTTTTTTGTTTAATTAAAAACCGATTTAAGTTATTACTAATAGCTCACAAAAACTGCTCAAAATGCCCTCTGCCAGATTCGACGCATGCCAATAACCTCTTTCTAACTCCCTGTTTTGTGTATTGTAGCAAGCCTCTCCCATATTTTCGTCGCTGCAGTCCCAATTCTGCTAATTAATTCCTCTCCTGTTAACAGAACTTGAGTTACCTTAATTCTTCGTCGTTCTCTATTAGAAAAAGTCCAATAGAGTAAGATCTGGAGATCTAGCAGGTCAAGGAATCGGTTCACCTCGTCCAATCAGCGCTCAAGAAATTGTTCATTTAATTTTACTTTCACAATTTTACAAGTATACGCTGGTGCTCCATTGTGTTGATAAAACATTGATATTATCCAGAGAGATGTTTTCAAGTAATTACGGCAATAAAATAAATTCCATTAACTTTTTTATGACTTTTCCTCAGTAATAATTAAAAATAATTACCTGTGTATTTTTGGAGACATTTTGCTCGTTTTACATTTTTTGCAATTTCAGGGCAATAAACCAGTAAGATACCATTTAAGGTTTTCTAAGAAAGAGGTTTTTCGACATTTATTTATTTATTTGCGCTTAATACAAGCTACATAAAAATAAGGACTTAAAAAAATTAACTAACAAACTAAGACTTAGAAATTAATTAACAAAAATAAGAGATGAAAGAAGAGTAGGGAAAGGGAGTGGGGCGGGCAAAGCTTTAAGGGGGGTTATTAAGGCAGTTCTTGAGTGACGCCTTACTCAGGTGGAAATCAAAGGATGGGAGGGAGTTGGCTTTACGAAGCATACGCGTGAGGGGCTCAGAAAGGCCGTAGTTGGTGTGGTGGTAAGCAGGGCGAAAGAGAGGGGCCGAACGGAGGGTACGGGGATTGGTGTAAATGGGGGCCCGTTGAAGAAGAGAGGGACAGTCGATCTCGCCGATAAGCAACTGATGAATGAAGGTAATATCGGCGAGGTCACGCCGCTTCCATAGGGGCTGCAGGTTAATAAGTAGGAGGCGGTTTTCGTAGGGCGGAAGATTATGAGGGACCGACCAGGGAAGCTCACGAAGAGCGAAACGAAGGAACCTGCGTTGTACAGCCTCAATCCTGTTTATACTGTTGGATTGGGAGGGAGACCAAACTTGGCTAGCGTACTCCAGGAGAGGCCTAACGAAGGTGACAAAGAGGGATTTGGCAACATAAGGGTCGAGGAACTCCTTGGACCAGCGCTTCACGAAGCCTAGCGCGGAGTTGGCTCTTGCAATCACATAGTCAATGTGTTCGCGAAAGTTGAGTTCGCTATCACAGATGACACCTAGATCGCGAAGAGAGGAGACGGAGGGGATGGGTTTGCCAGACGAAACGATATACTCGGGGGGGAGAAGTGGGGCGTCTGCGAGAGTAAGTGATGGATTGGCATTTGGAGACGTTAAGCTCAAAAGAGTTTTTTGTGCACCAAATGCTAAACTGGTCGAGATCGTTCTGAAGAAGACAGGGGTCAGAAGTAGAGGATATCCGTTTGGAGATTTTCATATCGTCAGCGTAGATGGAGAGGTCTGAGTGCTTGATGACACACTCGACATTGTTGATAGACAGAATGAAAAGCAACGGACCTAAGTGACTGCCTTGGGGGACCCCCGAGTTGGCTACAAAAGGGCTGGAGGTAGAGGAGCAAAAAAGGACCCTATACTGGCGATGTTCGAGATAGGACTTCATCCAGGAGGAAAAAAGCTGATTAAAGCCAAGGGAGTGAAGTTTGACATCTACATAACCTTTGTTGGAAAGGTAATAAGATGAGTAATTTGATAAAAATAATAAATTGGTATATTAATTACCTGAATTTCGGAAAAATGTGAGGAAAAGCTGAATTTTAGGAAAATAAGAAACATTTTTTAAACTAAGTAAGTGAGTGTACCTGCAGTGGGTGGTTCTGGGTCAACATTGTTGACATTTTTGGAAAGATCATTGGTACAGTAGATTTTTTGTTGGATGTCGCTACGTTGAAAGTTGATACATACCATGGAATATTGGAATTTACGAATCACCCTGTAACTCCCAAACGGTTGAAGTTGCCCCCCCCCAACCTATTTTTTGTCTAGGTCAGATCTTTCAGCCCACTCATTTTGGCATGCCCATTAAAAAACACCCTCTAGATTCAATTCCTCACAAACCTAGAAAAATATTAAAATAATGAGATAATTTTATGTTGTCCTCAATAACATTTAGAACGAGGGGTCGCACACAAATTACTAATCCTATTAATTTATTGCATATATATATATAATTTTATAAATTTGAAGATATCGCTTTACCGTAGATTTTAAAATGTTGCATGGGGACGCGATTTTCCACATGCTAGTCAATTTGATAATTTACTGATTTATAAAAATCTGGTAAGTCATCAGCAAATATTTCACTTTTATCATTATCGCGGGCATCCATCCCATCAAAATGGGTAAAATTGCAAAAATTTTTAATTCTTGGTTTTTTAACCTATAATTTTCAGAAACATTCGTTGAAAGACCAACATCTTACGACGTCACAATGGAGCCTCTTTTAGACAGTAAGGGTTCCAAGAATTTTGATAACTCTATGTTGAGCACCATGCAGCATATGAGTAATAACGTTGGTGATTTAAAAAATAATGTAATGACAACAAGTGCAGGTAGCATGCTAGACGATAACACTCCCAGTGATTCTGGTGTCCAACTTCTCGACTCAGAATCGAGCGAACTTATGATAGAATCTATAACTTCTCAAACTGGGTTTGATTTTGATGATAAACTTAATCCATCAATGGTGGTTGCTGCTTCAAGCAATCTGCCCGATTTAATTCTACCTGCTGGAGAGCTATCCCCAAAATTAATAAAAATGACAAAAAGTGACTTTGAAAATTCCAATGTTATAGAAAAAAATACTCCTGATCTAATGACAAACAATGAGGACATCATGACTACCAGCAATAGCTCAACATTTGATACTGAAAATATTGTATACCGAAGAAGAGTAAAGCAACACAACACTTCAAAGCAGACTCCTAAAAAAAGAGTATCGTTCCATGAGGATATCTTAAAAAACACTCGCACCGACAACATACACATTGAACATGGATTTATTACGTATAAGAATGGCAGAAAAAGCAGTGTAATCACCGGAAGGTATTCGTGGTGCTCCGAAGGCGATGGTGAGGAATTTAATAAACAAAACGAAAACCAAAAAAGGCAAGTCGTATACCGAAATGCTTGCTCCGATGTGCTTGATTATGGAAATGCAGATATATACGAAGGAGTAGATGGTAGCTACTTAAAGTACGACAATTCGGGTGTTTTTGAGTACCACCCACAAGATAAGCCGAAAGAGGATGCTAATAACAAGCAACATGTGCTCTACAAATGTTCATGCTCGAGTTCAAACTCCAGTCTAGACTCAGGGGATGACACTGACAAAAACTCTAATCGAAACTATGGCCAAGCCAAATCCAGTTCTTGCGATTGTATTGGAATGAACAATAATAACAATAATTTTATTGGGGAAAATTGCTACTTTTCTGAGCCAAATATTGATAATTTACATAATACAGCTATTCGGAAATCCGTTTGGAGCAAAGAGAAGAAACCTAAGTCAAGCTGCTTGAAGAAAACTAAGCGGCATACTGACATTATCCAAGAGCACGACCTAAGTGTGAAAGTTAAAAAGTTCAATGCACATGATATGAACAATTTAATTGATAATAGTAAAATGATTTTTGGTTCTTTGAAGAGTATTTTCACTATTCCGTTGACAGAGCGAGGAGTTGCTGAGGGCTCTGAGGATTGCCAATCCGTCTACGAGTGTATACCTGAAAGCGAAAATGATAAATCATCGTCATCAGTTAAACTCCGCGCGTTCCTTAGCAAGAGCCTTGACGGAGGATTTCGAAGTGGGGATCAAACGAATGGGAAGAAAAAATTCGTTCATAATGTTGACGAGCAAATACGTCGGAAAAATAAAGAAGACTTATATGCTCCAACAAGACAAAATAGTGACGATGAGAAGCCAATTGAGAAAGAGCCGGGGATTGTCGCTGATATGAGCCATTTTAGAAACAAATTCATAATAAATTGTGAGAGTACTGTTTTTGAACATATAGGGGTATCGTACACCTACGGCACGGAAATTTGTGAAGCAGAGTCGGCAAATATGGCAGAAAGAGCCACACCAGTAGCAGACGTCACGTTGAAGAGCGCCTTTATTTCAGCCCCTATTAAACAAACATTTGCTAACATACTCAAAACATTAAAGGAAAGCGCAACATCACCAACATCTAAGAAAGACGAATCGCAATTTTTTGAAGAAGCAACTATCTCTAAGAAACCAGAAAAGGAAAATAAAAATAAGGAGGAAACTTATAATAAATCGGCTGCCAAAACCCTGAAATCGGTTTTTAACAATGATAAACAATCGATTTGTTCCGATATGACTTCTTCAACTACTACGACAACAAATAATTGTGATAATCTGTCCGATACTTCGTGGCAAAAGGTTTATGCCACAACTAGTTGTAGTTCCCCATCGAAAATACTCAAGAGCCTTCAGCAAAATCGCCATCTACCCTCGCCGATGAAGAAACGCGGCAGCATAACAACTCGCTATGAGCGCAATCGCATGAGTCCAGACCTCTTTAATCTTTGCGGTGGCAGCGGCAGCGAATCGAAGAGCACTCTTTTAAGTGAAGAATTCGACGATATTCTAACCATAACAACGGATACCGACAAAAACGAAAGTGATATTATAATTGTTGATTATCCAGATAGTAATCCAGAAAAATTGGAGGGCACAAATAACTTATTAAAACCACCAAAGTCCAGTCTAATTAATCGATTTTTACGAAATGTGACTCAGAAAAAGATTTTAGAATCTTCTATACGTAAAAATAACTTTTTCGCTGAAAAAATGAAGAATGAAAAAAAAATATTTGCCGGAAATTTGTACCTTAAAGGGGTAAAACCAAAAAATCCTGAACTGATTGAAGACTTAAATGCAGAAATTGCTATGGAAATTGAAATGTCTGGAGCCAACTCTCCGCGACGAGAACTTCTTGGTGTACAGTCAAGTATGAATGAGGATATATCACGATTTGAACTGGGTATCGGTGAAATATCTGTGGAGATTTTTAACGGAAACTGTGTGCATATATTGAAAAATGAGAGCGAGACCTTACTCAAAGTATTTTATTTAATATAGCATTATGTTTAAATAAATTAAATTGTAACCATTATCTATTTGCCTATAAAGGTATTCAAATTGTATACGGGCTACAGTCGTGAAGGATACATGACGCCGGTACTGGTTTTTCTCACGGATCAGACACTCTACGTCAGCGATTTGGTCCGGAATCGTTTATGCAATAAATTTGCTCTGCCTTATTCGGAGTTAGATGTAATACTGGTGAGTGATAATTTTAACTAAAATTAATTTTCTTAAAAGTGATTTAATTAAAGTTTTTTAAATACAATGATACTGAAAATATTGTTTAGTAAACACACAAAATTTAAGGGTTACTATACTTTTGTGTCAATTCTTACCTAAAGCCTGTCTTGGCTTTGTTATAAAAGTTTATGACGTTAATAAACTTTAGTAGTATAACAATAAAGACGAAAACAAGACTAACCTGCTCTAATTTGTTTGCTTAGCTTGGTATTTTACATTTTAAAAGCACTCTGAAATCAATCAAAGCAAACTAAAACATCCATAGCATTCAAAAATGCTGCTACAGTTTTTCCTCATTCCGTCTCACGAAGTCAATCCAAATCTGGACTCGTTCTCGAGGGTTGGTTTAACTGTTATATATTGTAGCTTAACTCACCAACATATATTTGAATTCGAAAAGATTCTAGCTCGGTGTATCGTCATGAACTGCTGTACTAAGACGAAGACTTATATTAAGGTAGGCCCTTAATCTAGTTTGTGTAACTTATTTATGAAAAAGAAAGTCAACAATTTAACCTTGGTAATTTTGCTTTGTTTTTTGATTCTAAAAGCTAAATAAAATATTTTGTTTTCCTTTTTTTGTTTGAACACTACGCTACTCTTCGTTTTCTGTTAATATAAAAAAGACAGTTTCGCCTGTACCATTTAAGATAAGCAGAAATCCTCGATAGTAAGATGCTTTTGCGGGATAAAATTTCGAGTCTCGTAAAAATATTGAAAATGCAACGGATTTTGAAATAGCCCTGAATTTAAAAAGTTCTTAAAATTTAAAATTATTTCTAGGAAAATGTGTTGCAATAAGCCAGGGCGGTAACAGCCCTCCAAGGCGGTGGTTAGCGAGGCCAATGGCTGAACGAACGGGAGCGGAGTCAGGCAATGGCCAAAACTCCTATGAGGAAGAAAGCTACTAGAGAAAGTCTCCTCAGGGATTGAAATGAGCCCAGAAACAGATTTCAAGTTAACACACTGGTGGTTAGAATCACAATCCCCTCCTTATTTAAAAATCTTAACCTATTTATACAAATAGGACCGAAATTCGACTAAAATATAATTGAACAGAATTGAATAATTTGAACAGAAAATAATTGATTTTTTATTGATTTAAAGGTAGGTACATTAATAGGCGTGTCGAATGGTGTGTCGACTACATGCAATGTGCAAATATAAATGCACTTAAACAAAAATGTACACGAAAAAAAAACTACCACTTTCAACAAAATAAGTGAAAAAAGTCACTTTACTGATAACACATTCGATTACCTTGATTTCACAAATAGAATGTATTGCATCGCACTTTGTAAAGTGACGCTACTCATAAACTTGTTTTTACAGTTAGTGCGAGACAACAGGATAAATAGGTTCGGTTTGACTGATATAGCTTCATCAATATGGTCACTATCAACTGTCAAAGTTCGGAAGTCCTTATTTGAATACCCTGTATATATTATTTTTTACATGAAAGTTAACTCTATAACTGTATATTTTTGTTTATATAATATATTTTTGCATACTTTGATTTGATTGATATTTCTTCTTAATGTATTTAAATTTTATTTAACACATTATTATTTATCTATTTTTCTTAATCTATTTTTGTGTACAGTTATTGTTAGGTTTTTATTCCTATCTTATATGGTGCAGTTTACATTACCTACGGCTTCAACTACATATGGTCCTTGTGGGTCTAAGTTTTTCATATTCTGAGCGGTAACTAGTACCTAGCACCTATGTTTAGCAATAAGGTTAATGTACGCGTTAGTTAAAATGTGCAAGAAGTGGCTTGTGCTTTGCAAGCGCCACATGGTCATACGTTTGTTTTGGTCATTTCCATGAAATAATATAAGTGAAAAGCGGCTTGAAAATAAAGTGTTAATTTTTTGGGAACGTCCTATTCATGTCAAAAGCAAGATTCTCAAGAACTGAAATGAACTTGAAATTTTTAAATCCTACGTCCGCCAGAGTAGATCTAATTTTGGAGACTTTTTAATACAATAATTGTTTGATGTCCGAAAAAATTGTTCTTTTTATAGGTCTAAATATGTTCAACTACGGAAACGTTACAGAAATTTAAAAGTAAAATAAAAACCATTTGCTTGCATAATAAACATTCTACATATAGGAGAAAAAAAAAAAAAACAAAAAAATAGAAATAAACAAATAAGAAAAAATATTTGTAAGTCGTTTTATTCTTTAATAGATTTTTAACCATAAGTGAGGGAAATTGGTAAACTTGTTGGTAAAATAATTTTATGCAGGAAATCTAAGTACTCTTAATATTTTATTTTTTATTTATTTATTTTATTTTATAATTTCGAATTTATTTGGTGCCCATATGACAACTTTCGGTGTTATTTTTTACTTTTCAACCAGAGTTTTCATATGGGAATCGAACAACAACAATAAGATAACCTCGGAATGGCACAATTTGTACATCACAGCCATGTCACCAGTATTTAAGAGATGTTTTTAAAATAAATTTACCATTAACTAGCTCTACACAACGATGGCAGCTGATCAAAAGAGCAAGACCAGGGTTTAACAATAGTAAAACTTAAAAATAATACTGTCAGGTTGAGAGGAAGACATGGAGGACACTACTTCTTTGGTGATATTACAATGATGATATATCAATAAGGAACAATTTATATTATGATGCTTTCTATGATGAAATAGTTGGCTAGGTTGTTTGTGGAAATACAAAAAGCAATACAATTGCTAAATTTGTGGTATTGTTTATGATTAGAGATCTGATTTCAAATTGGAAATATAAAATAAGCTATTTTCTAATCGAAAAATCAATAAACGGACTATTGTTAACAGAAATATTAAAGAAAAATATTGATCATTGTCAAAACGTTGGATGGCGGGTAAAAAGTATAATTTGTGTTCAAGGTTAAGAAGCTACTATAATCTACTTAATATTACCCCAGAGAAGTCGTTTTTTTATATTATAATTCTTAAAAAATATATTCAATTTTTGTTCTTTGTCATCGTATTAAAAAAGCTCGTGATTTGTTGCTTAAAAAAATTTTGAAATTTGATGGTAACATGGTAACTCGGAAGTGTTTAGAAGAACTGTATGATGTAAAAAAAAATAATGCAATAAATATTCAGCCCAGGGTAGCGAAAATATTAATGTAAAAAATTTCAATTAACCACTACTCTTGTAATGAGTAATGTAAATATTTCACATTTACCATTACTTTTGTAATGAATATTGTAAATATTTACATTGATAATTTCTTTCGTAATAAGTAATGGAAAAAAATTACATTAACCATTACTTTTGCAATGATTAATGTAAATATTTTCCATTAACCCACTCAAACTATATGCATCATTGTAGCGCGTATATGTTTGCTTATGGCGTTTAAGTTTACTATTAATTATTATTATACTTTAAGTTTTTTATTTCTAAATACTTGGATTTGTAGTGTTTGCGATGACTAGAAACTGATATTACTATAAATAAATCATATTTTTAAAAATTTTTATTTAATATTAGAAAAAAAAAATAGAAAAAATAACTCACAGGGTGGTCCATTTAAAAATTGGAAATTATTTTTGTTATAAAAAACACGGCTCAATATTTTTCAAGGGTTGAACAAAACAACATGAAAAACAATTTCAGTCAAATGATCACCACGGCTGACTTGGCAGTAGCTCATTTGGTTCACCCAATTTTTGAATACATTTTCGATTGTTTCGGGCCTTATGTAGCAGCTTGAATCTCGTACTTGAGGAGCTTCTTGCCGGCCAAATCACATCACCACTTTTGCTGATTATGCGATTTCCGAAAATAGGGCGCAAAAGATCGATTGTGGCGTTCGCTGTATGGCACGTAGCGCCGTCCGGTTGAAACCAAATATCGTCCAAGTCTTCTTCAATTTCCCCGAAAAACCATTGCGCGTTAGCGCTCGCCATTGATGATTACGGCGGCTCCGTCTTCATTTTCGAAGAAAAATGGGCCGATGATACCGCCGAACCAAAATCCGTACCAAACAGTCACTCATTGTGGGTGCATTGGATTTTCCACGATAACGTGCGGGTTTTCTGTGCCCCAGATGCGACAGTTTTGCTTATTAACATAACCACCGAGGTGGAAATGAGCCTCGTCCGAAAAGATGATCTGGCCAAACGATCTTCCACCCAATTTGCGAACCGTAGACAGTTCGGATGGTCAACTGGCTTGAGTTGATGTACCAATTGAACTTCATGGCTTCATGGCAAGGACTTTACGCAAAATTCGCATCAAAGAAGTTCAGTGCAATGGATTACGTCTGACCGTTCGAGGTTACCCGCCTCACTCGCATTACAACAATTAAGCGGGGAGGGTACGTGATGCCCAATTCTGCAAACAATTTCATATTGCACACAATAAAATCTTGATGTCTTTTAGTTGACTATGTTTAGCAGGTGTTGCTCATAGTAAAAAGTCGTAAGAACTTCAAATTTTTTTTACTTTTGAAGATCTTTCCATCAGTATTTTGTAATACTATTGTGGAAGAAAGCCTATTTCTGTCTATTCCTTTTCTCTTTATCTATCCAGTCCAAAATATTAAAAAAATTTACGACTTATTTTAAATAGATGGGACCTTACGGAAATACAGTTCTCCTCAGTAATAGTGCACGTGACATGCAACAAGTACTTTTGGCAGGTGGTCCATACCCAGCTGATGGTCTTGTTGCTAACTTAGAACTATGTGCTCGCCGCTCAGGCTCTGTGCTTCCAGCGGTAGGGCAGCTGACTCTTGAGCATTTGGCTCCACTACAGGCGTTTGTTCGTGAAAATTCAACTGTGTACACACAGGATTCTTGGGTTTATTACGCTGTCGTTAGTGCCCCCGCCGGTGCTCTGGGAAGTGAACATGAACCGTTGGGGCCGCATATAAAAGGATTCTTGATGCATCGACGAGTACAGGAACACAGCGAAGGAAAGGAAATTTGGCACGCAGGCTATTTCCTTCTCAAGTACTTAATTATTTTCATATATTAATGGAGCAGTGATGAAAATTGATGAAAATAAAACATATTTTCAGGGCTGGAGTTCTTTACATGTTTAACGATTCCAGTCAAAAACTCCCAACTTGGGCCATGGCTTTAGCTGAGTGCCAGGGCGTTCGTCGAACTGTTAAAACAGGACGCCCACACTGTTTTGAAATACTCCTTAAGCACGAAATGGTGCAACTCGCTGCACCAGACGAGTATGTAGCTTCGGAATGGCTCCAAACTTTGGTTCAATCCGCGAGTGGAGTAAGGGTAATATGTGTTTTCGATAAGATGTACATGTTAACTCTTTAAATTATTAGCTTTTTGAAATGCAAATAAAGCACAAAACTCTGGGATGCACATTGGTGATGACACAAAATCACCTGATCACGCTGAGAGAAGATTTCACAGCCCCACTAAGACGAGTGAATAAAATGCCAGAGGAAAAAGTTTATATTCAGAGGCCTACATCAGCTTGCAAGGAGAATTATGATCCAAATATATTAGACTCAAACAGCACAGTAAGTATTAAAGTTCATAAATTTTTATTTTACAATAAACTAATTTTGCATGTTCATCAGGTAAATTCTGCAGTTACTACACCAACAAAAAATTCATACCGCTCAAATTCATCTGTGAATTCTACACCCACCAAATTGTCTCAAATGTCTAAAACAGAGATTAATTTTGCAAACTATTCATTGCATTCAGACACTGAAAAAAGCTCCACCAGCATGAGCAGTTTTTATGGTAAAAAATCAGGTGTTGAGGTGCTTACATGCGCTGCCATAAAAGAAATGATTGCAATTCGAATTCCTTCACACAACGAGAGTTGGTGGTGCATACTAGAATTCTCTTGCCAAGAAGTTAGGGAGAATTCTGATGATCTAGTTATATTCTTTGCCAGTAGCTCGGAAATGCAAAGATTCTTAAGAATGCTAGAACAATTGTGGCAAGCGAAAAATGTAAAGTTTATAAACCCTTAGTGTATATTTTGGTATAAATGTTTTTGAATACTTTAGAATGATCTGTTCCCTGTTACCATATTGGACGAGGATGATGTCGTATCAGAACAATGCACAAAACTCTACATGGACATCAACAGGTCATGGGAGCCACTTTTGTCTGCGGCACTTGGATATCCTCAATAAGCGAAGGGGCAATTCGCACAAAAGTAACTACTGTTATGATAAGTTAGATTGATTGAGCAAAATACAAAGCAGTCTTATAAATATCAAGTAAGAAATAATCAAAACAATAGGCTCATATAAAAATTTGAGTCTCTTATACTATAATATACTACTTCAATAATCTTTGAAGATTTTTATTTTTAGAATATAAAAATAAAAGTCTTGTAGAAAATGGGTAGAATAACCATCATGATTAGGAAATCATACTGTCACTGTTCTATCCTATAGAATCCTATGTTCTATCCTATATACTTACAATGTAAATTTCTATAGTGATATGTATTTCTATATTAATATCGATTTCGATTACCTAATTATTATTTTATTATTATGTTATTACATACATATATATTATTTAATTAATATCCCAATCCATGCGTAAACTTTGTATTGAGTGGAACAATTTCTGCGATCTAAATTTAAAAATAAACCAAATAGTGGGATATGAGACGTTTTTAATCAAGTAGTACTTATAATACGCCGAGTAAAATCGGGTAACCCAGCTATTCTTAATATAGTATCTAGACTTCAAATACATATACAATTAGGAGCAAAAAAAAACGGAGTCTTATTAGTAAATGAGATCTTATTCTATAAATTCTAATATTTCAAGTGGTAACACCCTTTGATGACAATATGTTTTTACAACGATAAAAGTTTGAAATATTTCTGCGACCCAGTTTGGCTCTATGCTTGAAATCGCAACACGGCGGCAATTTTTATATATATATTTTTTGTTCTAAAATGTCGTTTTGAGCGGAATAAGCGTCATTTGCGGGAACTTTTGATTTATTTCTTTAATTTGAAGAGGCAACTGAGCCACATCGATTACTTGTAGAATTATAAGGTGAGGCTGTTATAAGTGAGAGAAGTTAAAATATTGGACTCTCTCGTGGTGTTGTTTCTGTTGAAATGGAGGAGATTTCCCGGGAGCTAAGCCTGTCCATCGGCTAAATATTCCGGGTAGAGATAACGTCTTTCAATTGAGATAGCCGTTTTTAACTTTATGGCGCTATAGTGAAACTCAAAAGTTCAAGCGTAAAAGTAATTTTATTCTAAAAACTAAACTGTATACAAAAATTCTTACCTGATACATTCACAATATTTTTACATGCCTTGCACTAACGCTATGCCTATAAATGCAATGTGCAAAGGTGGGCTTACTCTTAATTATAATTTATTGATCGCTTGGCCATCATAAATCATAAACAAAAATTCATTGGGTCACATTGCTGACTTCGTCCGCACCGACCTAGTTCAAGTGCAAGCATTTCCACATGATCATTGCTCAATATTGTTGGCATTGAATTTCTTTGACACGCGAGTCTCAAGTGCATGAATGCATGTTAAGTTGCTGGGGTGTTGTATTATATGAGAAAATGTTTGTTTTTTGTTTTGGTTTTTTTTTTTTTTTTTTTTTGATTTTCTCAAATTTCTGATGATTCAGTTGTTAGCGCTTGGTTTGCGTTCCAGAGGCTGTGGGCTCAAATCCCATGCATAACTGTCACTAAAAAGTTGCCGTAAGTGGTTTCAAGAACGGTGAGTTTGACGACGAAGACAAAGAACGTAGCGAAGGCAGATAGTGTACGAAGACGTGGAATTAATACAACACGCAATTTTACATTGGGAATGGATAGTGAAATTTTTTTTAATAAATTTGAGGCGGACTATACAATGCAATATATTTTCTAGCCAAAGAGACACATTACATACAGCATGTCATCCATTGGGAGCAAAACAGACCGTTAAATTTGGTGGTGGATTTTTAATAGCTTCGCGAAGTCTAATGGAGTTCGCTCCTAGTTTGGATCGAAGGCACCATGAATAAAGAATATGGCTATTTTAACGTTAGTTAGTATTAACTGCAGTAGTCAGTCAGGTTGACGAAATGCAGAAGGCACAACACAATTAGCTATAAAATGAAAGTGAAGCCAGTGAGAAATGGATAAGCGAACAATTGTCAATATTGTAGCAAACATAATAATGGATAATACTACACAACGCAAAATGCGAAGTAATAAGAGTCATAATACAACATTTTCAAAACAATAAGAAAAAAATGACTATTATTATATTATGAAAGGAAAAATTATAAAAGAAATATTGCTAAAATTAAAAATTGTTTCGAGACATTCAAACCATATGATGAAGACACCTTTTACAATCATTTTCGTATAAGGCCGTACACATTTAAGGTAACGTACAATTTCACTGTTACCATTTATTGCTTTAAATATCATTACTTGACTCACTCACTTGCCTTTTGAAAAGTAGCAAAATTTCTTTGCTTGCAAATACTGACTACATCTGCTGAAAAATTAATGAAATGAACACTCTGCAACTGCTCAGTCAATAGCGTGCACATGCTACTTCTGCGCAGTAAAGAACATGAACACGATACGTTTCAGTATTCTAGATTGGCTACCACAAAATCTGGACTTATATCCTATCGAGAATTCGTGGTCCAATCTAAACAACAACAATTGACGAAACACGCAACGCGTCCAAAACTAAAAGGAATTAATAGATTTGGGGAATCGCGTTCAGGAGAATGGTACACGATTCCAACAGGAACAAAAATTATATGAAAGTATTCCAAAACGAATTCAACAAGTGAAACGAGCTAAGGGTAATGAACAATTTATTAAATATAGATTTAATATCACGAGTGCAAAAGTGAGTCAATGCACTGAATTTGTTAATTGTTTTTTTTATAGATTCAAGTTAATTGTTGTGATTTTTTTTTGTAAAATTTATTATAAGATCTTTATGAAATCTAAAATAAAATTAGAAGTGCAATAAAAAGTTTCTTTCTAAAATATAATTTTTACTTTAAAAACTCATTGAATCAATTTTGCTCCTTAGTGTTCATATTCATACATATATATTATTTATTTATTTATTTATTTATACAAGCCAACAGACAACTGCCCTGACTGTACACAACTAAAAATATATAACAATATTATTTATTATAATGACTTATCTACTATCTATTTTATTTTAAAATATTTTTAATTTTATTAATACTTAAGTTAAAGTCTAAGGTGTAAAAATGATCATTATAGGATCTTAGTAAAGAATTAGGTCCAAAAGTCGCATAACAGGTCCGGTGAGCATCAACATGCAGAAAATGAAAATTTTTCAGATTCATTGTTGGTACATTAATTTTCAGTGACGATAAAAGTTCGGGGCAATCTATTTCCCCGATCAACAACAAATGAACAAAAATAACCTTAGATACCTCTCGTCGACGTTCCAATGTTTGTAAATTTATTAGCTTTAATCGGCTCTCAGAACACGGTAAATCCAAGCTATTCCGCCAGGGCAAATCCCTCAACGCGAAACGAAGAAATCTCTTTTGTACTGACTCAATCCTCATTATATGCGCAGAATAAAACGGAGACCACACAACACAAGAATACTCAAGGACTGGTCTGACGAGTCCCACATACAATGCCTTCAGAACGTAGGGATCTCGAAACTCCCTAGACCCACGGCGAACAAAATCCAGAACAGAATTACTTCTACTAATGATGTAGTCAATATGCCGCCTAAAGTCTAATCTTCGGTCCAAAATCAGTCCCAAGTCCTTAATGTGATCCACGACCGCCAGAGAGGATCTACCCAAAGTATAGCGAAAATCAATTGACAAAACCCCACGTGAAAAAGACATAACAGAGCATTTGGTCATATTTAAAAGAAGACAATTATACAAACACCAGTCACAAAGCGGTTTAAATCATCCTGCAACAAAAGGCAGTCGTCAAAGCTCGAAATCTCACGATAAATCTTTACATGGTCCGCATAAATAAGTAATTCCGAGTTAGTTACGACATCTATACGTCATTAATGAACAACACAAACAACAGTGGACCCAGATGACTTCCCTGTGGAACGCCCGAAGTCACCAAGATTGGTGTGGATATTGCGGAATTAAAGAGCACCTGCGCCGATCGATCAGACAGGTACGATTCCAACCACCCAAGAAATCCAGGAGGAATCCCCAACGACGAAAGCTTCGACAAAAGGACCCTATGAGAGATCCTATCGAAAGCTTTACTAAAATCTGTATAGATACAGTCCACCATATTGCCTCTTTTCATACACCGCAGAGCAGATGAAACCAAGGTTACTAGATTAGAGGTCGTGGATCTACCTTTCACGAAGCCATGTTGCTTAACAGAAATCAACGATTTACAACAATAGTAGAAGCGATCATATATTATCGATTCAAATAATTTAGGAATGGCTGATAATTTGGCAACAGGCCTATAATTATATTCTTGTGTTTGTTGGTTTTTGCTTTCGCTGTTCTCTGAATGCTACAATTATTATTATTTTGAAAGAGGCATGTTTTATAAAATACATTACCTACTAGGACAAATTATACAATTTTAAAAACAATAACATTGCCAGAGTCTGTTAAGATAAATTGTATATCAAGTGGGCCAACATTATTCTCAAGCCTGAAAAGAATCTTTCAAAGCCTACTTGTGCAGCTGGTACAACTTGCACAACGAAAACCACAATTTTTTAAATTTTGCTACTACATATATTGTTTGTCTGACCGGAACTCCAAAAGGTCAACTTAAATATCTGTCCTGCTATAAAATTCATCTTTTTCATTATTTGTT
Organism: Philonicus albiceps; assembly: GCA_963969385.1. Lineage (NCBI taxonomy): Eukaryota > Metazoa > Arthropoda > Insecta > Diptera > Asilidae > Philonicus > Philonicus albiceps. The sequence continues at coordinate 21,781,562 of OZ017772.1, read as the reverse complement.
ATTAGAAGACGCAATAGGAACGTTTAAACTACATTCTCTTAAAAAACCGGTGGAATTTTCGGCGATAATTCATCAAAGAGATATGAATCGTCTACTTATTACACAACATCACATATATTAATTAATAACCTAATTTTTAGCTGCATATATCTGAAGCGGAAGCTTTTTTTTTTACTTAAGTCTCTCTAAAACGTGGATCCAATAAGAGCGGAATACATAACTTCTAGTTCCAAAACCAATTTCTCGTTTTTTTCTAAGCAATTGACTTATGCTTTAGACTGTGGGGTATTTTAATTTTAAATTACAATTCACTCAAAAATTTATAAAAATCAGCTATAAGTGACTATCTACTTTGAAATTTAATTGTTACTAAATGTGCCGGCATCCATTCTTCCTGTCCCAAATAGTTGGTTTTCATAGAATCAGGCCAAAATTCTTTTAGTTCCAACAAGCGCCTCAACATGTCATAGTAGTGATATCTATAATTGCATTTTATAAATTTTCTATCTAAATTTGGTTGTCTTTATATTTTGCTTAATTTGCGAGTACGATTATTTAATTTTCATAATCGTTTAAAAAATCTTCGCTCGCCAGCTGCAATCTAATTGCTGCACACCTTATATGTCGTATTTGCTCAAATAACATACTATTTATGATTTAATAATACATTATCACACCACTTTCATCATCTGATTGATAAGAGAAGAGGCTTGTAGCTCTGCCGCTTTCACCATATTTTTGCCGTTGTCGGAAACTTTTTTTTCTCCTTGTGTATGAGTATTAGGGTGTCCCAAAGCATAAGGTAAACATTTTTTTTCGCGAAATTTGATTGTTACCATACGCAACCTCCAACCACCGCGACTTTGCAACGGAACCAGATTGGTAGTTAAACGTTTATTGTCGAACGTAATCGAAGGTAAAATTATGATTGAAAAGTTCAAAGGGGATATTGAGTTATTGCCACAGATACCTACCGGCATGTCGATGCCATTTTAATTCAAACGGTTGCGGAGCGCACTGGGCATTGGCTAGTTTATGAAAATTCACTTTTAACTCTCAGTTTATTTCATTATTTATTTATTATCATATTCACGCACTTCTCAAACCAAAATTTCGTAGATGAGTGAATCACTAAAAGTTATTCAGTATTATGAAGAATTTGTTCAATTTTGTAACTTGCACTTGTATACACACACACTCAATGACTCTTGTGCTAAGTGCGAGTTGTCTGTAGCTAGATTTACTTATTATTTATATTATATATATATATATATATTGTATATTACCGAATTTCTGGTTTTGCGTGAAATGAACGTTTTCTTTCTTTTTCTCATATATTTCGTGTCAAAATGTGTATCTCTACTAGATAAATTGAGTCAATCTTAAAAATTCAATATATTATACATATACTCGCTCATATGCATATATCATAAGATAAATAAAAAAGATATGTTTTTAAATGTTGTAATATATTATGTATTTTCCATTATTCCATTTTACATGTAATTTAATAAATAATTATAGTCGTTCTCGTCGCAGTCGTTAATAATAATGACTGCATCTGGTTCGTTTTCAACAAAAATGACGTCTTCATCACTATTTTCATTTTGGTCTTCGAATTAAATTTTTGCCAGCTTATTATATACTTTCTTTAGCGAATATTTCTGCATTTTCTTACCATTTTAAAGCTTTGGGAATTTGATAGTATAACTGATACAGCCGTCGTTATCGTTTTCTATGGATATTAATAGTATAGATATACAAATAAAATTAACATTTAATTCTCGTTGGCTTACATGTTTCTAACTGCGAACAGTACATAGGTAATATCACTATTTTAATCACTATGCTTTGTAATATAAGTTTGTGTCGCCTATTGCAAATAATTTAGAGTCCTAACTCCTACACACACTTGCTATACAAAGTCAAACAAATGATTTTATTCCCTCTTATTAGTGAAAGAGTTTTGCACTTATCGCATTAATTGTTCATTGAGCAATTAGTACCTTTTGCCAATGTTAGATCCAAAAACGTTGTTCAGTTATATTTTATTGTGTAATTTGTGTTTCCGAACATTATAAGAAGAACGAATAATGGATAGAAAGCAAATATGTACATTCGTGAATTGTTTTATTGAATGCAACCTTTGCATTTATCAAAATTACGAGAAGGAATTAAGAGGGAAATAAAACGACAACTAGACAAAATTTCGATTTTATATCATACATATGTAGGGTACGTCAGGCTAAGATAAGTTAGAATTGGCATTAAACAATTAAATACAAATATAATTGTCTTTTGTTCAATCAATTATAACTACTATTTTCATAGAAAAAAAATATTAAAACAATAATCATTAAGTTTGACTTTTATAATAAAAGTAAATAATTTAAAAGTGATCCCGATATAGTACTCGTCATGGAGGGTGTCATATATAAGTTTCAATCAAATCAAACAACTCTTACATCAAAAATATAAAAATAACAGTCGTTTACGATCCCTGATATTTCCATTATTCAATTGAAGTAAACTCGGATTGCTTTAAAGCTTTTTATCTAGTCATAGGAATCATTAAGAACTTTAAGGTTTAAGGTTTATTACCACCCTTTTACCGATTTCGTTTGTTTTATATTTTAGCTTTCGTTTGCTGGACGTTTCAGCTGACTACAGTAAGCTAATAATAAATTATAAATCTATTGTTTTTATGATGGTTACATCATTCTATTTTATTATTATTATTTTTTTTTTTTTTTGACAATTTGCGAATTAAATTAAATTGTGTTTAGTGCATCCTAACTCAACAACAACAAAGCTGTGTTAATCATGACAATTTATATTTTACCTTTAATATTCAAATTTTCTTCCAACCTTTTACAGCGATTTGTATTTCGACTTGGAAGGGAACATTCTCAACCCAAAATCTTCAATTTTGATGAAACTTGGTAGAAATGTTAAATTAACGAGACCTTTAAAAATCGATATTTAAACCCTGCTGTAATTTGGTATTTGGGGGGAGAAACCCTTTGCAAAGATCAAAAATAAGGCGTTTCCGGGTCGCTTTAAGACGCATGATCTTCCGTTAAGTTAATTATATTTATCAATCCAAAAGCGCATCATTTGCAAAAAATAAAGATTTAAATTGAAAGCGAAACGTGTTCCTAACGAAAAATGAATTTATGTGTATGTTTTTGGAAAATTCAACATTTTCGCAAGCGATTTATAGTGGTAAGGTCCAAAGGAAGTATATACGATTTATAGTTTTTCTGGAAGCGACTCATTTTTTATCTTTGAAGAAGTAACATTTCTGCCAAGTTTAATCAAAATCTGAGGTTTCGGAGTGGAAATGTTCCCTTGCTAGTAATTAAAATATTTCAACTTGTATAATTTTTCCATAAAATATTCTAATATTATGAGATTTTTCAATCAATTGAAAAAGAACGCAGTATTTGCACACTAAAATCCTGCGAAACCGAAGGATACATGTTGGTATTTGTACAGGGTGGCCTATTTAAAATTTGGAATTTCTTTTTGTTATTATTAAATAAACGGCTCAATATTTTTCAATGGTTGACAATATTTGAAAGGTTGTTTTATGTCATTTATTTATGAAAAATAATTTCGGTCAAATGACCACCAAGGCTGACTTGGCAGTAGCTCATTCGGTCCACCCAATTTTTGAGTACTTTTTCGATTGTTTGTGCCTTATGTCAGCAATAGCAACTTGAATCTCGTATTTGGGGTCTAGAATTGTTTTGGTTTGTTGGCTCCCCAAAGATAATAGTCCAACGGCGTCAAATCGCAGCTTCTTGCCGGCCAAATTACATCACCATTTTTGCTGATTATGCGATTTCCGAAGATAGGGCGCAAAAGATCGATTGTGGCGTTCGCTGCATGGCACGTAGCGCCATCCTGTTGAAACCAAATATCGTCCTAATCTTCGGCTTCAATTTCCCCCGAAAAACCAATTGGTCAACATTGCGCGATAGCGCTCGCCATTGACGGTTACGGCGGCTCCGTCTTCATTTTCGAAGAAAAGTGGGCCTATGATGCTGTCGGACTAAAATCCGCACCAAACAGTCACTCGTTGTGTTTGCATTAGCTTTTCCACGATGACGTGCGGGTTTTTCGTGCCCCAGATGCGATAGTTTTGCTTATTAACATAGCCACCGAGGTGGAAATGAGCTTCAAATTGAACTTTATATGGCTTCATGGCAAGGTTTTTACGCAAAATTCGCATCAAAGTAGTGCGTGCAATGTCCAATTGTTGAGAACGATGACGAGTTGATGTTGATGGTTGTTCACGCACACTTTGAGCAACAGCAGCAATGTTTTCGATTGAGCGCACCGGACGAGTACGTACACGGGTTGATTTATCCACCAACATTCTAGTTTCACGAGCTCGCTTCACGAATTGGTCCACAAAATGGGTTTTTGGAAGTTTTTTTTTTTCAAATTTCTCACAGTTTGAGTAGAAGACTCGCTAGTTTGGAAATAAGTTTTTAATATTTCCCAACTTTCTTCAAGCGAATACCGCCCATTTCGTAAATCTCAAACCTTAAACTAAATTGATGTCAAGTCGAGAATAACATATAATCAACTAAACTTCAAATTACTGTTAGCTCAAATTCCAAACACTAAATGGACCACCCTTTAGAAACAATTATAAACGCCAAGAAACCAAAGAATATTTTATAAAATAGAAAATATGTAGTAAGATGTAAAAGTATTTCTATGCCGATGCTTTAAGAAGATTTAACGCGAAAGTTTGGAGGTTTAATATTTGGCATTAAATGCCTTTTCCAAAACTTGTTTTATCTTCGGTTCGCATTAGCTCCTCACTTGCAGAGTTCATGAATATTTTGTAATAAAAAGGAAAATGCTGAGAGTGGCTAGCGAGAGAAAAATAAACAAAATGATGAAATTACAAATGTTTAAAATTTGTGCTACTGAAATAAAATACCTTGGTAAAAAGTCAGTACAAAGAAAAATATGTGTATATTATTTTTAGGTGGAGTTTTACTTAAGGCATCGTTAGGTTTACGTAAGAAAGTAAAGTGTTTATAAGTAGAGAAATTAAAGGTGAACAACATGATCAACTAGTAATTTTTACTGGTTTCGTAAAATTATTTTAAAAATATTCTCTTACTGCTACTCGTACTTTGTTGGTGTATTTGCAACTATTCAGTCATAGGTGTAAAATTCTATTCTATTATATATAAAATAGCGGTATACACACAATTTTAAACTTATACTTCCATTGATTTTGAATTCCTAATTCTTAACCCTTAACATTTTTTTCAATATCAATAAATCTAATGTAATGAGCAGAATGAGCAAAAATACGTTTCTTAAGCATTTCATGAGCACAATATGAATTCAATTTGTAAAACTCAATTTAATGTCGAAAATATATTATTTACAGTTTTGCCATAGTTCTCCCGTTGAAGCATGTTGACTTAATTATTGTAGACAAAATAAATAATTTTCTCGACAGAGTGTCTGTTCTTTTTGAAGAAAACGAACTCTTAAATTGCAATTCATTGTATTATTACTGAATAATAAAAGTAAATTATTACAACTGAAAACTATAATAACTTTTATTCTGTTAAAACAGAACTGGGTTGTTGGACAATTCGGTAGAAGTGAAATTTCCGTACACCGGGTAATGAATCTTATTCGAATATCAATCAAATCGCCCTATTACTTAAAAAAATCATTCTTATTATTCGCGCTTTTACTTTAAATTCTACCCATTTTTATCAACTAAAGGTAAGTATCCACTTGTACATTTTAGTGTATACTCTTTTAAGTGGAATTTAGTGGAAGTGTACAACTAGTTTACACGCGTCAATTTATTTATTGTTCTACTAAGTGGAAAGTGTAAGGTTTCTTCTTTCCACTTTTTGCGATGTAGAAGAAAGAATATAAATTATGTTTTCATTAATTTTATTTTCATAATCAAGTGACTAGACATATCCCATAATGGAGAAGATGCTTCCAAAAATTTGATTAAATTTATCGTCACTTCCTTCGTCTACATTATATTTTTTAATGTATCCATCTAAATGTTTTGACTTTTACCTTAACCAGTTAACTGTTTCAAACTTTTTGGAAAATGTATTTATTTTTAAATTATATCGGACAAATTAAGCGATGAAGCGTATACTCCCCAATTACAAAGTATATTTTATATGGAATATTAACTGCAAACACTTACTTTTTACCCATGTCGAATATACTCGTCGTAATTCAAAGTTTTGCACTTTTTTGCATGACGAATATATTCGTCAAAAACAGCTAACTGTTAAGTACTGTCTTTATTTATTTATTTATTTAATTCGCTTAATACAAGCTACGTAACATTTATTTATTTAACAATAACAATTAAAGCTAGAATGAAATTAAACTTATAAGCTAGGGAAACAGCAAAATGGGAAGGCAGAATTAGATTAAGTTAACCTTGTGCATAAACATAAGACAACGGGTGAATTTCAACAGTCTACAGCTGCCGTGTTATTAAATCGTTAAAAATAAAAATGAGCGAGATCGTTTTATTAAGAAATAATATATAATTATTGCAGAGTTTGTCTCCGTTTATACTTCAATTACAGACTTTTAATCAAGTCTGTATGGGAACTGGCTTGCGGGGGCCGTGGAAGGGTACTAAGCCGTAGCCACACTAAAGAGATTAGATTTAATATTTAAAATTAAGTTTTTTTTTTCTCTTAAATAAGTTCTGATTTTTTTTTTTTAATTGGAGTTACTAAATACTCAGGTCATTACTTTTAACTAGTTACGAAAAGGTTAGTTGTATGAGGCACTATATCCTGGTAGCACTGGCCGTGCGCAAAATTCTACGTAACACCAAGGTGAAATTGCTATGCGAACTTGAGACTAACGACAAAATTATTTTTATGAGTAAGGCTTATGACATTTATGGGATTGAATTCAAGAACAAAAAACATTATAAAGTATAATATAATGTTACAATGTAAATATTTTATGGTATATACAATTAAATTTTTTAAGCGCAAGCGAACGAATTGCCCATCTGTCGGCATCTCGATAAAATCCTGATAGAAATGGGTAAAGGTAATATTTTTATCTTCAAAGTTAATCGAGTTGTGCTGCAGTTTTCTTGGTGTAAATCATTCTGATACTGCATGTTTTCATTGTAGCACTGGCGTGACAAAAGCTGCTGTGAATAAAAAGGCAGTAGCACGAATTGCTATTAGAAGGCGGAATGGTATAGGAATGGAAGATATGGCGAAGATGTCCACCGTGGAAGAAAGCATTTTAGTAACATAGATAGGCGGTAAACATCTTGCGACAGGTTCAAGGAATTCAGTCCTTTCTTGTATGTCTGCACAATTTTAATTATTTTATAGCATATATAATTTCCAAGATTTTGGGAAATTTATTTTTGAATTTTCACAACTTCTGTTGCAGTTTGAATTACCTTATTTGTAGAAAAAATTGCGTAAATATTTTATATTGATTGAAATATACTAATTTTGTTCCTCCAATATATTAGCAATAATGGATATAAATTTCATAAATAAATATATATTAATATATGAATTTGGTTTTAACAAAATCGAATTTTAGGAAGTTCCATACATCACGTGAAAACTCAGCAGAATTCATTCAAACAGTAGCTGTATTTATTCAAAGAGATGATTTGACAATAGAAGTATAAGACATTTATACTTTATAACACGAAACAACCATAAATTTGAAACTTGCACTTCTAGGGGATAACCTTAGCTGTTATCGAAAATCCACCTGAGTTCTGAGCAAGGCCCATCACATGAAATATTTACATGCATCTGAAAATGAGCTAGTGAGTAGTGAGTGAGTTGTCAAGTAAGTTATTTTATAAAACTTTTCAGCACATGTATATGTACATATTGTAAATATACTTATAAAAATGGTAGTATGGTCTTTGCTTTACAGAAAGTAATCTTATTATTTTATTGTCAGTACTGCGGCGAGTAGAGCCATCATCATTTTACAGTCTTTGTACTCGAGAAACAAAACCTGCTTCCTGCTCTTTTTTAGTTGTGGTTAGGATGGAAAAGGAACACTCGCACGATTGCACATATTGTGCAACACACAATCTTCTTTTTAGCATCGCAATAGTTATCTCTAAAGTTTTGCAGACTTTTGCATGCACCTTATTCTATTATAGTATGCCGCAGAACTATTTTCATAAATGTGTCTCATAACGAAAGCTCGTTGATAATATCCCGAATTATCTGAATCAATTAAGTTATTATGTTTTCCAGCATACTTGTATCACTTATGAAAATTTAATATCAAAATACCAATCTTATAAATACACACAAATACTGGAATTTGCCAATAATTCCAGATGTTTATAACACTCTAGTTGAAAATAAAATTACCATCAGCTGACTACAGTAAGCTAATAATAAATTATAAATCTATTGTTTTTATGATGGTTACATCATTCTATTTTATTATTATTATTATTTCTTTTTGACAATTTGCGAATTAAATTAAATTGTGTTTAGTGCATCCTAACTCGACAACAAAGCTGTGTTAATCATGACAATTTATATTTTACCTTTAATATTCAAATTTTCTTCCAACCTTTTACAGCGATTTGTATTTCGACTTGTAAGGGAACATTCCCAACCCAAAATCTTCGATATTGATGAAACTTGGTAGAAATGGTAAGGATAACGAGAACTTTAAAAATCGATATTTGATATATGAGTTGCTCCACTAAAAGTTGGGCCTACAAACAAAGTATTAAGGAACATAGTCTCTTTAAAATCAGTTATCTGCATGGAATGAATCTGAAAACTATTCATTATTGTAATCATAATCATATCATATTAAAAAGGTACTATTTGTGCCCAATGACAAGGTGTAGAATCATCTTGAAAAACTAGTTCTTTAATATTTTCAGATAATTCTTGTATTGTCGGTAGAACGCCCTCGTTGATTTCTTTATATTTTGGAGCATTCATTGTTCTTTCAAGAATAATAATTCGGCCCACTCTGTAGGTTGAGATGCTTCCCCATATTATAACGTAGGGAGATCACAGTATAAGTGGTGCACTCAGCGCTATATCTTTCCCAGATTTGCGACAAATAACCTGCCTCCCATCTGGTCTTATTGGATTGAATTTAGATTCATCTGCAAAGATGACATTTCTCCAATCAGCAAACATAACATTTTCATACTGCTTCGCCCAATCCAGCCGTTTTCTTTTCATGCTCTATGTAAGTAGCGGTTTCCTTGCTGGCGGCTTTCTGACAATAATTTCAACTTCAGAAGGGCCTCCTGCATATCGTCCTGCTTAATACTGTTGTCGCTGTTTCTTCCACAAAGAAGAAGGGACTCAGTTGGGATGAATTCGAGGAACGATTCCTTAAACTTAACCGCTCCAATAATCGATCTTCTTCTGGTTTTTCGTTTCCTACCACGTTTTTTCTGGATAATTCCTGTTTCTTGAAATTTTTTCAAAAAACGCCACTTGGATGACTCTTATATTTATCCGTTTAGTTAAATTAATATTTGATAATCCTGTAATATTGTAGCTTTCCCCTCTCCCCGTTCACTCAAAACCATGTTCGTTTTCAAATTTGTATTATTACGTAACACTTTCAATTACCTGAGCTCAACAAATATTATTTTAAAACTGCCTAAAACGTGTCATTCCATTTATAAAAACGTAAAAATCTCGCCAAGATTAGTTCAGATCGTGAAACATGGAAGCGCTTTCAGTCAATCCTTTAGTGAGTATTCTTCGGAGCTTGATGCAAGCTACTTCCATTGCGCTCTTGTCCTCAGACCACCCTTGCTTCTATCAACATCGATACATCGGTGATTGCTTCCTCCATCAATAATTTTGCTGATGACCACAACCCGGGCCCTGACGCGGTCCCTACCATTGCCCTGAAAAAGTGCGTTCAACACTTGGTTGGACCTCTTATCTCTATCTTTCAACTTTGTATCATTCAAAGAATCTTCCCCTTTAGGTGAAAAGACCCATTTATCATTCCCATTTCTAAAAAGATATATAAGAGTGATATTTTCAATTACCGTCTTATAGCCAAACTCTCTCTTCGCGATCTTGATGTCATTTGTGACAGTGAACTTAATTTTCGTGATCACATTGATAGTTTGGTTGCTAAAGCCAACTCTGCACTTGGCTTTGTGAAGCGCTGGTTTAAGGAGTTCCTTGATCCCTATGTTACCAAATCCCTCTATGGGTCCTTTGTCAGGCCTCCTCGAATAAACTTGCCAAGTTTGGTCTCCATATTAACCTACAAGCATCAATAGGATTGAGGCAGTCCAGCGCAGCGCCTTCACTTTGCTTTACGTGAACTTCCCTGATCTCACTGTATGTACCTTCCGCCTTATGAAAACCGTTCCCCTGGATTATAAGTTCAACTTATTTTTTAGGGCTACATTGTATGAGTATGTAGCTTGTACTAAGGGAATTAATAAATAACAATAAATGAATTTAAAACTTTAAACGCTTTTAGAACAATTCCAACTAAGGCGTTGAACGTAGCTCAGTATACTATACCTGTAGACATGACCGTGATATATTCATATAAGGTATATATATATATATGTATTTCATATAAGAAATGGAACATAAAACAAAGACGAAGAATACCCCTAAGGGTATATTAAGGCTCTCACAGCTCGATCCTTAACAATACGAACTTGCATTTCTTATCAGAAAAGCGGTTCAATAGAGTGAACGTTTAAGAAATAAAATAGAGCGATCCTCAAGTATTTATTCCTTGAGAAAGTCTTTAATAATCAGAAAAATGCCTGCAGGTATTCCACAAAATGATTTTTACATTTGTTTGTTGAGTAGTAATTCACTACACTACTACTACTACTAGAACTTGCACAAAAAGGTATAAATAAGCTCTTTGATTGTATGAATGGTGATAAAAGGGCCTAACTCAAAAACGTTCGAAAGAAACCACAAAAAAGACATCAAATAAGAAGAAAAAGTCTATAAAAGACAAAATCAGTATAAAAATATGGATAAAGTGAAATCTAAATATGGTGAGCATTACAACAGCTGTCCGTAGGCGAAAGATAGCACAACTAAATGACCACATACTTCGAATGTAAGTAAGAGCGAATGGCATGCATATGCAATCGAGAGATTTCAATTTCAACATAGAGTCTTCAATAAAAGGAAAATCCTAGGGCTATTTATTTATTTAATTTGCGCTTAATACAAGCTACATAAAATAAGGACTTAAAAAGAAAAAAAAAAAAACAATTAATTAACTAACAACTAGACTTAGAAAATAATTAACAAAAATAAAAAGAAAGGAGAGTAGGGAAAGGGAGTGGGGCGGGCAGAGCTTAAGGGGGGTTATTAAGGCATTTGCTGATATTGAACCAACATCATCGCGATAAAATATATAAGAAAATATTTCATTATATGAATGAATAAGGAGTATAAAGCGCAAGTCTGAATTTTTTAAACATTTCTTTTTATTTATAATTATAATATATCGTTTGCATTTATCCATGAGTTATGTTTCGATGAAAATTCGAACCATTTAACATAACTTGATTTCCAGTCCTTATTTTTTTAACAAGATAGATAAGTGTTTGATTTTAAGCCTTTATAAAAGCCTCCTTTTATTGGGTTTCCTTGATTATCCTCTAGAAAATATGTGACTTAAATTTTAACAAACTTGAAAATTTCAGAGACCAGTTTGGTATATAATCATTTTCGAACACATATTTATACTCGTATTTGCTAATACTTTATAAAGTGTGATTTTTTAAGCGTTTGGTTTTTAATTTACAAAAAAAAAAACAAAAACAAAAAAAAAAACAAATTGGAAAAGGGTATATAATTTTTATTGGAGATAAAAGCCATTTATTTTTTAAAGATTATTTAATGTAAATGTTGGCCACGACTACGTTTCAGGTGGTCCATACGAGAAGTCTAATTTTGAGTGACTTTTCGAGCATAGTCGCTGGTATCTCACCGAAAACACGTGTGATGTTGTCTTCTTGTGCTTGAATAGATGCTGTTTTATCGGCATTAACAAGAGATTTGACGTACTCCCACAAGAAGTAGTGCAGTTCAGTTTGAGAAACGGTGGTGTCAAGCTTTTTCGGAGTCGTTGAGAAGTTCCTTGAATAAATGGGTTGTACCAAAGATCATGAATTACTAGATGGGACACTCTCTATACAAGCTTAAAGCTCTAACCCATATGTAACTTCTAAAACTGCCTGGGGAAAATTTTTCCATTAGAGAAAGTAGCAAAGAACTACTGCTTCCTATGCCTTATCTAAATTCCAATAAGAACGAAAGAGATAAGAATAGGCAGCCAAAAATTCTCATCTACAGCACTTACAGTGTAGGCAATAAAAAGCAGCGTTTTTTTTTACCATGCATTTTTAAACGCGGGCCAAACTGACGCTGTGTGTCTCTGCATGCATGGTATTAGTGCCGTCCCCAGGCAATGTTGCAGCATAGGCAAATTCTGAATCAGAGAAAGGGAACAGGCAGGTAGTACACTCAGAGCATATATACGGATGCGGGCTGTTTAAATTTTTTCACTGTGCATTTTAAAGGCGGGCCAAACGTATTCGAACGTGTACCCTGCTCAGAGTAGTGAAACATGCTTTTAATTTTTGTTTCGCTTCACCCTAAATGTTTGTCTTTCTCTTACGCATGAGCCCTTTATTACTATCCACTTTTAGCAAAATCTGTAAGGACGGTGGGCTAACGGGACCAAGGTCGAAAAAAGATAAGGGAATACGTGACGAGTGTCCCATCTAGTATTTAATGATCTTTGGTTATCGCTGGCTCTTCAATGCTCCTCGCGTTAATACTGGAGTATTGGAGTATTGGAGTTGGTCCGCTGCTTTTGAGTTGACTTTATCAATACGAAATCAAGTGTTACTCTTTAAACATATGAACTACTACCATAGCAATGATAGCGCCATACTCCCAATATATAAACGTCCAAAAAGTACACAAAAGTTGCCGTTTTTTGAAGAAACCAAAAAGGATTCAAATTTACAAATACTTTTAGATGGATGGAAACAAGGATGGCCAGCTGTTTTTTTAGCTGGCCTGTAGTACCTGAAAGTTCGATATTATTGAAAGTTTAAAAATTAGTTTTTTGTAGATAATGTGATTATTTTCTGGAATGACCGAATCATAGTCCCTACTGCCTTGAGGGCAGATATTCTATCTAAAACATCTTCATCAGTCTCATTAGGGCATAGTAAAAACTAAATCCCGGGCTAAATCGTTAGTAGTGTAGTACCTCGATTTGTCAAAAGTATAGAAGCTCCAGCTCAAAAGAGCCATACATTCCTCACGAAGTCTCGAATATGCCTTTTAACAAGATTGGAATAGATACATATATTTGAATTGGGCAAACAAAATTATATAGTAGTTAAAGATTGCATAAATTAAATTTTTAGATATTATACCCCTAAAAAGTAAAATAGCAAATAAAATTGTAGCTAAACTAAAACATACATTTTCTTATAAATTCCCAAAAGAATAATGGCTGACAATAATCTGTTTAATTCGTTTGAATTTAAGAAATTCGGAAAGAAATATGATATAAATAGGTATTATAACTACAAGTAAAAATTCAAACCAATGGGATTGCAATTCACCATCAGAATTATTAATGGGAAGGACTTTGAGAACTATACTTTCGGCAAAAGCAACAAATTTAAAAACAGTACTAATTATAAAGAAATCATTAAGAAAAATAATGGCAAAAATGTAAAGTATTACAACCATAGTGCTAAAAATAAATCAGAGTTTCAGAAAGACGAATTAGTATAGATTAAAGATGGCAAGTTTTAGACTAAGGGGCAGATAATGGCAGCTCATAACACTCCTCGTTCTTATTGGGTAAAAACAAAAGATGGAGTAAAAATAAAACAAAATTAATCGGTAATGAGGTTAAGAATACAATAAGAGCAATGTCGTACACCTCTAGGTCATTTGAGTTTAATAAGTTTATATCAGGAGTAGATCGCACAGATAAATAGGTAGACTAAAATAATGTTACTTCAGTAATGCAGTGTATTAAATAATAAACAAAGTACATAAGTTAATCTGAGTTCATAAAAGGTGGAAGTGAAGTATAGTTAAGTAAAAGGAGTCGATAATGAATAACATGTAAATAGTAAAATAATAAATAGTAGTTAAAATAGTGTATAAGTATCACAGGTTGAGCACTAGCGTATACATAAGTATTCGAATGTCAAGATGTTGCCACACATTCTTAACGCTTTGATTTGCTGCAGCGTCAATTGCATTATAGAAAGCATCTACAAATAAACCGAGGCATTATTTTTAGAGAATGCTAAAAGAATACTCTAAGTTAATTGGGATTTAATATTTTCAAATGCCTTGATTGTTTGTGACCAGTTAATTTGTTTTTTTTGGTTCTTATTCAATATCAGTTGATTTGCAGCTGCATAAGAAAGGAAACGTAGATAAAATTCTACCATCCCGAGAAAATGTCTCAATTATTTAACTGTTGAAGGTTGTTTGAAATTTGAGATTGCATCAATTTTCTTGAAGGTAGGTTTGATACATTCAGCGTTAGAAATTTCACTTCTGATTTCACAAAACTATATTTCGTGATATAAATAATTACTCTATGCTGTTGTAGGCATTCAAAAATTTGGCGCGAATGATCTAAATGTTGTTGTTGTTTAGAATTTGATGCCACTAAAATGTAGTCATGGTAAACGAAGCAAAATTGTAAGTCCTGTAAAACTAAATGGATAAACTTATGAAAATATTGAGCTGCATTGCAAAAGTCATTCGAGTGAAACAGTCCGAAAGGAGTACATATTGCAATTTGGGAATATCCGGAATAACCGAAATCTGGTGGTATACTTTCGATAAGTCCAAAGTTGAAAATATTTTACAGTCTTGAAGATGAAAAGCGAAATCGTGAATTAGGAATCTGTCAGGAATTGTAACTGAATTTAGCCAACGAGAGTCTCCATAAGGTCAGATCCCTTGATTGAATAAGAAATCAAATTCGCTGTTTACAATCACAGAGAAATACAAAGAAAATTAGGGGCTCATAGTTTTAATATGATGTGTTATCAAATGTTTAATTGGTTTTGAAAAATCTGTGTCAATGATGACAGTGTGAAATTTTTGTTTTTATCTACAATTAATTTGAAATGGCATTAAAAATCGGTACCTAAAATAGGTTTAACAATAACTGTAATTAAATACTGCCATTGAGAATTTCTTCGCAATCCAAGATCCAAGGTAAGAACATTTCTGCAGCAATAATCAAAACTATGTAATTGCCTGTAAAATGACAGGAAATCCAAAAAAAACATTTCCGATATTTTTCGATGACAATACCGGCGACTTCTCGACGTTGAGTGAGATACTAAAGGTTGATTTCTTTTAGACGGTTTTGATAGGGGGGAAGATTGTGGTAGTCTGTCCATGGGAGATTACGAAGGGCGAAGTGGACGAGGTGTAAAAGTTGTTTAAATCATATTGAAGGAGTGACGAATCAGACGCATTGGAAATTTGTTAGAAGATTTTCATATCGTTGGCATAAATTAGAATTTCAGACTGATTACATATATTCTCTACGTCGGTGATGGACAATATGAAAATTAATGGACCGAGATGGCTGTCTTAGGAGACACCGGAATGAGAAGTAAAGCGGTTAGAAATCGAGAAGTCAAAACGGACTTTGAAGTGTAGGTTTTCGAGGTAGAAAAAAATCCATGAAATCAGTCGGGGAGGAAAGACTAGATAGCTTAATTTTAGAATAATAAATTTGTGAGATTTTATCGAAGGCTTTGCAGTTGGTGGCTATAACGTCAACCTCTGCACCGTATTCCAATAGCAAGAAGCGTGCGTGACGTAAAGGTTAATGAGTTGGTGGTAATAGATTCACCTTTGAGGAATCCCTGTTGAATAGGTGACAAAATGAATTTGCAGTGGAACGACATGGAGTCATAGTTAACGCTTTTGAATTTCGGGCTGCATGATAATTTGGTAATAGGACGGTAATTTGAAATATCATTTTTACAACCTTTACTGCGAATAGGAGTAATGTAAGAATCCTTCCAAGGATTGGGAAAAATCATCTCTGAAAGAGAAAGTTGGAAGAGATAGGTAAGGGGCTGAAGTAGATGGCCGGCACATTTCTTTAGAACAAAGGCGGGTTTACCATCGGAGCCAGGATGGAAATCATCAAGGAGTGCACTGATTTTAGCGGAGACTAAAAAAGGGTTGATATTGATAGAAGCTGGGGAAATTTGCGCACAATTTAGCATATAGGAAAAGTAGTTAAGGTCAGGGATGGTATCGAGATTATTATTGACTGAAAAATTCAGCACTTTTAGAAAGGTTAGTTGAGGATGAATCGGTGAGCTTAAGCACGGAGGTATAACCGCTGGAATTTCGGTTTACATTATTAAATTTGTAGAACTGTTCAGGATCGGAAATATGTAAGTTTGGATTGCATGGAGGATAGATAGTCATTGTAGGTCTCGCAACGTTCGAAAAAGAGGGAAAAATGGTGTCGTAAGAAGAGTAATCAGCACCGGACCAAGGTAGGAGAAAGAAATGCCATGATTTGCTCCTTTTATTACCTAGGGAACGAAGCCCTTTATCATACCAGGATATAAGGGAAAAGGAACGCCTCTTTAGCGGTTCGAAGGGAATATATTGGAACAAACAGCTGAACAGTTTAGAGTTAAGTAGGTTGACGCTGTTCTTTATTGATAACTGGGAGACTGATAAGGATGTGAGGACGTTTGAATGATTTAGGAGGATGTTAAGCTTCGTAAAATCGGCTTTAAGGAAGTTATAATGAAAGCGGGTTGCAGAGTTAGTGAGATGGGTTGACAATTCATGGAAAAAAGTAAGGAAGAGTGGAGGGTGGTAATGGTGGCGTGGATTGGAAGAGAAAACAAGATCAAGCTGTCTGCCAAGAGGCTTTTCACGTCACTGATTTGGCATAAGCCTGAGTGTGAGGTGGTCAGTAATAAATGAATCAGTGGAATCAGTGGCAGAGAACATGTTAGTGGGGAAATAGGAGAAGTTATCATCATGAGGGAGGGACCAGAGAAGATGAGGAAGGTTAAAATCGCCCAAAACTATATTATCGAGGGGAAGAACGAGAGTGGACGAGGTATCTATTGCGTCAGTTACGCCGTGTAGACTTCAAGAAGCTGGGCTGGGCGAATGTAGCAGCATAGAATGAAAAAGGAACGGCGGTTGAGGGAGATTTTAACACAGACCTACTCGAAGAGAGAAGAGGAATTTATCAGGATAGAACTGAAACTGTTTTGAACTGCAATAAAGACGCCACGACCAGAAGGATTTTAGCTGGGTTTTAGAGCGCAGCTCCTTGCATTTTGATACAATTTTGGTTCGAAACTGGCAGATGCGGGTAGGATTTGAGAGAGGAATTAATAGGTAGGTTAGAAACAAAAATAGTTTTTGGAGTCGATGCGATTTTTTTCTCCTACAGGGGTAGATAATAGGTCAGCATTGTGGACATTTTTGGAAAGGACATTGGGATAGTCGCTTTTTGCCATGAATTGGATTTCCCTGCTTAGATCAATAAAAAATAATGTTAATTGAAAATAATTTACTTCAAGGTATTCCATATTTTTCAAAGCAAAATAATTTTGTATTCCCGGATGCTAAAAATTGTATCCTCGTGACGCAAAGTACACTTTCCACTTCTTGCAAAACAATGTTAGTTATTTTAGAAACGGTACATGCTGCAAAAAGGAACACAAAGTCTGAACCAACCTGCCATAAGTTCTCCAAGAATTTCAAGTGTATCTGCTAATTTTAAAATAGATGGTGTAAATGTGGAACAAGTTTTTTTATTCAAATTTAGCTCATTTAAAATGTTTTTAAAACCGTCCTTCGATATGCGATATGTTTGAATAAACCTGTGAATATATTGACATATTCCAAACATCCACAAAACACCTTACGCATTATTTGGTAACTCCAAAGGGCTGAATTTGTCACGCAATTTTTCCAAGTAACAGGTACACTGATACAAGCATAATTGCGGTATTTAAAAATTTTATTTTTCGCTCTTTTCAGTTGGCAGTCAAATGAAAATTTTAATCCCTTTTGGAGAGGATTTTGACTTTTTAAATAATATTTGTTATGTTTAACTAATAGCAAAGTTCGTCATATTTTAGCTCACTTTAACTTTGCCATAGTGATAAACCTTACATAAACAATCATACTTTGATGATCACTTTGGAAAGTTACCATCACCTTATATAAACGAGATTTTTACCTGATTACAGCCTAAATACTTTTAAACGAAGGTATCTGATTCCTGGGGTCTGTATGTAAGGTGATTCGCGATTGTCACCTATCACTTTAAAACAAAATGATTTATGTAAGAAGACTAAAGTCACTAAAAACTGCTGGCACCAAAGTACTTATTGTCTCACTTTTCATTTCAGTGATCCTAAAAAAGGACGTTGTTTTGAAAACTGAAGAAGACTAAAACGTGCATTCTTAATTTTAGTCATAAACGCAATTTTTTTGCATATAGGCACATCGGGGAAGTGTTCCACCAAAATCGGTGGGCTTCAATCCTATACAGAATTCATATTAAAATAAACAAACATAAAAAATTAAAATAAACGAACATAAAAAGTACGCGCAATTAAAAAATGGGCAGTTTTTGGTTTATTTTATTTATTTCGTCTGTTTTCATTAAACAATTTTCTTCAAGTACAAATTTAATTATTTTAATTGTTTACTTCTCTTTCGTATAATCACCAACTTACAATTCCTCGTCACCTTCGGTATCAAAATATTTCTCTCATTGCCCAAACATCATAATTTCGTATATAATCACCATAAGCGCTACATTTCTTTAATAAATTGTTTTATTTCAGTATAAAAAAACCTATTAGATACTCATACAGTAATGTTGCCTTATTTTAGCTTAATGTTACCTCACAGTACACTTGTCCTACTTTATTATTCTCCACTCCCGCCACAAACAAACCAGCCAAACTGCACTTAACCCGATTAGGTCATTACTTTCTATCTCCAGCGAACAATTGTAAAAATACAGTCCAATACAATTTAAGTATTAAAAGTATGAAAAAAATCACATTCACAAATTAAATTATTACATTTGTAAGAAACATGAAAAAATATACGTTTTCTTATTCTTCTTACATTCTACCTAGCCGAATCTTATTGCGTTCTTTATTACCACCAAACAGGCTTGCCCCGAAATATCATCATCGTTTCATTTAAACAAAAAAGAAATTTTAAAAAGCTCATGAACCAATTCTTCTCACTTTTACTAAAAACAGTGAAAAATTCTGATACCAACTGCTTCCTGTTGCCAAATTCTTATCTCGCAATGCATTCACAGTAAAGTGCACATTTTCAGTTTCCAAAATGAAAATCTTTTTGCGTTAATTAAATTCTACTGAAATCATGCACTTAAACCATCTCGCAATGCGGCCTTATCTCGAAGGTTTTGTTTGCCTTTTTAAATTTTTTTGTTGCTCATAACTACAAATATAACTTCAATTGTATATATAACTGTCATCTTTTTTGTTTACAAATATATACTTTTGGTACTTTAGTGCATGTTCCTTTTGTTGTTGCATTATTGTTGGAATACTTCAAAAAGTCATCTTAATTACTTTATAAACCCTTAAACTTTTACACATTTTTATTTGCTTTATAAATAGATTTATGTAAAGATATTGCAGACAGAGATATTACTAAGACTAAAACCGAACGTTACATTTCGATCATATATCGCATATTTTTCAATTGTTCATTGTTTAAAATGAGCAACTTAAAAAAGCGATAACGTAAACGAAAAGTTCAAAAAGATCTTTACTTTAAATCTATTTGTGTTTTTTATTTTAATTTGCACGTTTACTTTTAATTATTAATATAGTTACACAAAAATTTACAAATATAAATTATAAAAAAAAAAATTCTTATTAAAGTGGTTATACTACTACACCCCCTCGTTTGCTCAATTTCATTTCATTTTATTTCCGCACTGACTGAGTGATCAAAATCTGCGGGCTGTTTTCCCAGTCTGTTGAAATGCACTATTTTCCTTATTTTTGTGAAAAATTATTGTACGTGTTGTATGTTTTGAGGTAGCTTTCGAAACTTTGTGTACATTAATTATTAATTTTACTTTATTCTCTCTTTATATGTATTTATTATGCCTGCTGAATGGCGAATGTCATGGATTTCGAGACCGCATTTTATAAATTCAGTTGAAATAAATCAATAGAGCACTTTATATCTGTACTTATTAACGCCACTCAAACTTTCCAGTAAAAAAATTTTAAAAATATTTTGTAGATTATTTTATCTTATAATTAAAAATAAGACCATTTAGAATCATTCTGGCAGTTTGAATGCTAATCTTCTGCTATATAATCTCGCTTGAAATTCTGTTCTGCTTTATGATGTGGCAGTGATGTAATCGCAATTTATTTAATAATGGAAATTCTCACAAAATAAAAACTTTGTACTTTTATCTTTGATATTTAATGTTAATAAAAAAAAAAGCAATAATAGTTTAATCATGATTATTGATTTAACTAAAGAACTGAAAGAGTTAGTTGAAATTTAAAATTGACTTAACTTCTTTATAAATAAAATTGTTTTTCAGTGAAATTGATCAAATTTTTTCATTAAGATATATTGATGAAAGATATAAGATTAGTTCATACATTTTATTAAATATTGAGTAATAAACAAATATATCCATCTGAAACACACTGGAAATATGTACATTATGTACAATTTTTCTTGTAATCATGACAAAAGCCATAAAGACAATATCTGAAAGTGTTCAAATTCCAAATAATTTAAAGAAAACTTTAAATATATAAATTTAGAAAGTGTAAAGTTCACTTCCTTAGAGAAAAGCAGCTCTATGTTCAAGAATATATTAAACGAATAAAATAATCGTACCCAAGTAGAAATTTATCAGATCAAAACGTAGTCCGAAACAGAAAAAACTAAGAATACAATAAGTCTCAAGTTGAACTGGCAATTTTTTAAATCAAACATGGCTGAAAGATTGCCTGACATGGTTTTCCGCTCACGAAAACATTAAACGCAGGGACATTAACAAAAGAGTGCAAAGTGCTTTAAGTTGTAGAAGCACACACACAGTTATTAACTGTTGAGTATCTGTCTAGTATCAGCTAGGCTGAAGTCAGCGGGCTTAGGCAAAACCTTCTACCAAAGACTAGGCGTATCGGAAATTCCTTACCGATTTTTCTAACAGATGTCGCTAGCCGTATGTGTGGAATAAAATGATTTAACATATTTGTCACTTTGTTCTACTGTTATTAAGCTTCAAAAACAACAAAAATTTCATTCCGCCTAACTAATTGTGTTATAGCTCTGTGAATATGTTGAATTTGGTACCTGAAAAAGAGCATTTGCGGCATGCATTGCTTTTCTTATTTTATCAAAAGGCCGTTGAAAGTCATCGTTTGATGGTAGAAACTTACGGAGAGCTTGCTGCAAGCATAAAAACATGTGAAATGTGGTTTGGAAAATTTAAAAGTGGTGATTTTGATTTGAAAGACAGTAAACGTTCGGGTAGACCAGGAATTGCAGTAGTTATTAGACGAAGACCCCACCCAAAATCAAAAGCAAATGGGCAGAAATGTTAAATGTGGTACAAAAAACGATTAACGACCGCTTACGAGCGGGAAAGATCCAAAACCGAGGAAGATGGGTGCCATATGAACTGAATGGCAGGCAAATGGAAAATCGAAAAACCATTTGTGAAATTCTGCTTCAACGAAGGAAATCATTTTTGCATATGATTGTGACGGGTGATGAAAAATGGGGTTATTTCGAAAATCCAAAACGTAAAAAATTGTTGTTATCACCTGGCCAAGCTATCTCATCGACTCAAAATCCATGCGTTGATGGAAAACCGTCCAGAATGGGCCCGAAGACACGGTAAATTGATTTTGTTGCATGACAATGCACCGTCACACACAGCAAAACCAGTAAAATACGCATTAAAATCGCTTGGAAAGGACGTATTATCGCACCCGCCGTACTCTCCAGACCTGGCCGCGTCAGATTATCACCTTTTCGCATCAATGGAGTACGCACTGGCTGACCAGCACTTTGCAAATTTCGAAGAAGTCGAAAAATGACCTGATGAATGGCACAAAGGTTAAACGGTTATTTTGAGATGGCATTCATAAATTACAAGAAAGATAGATAAAATGTGTAGAGTTAAATGGCCAATACCTTTAATAAATAACTTTTTCCATTTTCCTTAAAATTATGTGTTGTTTCATTACAAAAAACTGGTAAAAACTTTCTGGCACACTTGGTATATTAAAGCGTAAAGCAGTGAAATCCTGAAGCAAACAACACGCATGCTATATCAGCAGACAGATCTTTCCGAGCAGCCTTAATTTTGTCGACCACTTTTCGGAGCTCCGTCAGGTGGACAAGCGCGTGGAAATGTGTTCGCGGGACGCGGTTCGCTTCTCTAACGGAAAGAAGCAAGTCATTTACCTGCATATTCAAGTTATCCTGGGTTTGTTTACTGCCATAGCAAGACCCTTGAGATTTTATTTTAGAATTTACTTGACGGGTTTTTGGTATAATAATTTCATTTTTACAGCTATGGTAGGTACTTTATCAAAGCTAAAACTAAAATTGAGAGAAGGAGGTATTCATACTGTTGCGTTGCAAATTGGAGTATGAATTTTACTAAACTCAGGACTTTCAATTTTCCTTTAACTCATAAAATCTGAATGAAATAAAATATAGGCAAAAAATTGCAATATTTTTGAAGAAGCTACAGAAGACAAATTTGTTTGTGAAAATCATTTTGGGAACGAATGTTTCAAATGCTACTCCAGCTTCATTAAAACAAAGAGGATGACTCAAATCTTTGTCAGCAATCTGAAAGGCAAATTATTAATAGAGATTATTACACAACCATCAAAAATTATTTGCAATCACCAACTTATGATTTTTTTTCTATCAATTGCATTTCGATGTATATGAGCGTTATTTTGAAACCTCTCTTCATATTATAAATATAAGGAAAATTATTTTGAATGCATGCATTACAGAAGCAAATCAAAAATTTCCTGTTTTGTTTATTTTAACTAAATTACAATTTTTGAATATATTACTCGGTGATCAAATTGATTAAATAAGTATTAGGGTGTTTCAAAATAAAAATTTCCAAAGACGGTATTTACCTACAGAGCACCTACGATTGGTTAGCATTTCTTCTTAACTACTCGACGGACACTGCATATTAATAAACTAGGCAACTATTTCCTTTATATGTTTCGATTTTCCATGAATTTTAGAATAGATTTAAGTAACTTAAAATTCGAATAGCCGAAAAATAAAAACTACTTAGTAAACATTACCAAAACATTAATTTATAATCCTATCCAACAATTGAAAAGTAAAAATTACTTAACAATCGTTTTTTTTTATTTGAATTATTTATTTATAATCTTTAGGATTACCGTAAAAAAAACTCACTTCTCTCTTCACTTTAATAGCATATCCAGCTCTTTTTAAGGTAACGTTAATCTGCAATGCATCTTCCTTAAGAAAAATTGCTCTGATCTGCCAAAAAATTGCTAGAATCAAAGATTAGAAATGAGCTGAGTCTTTTGTGTGGTCACATAAATATGCGCGTTTGCTAATGTTTGCTATTGTTCGCTTTTATAACCACATTTGGTGCACATGCAGTAAAGGGGTTAAAGATCATCAAATATAAAATGTAATACTCGTGACGTATTTATTTATCTTTTTTCGACCTTGGTACCGTTAGCTCAACGGCCTTGCAGATTTTGTTAAAAGTGGATAGTAATAAAGGGCTCACGTGTAAGAGAAAGACAAAAATTTAGTGGGAGGCAGAACAAAAATTGAAATCACTTTCCACCACCCAGAGCAGCGTACACGTTCGAATAATTTGGCCCGCTTTTAAAAATCAGTGAAAAAATGTAAACATCCCGCATCCGTATATGAGTGTCCTACCTGCTTCTTCCCCATTCTCGATTCATAATTTCCCTATGTTACAACATTACTCGGGAACGGCACTAACACCATTCATATAGAGGCACACAGCGTGGCCGAAACTTTGGCCCACCTTTAAAAATGCGTGACAAAAAAACGCTGCACATTATTGCCTATACTATAAGTGCTGTAGATAGGAATATTTGGCTGCCTATAGTTTCTTTTGTTCTTATTGGAATTTAGATAAGTAGTAGTTCTTTGCTGCTTTATCTAATGGGAAAATATTCCCCATTCCGTTTTAGAAATTGCATAGAGAGTGCCACATCTTGTTATATAGGTAATCATTGCTGTGTGCCGAAGCATCGTTCCTTCTCCCCCCTGTCTTTCTCTCATACGTGAGCCCTTTATAAATACCTACTTTTAGCAAGGACGGTGGGCTAACGGAACCAAGGTCGAAAAAATATAAGAAAAGTGTCAATGTGTCACACCTTATTTTAAATAATCTTTGCACTTAAGACGTCTTAATATCTTCGTCTTTGCTTCTACATTTACAAACCTTGAAGTAGTCCGGCGCACGCACACATCTATATGACCAAGTAGGCTGAATTTTCAAATAAGTTCCCAAAAGTTAAATGGGGAACGACGTAAGCATGGGAAAAAATTCGCGGCAGCTTCTAAGTTACAGTTTATATCCAAAAACGAATTTCACTCAAGATTACCTTAAGAAGTTGTCATTTTACCACATCTTCAAACAAATTATGTAAAATGTTTGAGCTTAAATCCAACTCAATAGGACAAACAATCCCAAAATTACTTGCAAAGTATACGGCGGGAGAAAACTTAGTTCCGATGAGCCGAAAAATTACTGACCTTTGGCCAGAAATTCATTAATACATATATTTGGCCTATATGGAGTAAAAGTCCCTATGGACCTTGTGGTCTTAATTTTATAGAACTCCTTGGAATACAAAAAATCTGGTGTTTTTTCATTTTTTATTGCGCCGCCATACGACTTGGAATTAATGTCGCGAACTGTCAGACCACTTACGCATACATGCAAGAGGCCAGTTCAAGGCTTCTAAATGTAGAATATTTTGGCTCCCAATTGTGAAAAAAGAATCAGTTCTAAATTCATTCCAAAAAAATCAATTGACTCCACTTCTGATTCTAAGTAATACAGGTTTTCAGTTCATTCGCATAGTTACAACCAAGCAAGGAGTAAGTGAAGTTAATTTAGTAATGAAATAATTTTTTAATACATGTACATATACACATACATATGCATATACATTAAAAATTTTACTAGCATTAATAAGCAACTAAGTTGTTGTATATCTTTTTATAATTTTTTCAATATTTATAATAATTATATATATTTCCAGACGTGTAGGATGGTAGTGAACACATCAAAACCATGCGATAATCCTTCCACATAATAAAAGGGGTGATTTGTGAATGATGTTAAGATCAGGACGGTTGTTCAGTGACAATAACAACAAGTCCACGGAGCCAAAGAAAGAAACGCTTTCCAACGACATAACAACAGTTAGTCAACTGGTAATGAATAATGTGCCTTTACTTGAGGCAGAACCAAGTCTCAATATTGCGAATAAAGTAGAAATATTTATAAAGTGTTACGATTACGTGAGCCAGTGCTTAGAGAGAGGAGGGAATAAAAAACTCTTCCTCCAATTAATTCCCACTAAATTCATAGAAATAGCTGTTCTCCTTCTCGACGGAGCCGACTACAAAACCCTGGATGATCTTAAGACGATCATCCTTACTAAATTGGTGAATAGTAAACCCTATCACATACAATTGGGTGAGCAGCCGTCAGTATCCAGGGGAAACGTTAGCAAATTTCAGAAAAAGAGTGATACAACTTCAAAAAGGGTGCAAAGCCATGGTCACCAAAAGACACTACGGGACACTAAAGTAATGCCCGGTTTTGGGGGAAACTGCAGTGCTCGCATTTAAAGTGGAATCCTAAATCCGCATCATCGGTTTTACCTCTCAAACGATACAGACAAATCATTGAAAAGTGATTAAAAAAGCCTGTACGTTAGAGGAATCAAAGCTGAACATGATGCTCCAGCCGAGTCCATTATATAGCGAAATTGGTGCGGTGCCTTTACTTAGTGCTACTGCTAAGTTGATGGCTTTGTATATCTCTCAAGGCCAACAAGAGAACCAAATTCAGCAAGCTCCTTTTTTGCAGCACACTACCTACCCATTTTCAAACCAATATCTCAGTTATCCCAATGCGGCACTAAATGGCCAATAAATTGTAACTCCTTTTCAAAACCCTTACCTAGCAAACCCTAATATGGTCAAAATTTACATGCCAGCCCTCTGCTGAGAAATGCACGATTCCAGCCGAACACCAAAAAGTATACTTAGCTAAATGTGGCTTCTGTATTAAACCAAACCATCCTTAGACGCAGTGCTGTTTAAGAATATCTACTCCATTCTGTGCAAGTTGCAGGGCTTACAGGCATAATAAGCAAAACTGCCCAAAAAATAGTAATAACTAGTATCAAGCGAACGCGATTAATACAAGTGAAACTAGAAAGAAATATGATTTCTGTCTAAGGAACATGCATAGTATAACAATGCCATGCTAAACGTCTCCAGGACTCCAATTATCGAGACATCTAGTCGGGAAACTAAAATGAGGATGTCACCTGTGTCCTACCAACTTAATAAAGTGTCAAAATGTATTCTGCAATTTTACCCCTTTATATCACTAAGAATAGGAAAGCCAATCTGTTAAGAGACAGGGGCGGATATAAGTATTTTAAAAAGGGAAGTGCTCAACGAGCAAATTACAATTAATCCCAAAACTAGAGTAACAATAAAGACGGTATTCCAAAAAGGAGAAACATGTCGCGGAATTCTAAATTTACACAACTGCCAAAGCTGAAATTTTCATGTAATGAAAGACCTCTCAAATATTAAAAACGATGGCACATACCTAGGCTATGATTTCCTCTCACGTTTCTGTAATATGGAGGGTTCAAAAAAAAGTGTTAAGATTTCCTCACAAGAAATCGGACGAAAAAGACCTTATTTTCTCTCTTACAGGCAACGTAGGCATGGTAACATCCCATGATGTGCTAAGTAGTACTCCATACAGTGATAACAGAGTACAGGGAGAAAATTCTGACCCTACCAAGCTCGAAGTTACCGCCCCGGCATGCATTGCTTTCTTATTTCATCAGAAGAAAAAACCGTTGAAAGTCATCGCTTGCTGGTAGAAACTTACGGAGCATGCTCCAAGCAAAAAACATGTAAAACATGGTTTCGAAAATTTAAAGACTGCTTCAAACCGTTTCGCGTATTTTGCACTCATTTTCAATAAGTTGCTCACACTGTGACATTTCAAGCGACACTGAAATGAATTAGTATTGGCGTTGTAGTCTTTCCACGCTACAATCACTCACAGAAAGAGAGAAGTATCTTTTATCTTCTTTGAAAAAGAGCAGTTCCTTTCTTGTTGAACAGAAACTAAAATTGATGAAAAAAAAGTGTTAATGAAAATACGAAGGAATTTTCCAAAATGTTGTTAGCACCTTGATCAAAAACAGCAGAATATTGTTGGGAACAAAAACTGATTGCACAAAATTTTAGTTTTAAATCAAACTAATATTATATTCATATGCGTAACACAGCACATTAAGATTTACTCTCTAAAACAATAATTTACAGATAGACTCTTTAAAGTGATTGCACCCGGGCTCTAAATCTAATTTTATTTGTAATTTAAAAAATATAGTTAAGAATATGACGACCCCTATATGCATCAAGTTAAAGGTTAAAGCAAAGGCAACAGAAACTCAAGGATAGGAAAAAATATATGCGGGACTGTTTAAAAATTGGAAATACATCTCTTGTTATTTCGTCAGACAAATTATCTGATATTATTTAAGAAAACTTAGAAATATTATTTAATAATTGAACTTAATGTTTTTGGTCAATTTGGAGCTTTTTTTCTTTGTAGACGCAGCGAAATCTACAAAAGAATTTATTTGAGAGATAGACAAACTGTTCGATTGTTTAAATAGTAAATCCCTTACTGGAAAAAAATATGTTTAGAACTTCAGTAAAAGAAGAAAATAACGTAGTCTCAAATGTTTGACCGAAATTGCATATTTAAGTAACTTATGATTTTCTAAAGCAAAAATAAATTATTGAAGTGACGGGCTTATACAATTTATAAATGGCATTTTCCTTATTCGCAACAATGTTATTTTACCAAATTCTCAAGTCTCTTGTATTTGAATTGCCAAATCCAACCAAATTCCAATTGAAAATTGGTTTGCTCAAGCTGGAGCAAAAGGATGAACTAATTGAAATCTATCCGTATTTGAATTCTATTATTTAATTGCAAGATTTACCACAATGGAAATAAATGCAGCATCACTTTTTTTTGAAATTTCCGAAAATGACACAGATAATGTATAAAAATTGAATGAGTAGCATAAGTACAATAATTTCTGAATTAAATAATTATAGTAAAGCTTTTTCAAAATCAGAAAATAATGTCTGTTGAAGCTGATACGGCCGAAGTTGAAAGAGAAGACACTGTGCTAAATGAAAGGATTTCAGAACACTTTGAAACAATTTCGAATTCTCCAAAGTATCAAGTAGTCAATAAAACTACGCAATTTGCAAAGTAATACTTAAATTAATAAAATGCGAAAGCTGCAAAAAAATATATGCTTAAGTTAACTGATTCCACACCCTTCATATCAGAAACATTTAGATTATTCCAAAACAGACGCCCTATATCTTCAATTACCTGCCTTTTTCAATATATGGGTCACTCTAAGTTAAGAGGTACTTTCGACGTCCACGATAAAAAAACACATACTTTTCGAAAATTTTTTCGAAATATCGTTATTATCTCTCAAAACTCACCATCTTCTTTATAGTCACTTAAATTCATTACTTAAGTGTACTTAATTTAGTCACAATAGTACCTCAAACATGAAAAACATATCTCCCCTGGTCTGTCCCCTAGCCGATTCTGTTCGTATATCAGTAATTTTAAATACATAAAAATTTAATAAAATATTAAAATCGTTCATTTAAAAAAAATTGAATAAATAAATTGTTGTTATCTAACAAGTAAAATTACGTAATATTTATTCTTCATAAAAAATATTTACATCTACATTTGTCCCACATATTTCGCGTCTCGTCCCCTGGCTTTTTGTATTCCTTAAAAAAGGCGTTTGTTTACTTCGTTGCGGGAAGTTGTGACCTTTAATACAATTCATGGGACGCGAAGTTAGCAGCAAGCTTCGCGCTAGCTAGCCGCACAGCAATTTTGTCATTCATTTCGGTAACGTAGCTCTGTGGGTACAGTTGTGAATGACTGAATGTGATCTCTCCACTGGTAAGTTTTATATTGTGATTATTCGCCTAAAGACTTCATTTTATTTGTATATTTACTGTTATTTGTGCATAGATTCCTATATTTCTTTGTTAATTGCGTACGATAAATACTGTTAGGATTATTTCTGTTTTCTAGCCAAAAAGTATGTCCCCTGTTATATCTCCCCTGCCTTTTAAGATGCCAGGGGAAAGACTTTATGTCCAGAGGAGATATAAAAACGTCAGATCAGTGCATTTTTATTGTTAAAACGTGAATTGTCGTTCCTTAATTTAGTCAATACAGATTTTTACTCGTTTAGCCTATTTCACGTAATTAATTATAGTATAATATGTCTTTTAGAGAATATGGTAGCCAGAAAAAAAATGACACGTGAAGAACGCCTAGAAAAAAAACGTGTCGCGGAAAGAATAAGGTACCAACGCATTAAAAATGACCCTGAAAAATACGCACAACAAAAACTTAAAGAACATGAAAAGTATCAAAAGAAAAAAGAAAAAGGAATTGTTAAGACTGCGAACCAAATGACCCCGCGAGAACAGCGAAAAACCCGAAAATTGTGGAGAGAAAAAGCGAAGAATCGTAGACGTCGTTTAGCTCTTCAAAACAGAAGTAATGCATCCGTAAGAACCCTTCCTAATTCGAATAATGAAAACCTGCTGCTACTGCCACCTCCTCAGAATGAAGATGTTAACAGGCGAGCACGGGCAGCACAGCAGAAGTCTATCCTTGCGAGGAAGGCAAGAAACTTGATGATCAAAACACAGGCGGCTGAAATAGCCAAACTTAAGACTATAGTGCAACGTTATAAAAAACGCCTACAACGAATAACAAAACAATCTCCAGTTCACACGCTATACACCAAAGTGAATGCACTAGTAGATTCACCAACTGCAAGTGATAGGGAAACCGTAAAGGAAAAGCTGCTGTATAGTGAAGTTGTATCTCAACAACTAAAAGACAATTTTATAAGTCTCTCAACTGAAAAAGAGAAAAGATTGTTTAAGAGAATGATAAGCGGAAAACTGGTCAAAAAATACAATGTTTTAGAAACAGAAAAGACAATGAAACCCTTGAAGAACGTAAGTCGAAAGTTAAGATTGGTAGACTCAAAACGAGGCGCCCGAAAAAGTTGCGATATTTTGAAGAAAAAAATTGCTATTTTTATGGAAGAAGATTCAAATAGTAGAGTGTGTGCCGGGAAAAAAGATTACATAACTAAGCAGGGTGTGCGTAAACAAAAGCGAGTTATGCTAGACACTTTATTCAATTTGCGAAGATAATATCTGTTTCAAACCATGTGGGCTTCCTAAATTTAATTTGTTGCAACAGATATAACGAAAAATGTCTTTCAAGGGATTGTAATGCTTGTAAGAACAAAGGCCTCCATTACAAAGATTCCGATAATTCTGTTCCAGTGTTATATCAAAAGTGGCAATCTGTACGCCAAGATATTGTCGACCCGAAAACTAAAAAAACACGAACAATAAAAAAGTGTGTTAAAAGCACACTGAAGATGTATTCACGGGATTTGATTTTAGACCTGGAACGTAATTTTGGAAAATTTTTGAGTCATGAATTCAATATAGTGCATCAATATAAGGCCTTGAGAACCAAAAAAGAAACCCTTACTGAGAACGATGCAATTATACACGTTGACTTTAGCGAAAATTATCAAACAAAATATGCTGAAGAAGTGCAATCCTTTCATTTCGGAGGGTCGAGACAGCAAATAAGTATGCACACAGTGGTAGTTTACACCAAAGAAATTGGAGTAGAAGTAAAAAGCACATGTTTCTGCACTTTATCCGAAAATTTGTCGCACTCACCTCCAGCGATTTGGGCCCATTTACAGCCAATACTTGACAGTTTGCCGGCTACCGTTGGTAATTTACATTTCTTAAGCGATGGACCGGTTACACAATACCGTAATAAAATTATGTTTAAAGTGTTGGCAACAATGTTACAAGATTTTTACCCTAATCTGCTTAATTTCACGTGGAACTATCACGAGGCCGGCCACGGAAAGGGAGCTCCAGATGGGGTGGGTGCAACTTGTAAAAGGACCGCAGATAGACTAGTTGCGAGTGGCACCGATATTTCGTCGTTAGAAGACTTATCCCAGGCACTTCAGAAAAGTTGCCCGAACATCAAAGTTTTAACTATTGATGATGCAGACATTTCAGACAAACAAGCAAAACTCGGATCAGTAGAAAATATAAAAACATTTTCAGGCACACTAAAGGTTCACCAAGTTATCAGAAATGTATTTCTTCCCAATCGTTTGGTAATGAAAAGTTTAAGCTGTTTCTGCGACCTTGATATCTGCAGTCATTTTACATTGGGTACCTTGGATTATTCAAAAATACTCCTAAACCTCGTGTTCATATTGAGGATATATATGGATCCATGTCTGATTCTGATGATGAACCACTGGCGTCACTAATATCAACCAACACCAAATCTAAAAATGAGAGGACATAAGTATCCTTGATTTAATGTTTATTTTCTGTTAATTTTTGCTTGTAACGACGAAAAAGCTTTAGTTACCTTTAAATTTTTGTTTTTTATTTTTAAAATTTTAACAGTATTATTATTGTTTTACTAAAGACTGTTGAGAATAAAAAGTCTGGTAATTAATAATTATAAAATGAATAAATAAAGTTGATTTCTCAAAAAAGTCCGTTTTCTTTCATAAAGCAACGTCAAAATATCTCCCCTGTTCATAAAGTATCCTACCCTGTACATCTAGTCTCTCCCCTGTATTGAGTATCTCCCCTGGTCTTTTATAAAACAAGATAAAATAAATAAATTGACTGGCCACCTTGCAGATATGCACAAATTAGTTGTTTCAATAAAAATGTTATATAATTAGAATAAAATTCTAACATTTATGTCTTGCCGCCTCTCTTAACAAGCGAGTACCTGTTAACTTAGAATGACCCATATGTCAACGTTATTTTAATATTTATGAATATTTATTCAATAACTTTTTATAAATTCCAAATATTAATATATTAAAAATTGTTAGAAAATTCATTTCTTAGACAAATATTAAATTTTCAAATTCGTTTTCCAATTTAAGTTCATGCTATGACCATGGAAAAATGAGACCCTGTTCAAGAACCCGCAGTCTGACTGCAACACTGCGGCAGATATGCTTTCGTTTGATGACATCTGTAGTCACCGAAAAATTTTTGTGCAAACAAATGTCCCTGCACCGCACCAAATTTTTGACACACTGCGTTTATACGACAATTTTTGAACATATGACCTGCAATAATAACTCATGCCATTAATGAACGCATGACTGCCAAACTGCTGTCAAACTGTGAATTCTCTGAACAGAGCCCTGTTCTCGATTTTATGATTAAAATTCGCTTAAAAAATTGCTCTTGGAAAACAAAAATTGAGAAAAGTGTACTGACACCAAATATTTGGTTAAAAAATCGTTTGCAATAATAAGTACGACAATAGCTGTCTGTGTGTTCCCTTACCAAAAATAAGTACTCAAAGGAGAACGGTAGATCGAAGGCCTAATATCATCAATAAAAATGGAATATGTTAGCCGGCAAATTATTCTTAATTTTATGTATATTTTATATTTAGTAAAATTAAATTAAGGTATAATTTACTCATGGATATACGTGGCAACTTTATATGCGAAGAATTTTTCTCTATTTTCCATTTGAAAAGAAAGGTATTACATGAAGTAATCGCACAAATTTTATTAATGCATAATTCGTCTACAGAAAAATTCCTATGGGAATTCCCGAATTATGCATTTTTGTTTGCGGCTGCGAACTAACATCTTTGTTATGTGAATTCAATATTAACAAAATCTATTTAAAAAACTATAGTTAACTTTAGTTATGCATACCAACTCTTTTTGCAAATTAATTCTCAAATAATTAACAAATACATGACAATTGTAGTACCTATTATTTAATTAGTCTACTTGTTAGTTGTAATTAACAATTTTTACATAACATTAAATTTGTAATTATTAAGTGCAAGTACAATTTCATCATGAATAGGCCAATACTGAAACTTAGAAAATTAATGATATTCAATGTGATTACGTTCAATGCAAAAGAATTACTGCGACTACTGAGGAACATATCATAAAACTGATTCAAATGTTTTCTTTAAAATACGACAGAACGTTCCCGCCAACCCAATACAATAAATTTAAATGCAGTAATATGAAAGTTTATCGAAAGATTCCACATGCATTCCCGCGAAGCTAGGTAGAAACAATATAATAGCACTCTAATTGCTTCCCAGGGGCGGATTAACGCACAGGCACAGCAGGCACTGGCCTGGGGCGGCAAATTTTGAGAGGTGGCAAAAATTTGGAATGAATTTTTTTAGGTGAATAAAAATTTTTTTTTTGAATCTGTGATGTAAATACCACTAAAAATTTGTGATTGTATGTGATATGCGATAATAATAATTTAATATTAAAAATTAGTTGCTCAACGAATTGATTTTTTATTGGAATACCAAATTTTTGAACTGGGTACTATATTTGAAATTTTATTTTATTAACATTTTTTATCAAATGAAATTTTCTCAGCGAAAATAGGAACGCAAATCGAGTTGGCCTAGGGCGGAAAAAAAGTTAATCCGCACCTGCCCTGTGCGCATGCAATGTTAAAAAGAAATTAAGTGTCAAAGGAAGGGTCATTCACCCATGCCTTCTGAGGAGTAAGTTCTACTTTCATCTAGTATTCAATTGACATTTTGTGCTTTTGTGAGCGAAAACTTTGTCAGTCAATCTATCGGCGATGTTTTGGTTGGAAGATTCCCAACTGTTAAACTTGAGACCTCTTATTATTAAATATAAGCTCGTTGGTTCAATTATTCAAATGGTGTCCGCTACAAGCAACGCGCAAGTCCTAATTTTTTTTTTTTTTGGTAGATAAAAAATTAAAATTCGTAAATATTTATTAAATATTCAAAATGATTATATTGTACATCATGACTCTATTTTATAAAGTCCTATCATAGAGATAGTGAGATGCTATTTACATGTATTATAAAACCGACTCTCCGAAAATTAGGACTTTTTAGCAGAACTATAATAGCGTTCGATGAGATACCAAAACCCAGGTCGCCCTGGGTTTTTTTGACAGTTCTCAGTTCGCCACGGGTAGTCACAGGTTTTTTTTAGCGACTTTCTCATCGAACAAACCTTATGGCTTAATCAGTGCTTATTGGGAAATAAACATGCAACCTTGCCAACTCAGTCTTAACCTGTCTTTTCGCATTCGAGATTTTAAAATGACTCCCAAATGGCGAACATATTACAGTAGCCAATAATTGTAAATTTAAAGGAATTGCCATGGCAATTGGTAATTAAGGATTTTGAGAGATGCTGATTACGAATCCACTTTCCAAATTTAAAAATTCAAAATGGCAGAGCCAATATGGCGACCAAAAATGTTTGAATTAAAATGGAAATAAATACTAAAGGTATTTTGTTACTAATAATAATAATAATAATAATTACGAACCCACTTTCAACATTTGGGAGTTAAACATGGCGACTTCGATTTTTCGAATACAACGAATTTAAGCATAACTGAATACTAAGGGTATTTTGAGACCACTTATTTCGAATTTACTATCACAATTTGGAAATTTAAAATGGTAGATCTAATCCAATCCCCAATTACTCGAGTTGTCATTTAATTATTTCCATGAAAATTAAATGCATAAAAGGGAAAGGGTTATCATATTCCATATAAAAATGTGAAAACAAAAGTGTGGAAATGCAATATGACAAGTAAGTTTTTCACAATTCAAAAAATATATTGGAATAGGGTTATTGATTTAATATCCAATAACAATATTGCAACAATGCAATAGCAAATACAAAAACAAAAACTGAATTCGCTTATACATATATGTATATATGTAACAATAAAAATGCATAAGAGGCAAAAACCCATGTGAACCTTAGCAATGGCATACGTTTTGGACTATATCGCATCCACCGATTTTAGTAACACTTCTAAAGTGGGTGAAAATCTGAGCAATTGAGAAGTTTTAAGTATTTAAGACACACCGAATTATTCAGTTAGTATTAATATCAGATGAAACTAATGTAGTAAAGAAAAATCCTACTATTCAAATACAAATACGGCTTTTAGTAAAAAAATTATCAATTTGAGTTTTTGAAAAACACTTTCGAATAGCAGCACAAATATTTGAAATAAACATATAATTAATTTCACAATATTTCATCGTTTAGATTTGCAACAATAAAAATAAGTACAAGGTGTTCGATAACTTACCGAAAATTTTTATTGAAATGATTTTATATTTCAGAATTTATTGTGATTTTAAGTCAGTCAGTTTTCATTTGACTAAACTCTAAATAAGTTACAAACTTTCTCATAATATCTAGTGTATGTGTTTAATTTTTGGGTCACGGTTTCGGACGTATTTTCGAGTTTCCACGCCTGTTACGGTCGAATTTAAAAATAACATAAAGAAATAAATAATAACACAAATGTCATCAAAAGATTTTTAACATGTTAAATTTCAATTATTAAAAACATAATAATAGTAATAAAATTAACATGTAAAAACAAAAAGTATATGAACTTAATAGTTCAAATTAAGAAAGTAAATACAATAGATGTTGTTTCAACCACCCATATGTATAAATAAATTCAAACACCATGATAGATTAGCTATTGGCAATCAAATCTAAACAATTTTGTCATCAAATGCTAGTCCAGTAGAATTTGTCTTTTTTCGTAATTTACTTTGTGCTGCAAATACGAAGCAATTTTAAGCAGTACATACTATTATATTCAACTCAAACCGAAATAAGTTTATCATTCAAAAAGAGGTTGCGCACATTTTTTTCACAGTAATTGTTTTTTAAAAAGGTCATTGTACTCGTAATGTACATAATTAATGTGATTAATTTTACTGAAGCTCATATTTCTTAAAAAAAAAAAGTTTGTTGTTAACTTTCTAAAGTGCTCTTTGTCTTTTAATTTACAATATTACAAATAACTAAAATGTCCGTATTTAAAAAACATATCTGAATTTATAAAACGCTCCAACTTGCTACTTATTCTATAAAATGATCTTTTTCTATTATATTTCAACAGGTCATATAACAGCCCATCTGCAAATGTTCGAGCTTTTTTTTATGTTTTTGCCGTTTTACTACAATATATACACCCAATTTGTTCTTCCCTCCAGAAATATGTGAACATTTAAAAATATTATTTTTAATTAGATGTAAAATTTATAATTATCCTCCATACTGTGTATAATTACGAAATAACATCATTTGTCTGTAAATATTTGTACTTTTGCAAGTATTTTACTCTTTTATTTTAATTATTATTAAACGTTAATTTGTTGCAATGCAATTTGTCAATCGTTCATATAACTTTGTTTTATACTTTTATCTATATGAGAGAAAACGCGAAAAGTATATCCTCCTTAATTTATTATATTGTTTGTATTCTGTTGTTTAACTTGAACGAGTATAGAATGTTTTGTTGGGTTTTGTATATGTCATAAAAATTTGTTTTATTCAGGATACATTATTTTTACCCATTACATTTCCTTTTCCTGCCACGTATGCTCTAAACTTGTTTGTTTTATTCGTAGAGAAAGATTTATTTGTTTTGGTTAGTTTCTTATAAAAAATATTTGTCTCCACACTTGTCTTCTTTTTCCGCAAAATCAGTGTTACTTTTTTATTTCTATCATTTTTATTTTAACATTTATACTGTAATGTATTCTGTTTTCTTATTTGTAGTAGTAACAATAAGTTGAATTCTATTTTTTTTGCAAATCAGTATACGCGTTTGCTTTCTCTGTAATATTTATCGTATTTTAGGTTTTGTGAATGTTCATTCTCATTTTCGTTTCTCCTTCACTTTCAAAAATTTTATATTTTTTATCTAAAACATCTCTACTTGTTCCAATTAATATTTTAAATTCGATCAAAAATGAAAAAAAAAAACAATATTTCTTGGATTTTGCTTGTATTACATTAATGAGTATAATTTCTTTTCTCTGAAATTCCTAGATGTACACGTAAATAATAAATAAAAATTATACTTAATTTTAAATATAAAAATAATTGGATGATCACAGCTGACCGTATATGGGGCAGCATTATTTTGCTAAAATTATTGAATTATTCAATGCAAACTACTTTCACTATTGCATTATTGATTAATCCAGATGAATTTATGATAGCAATGTAAAAAATAATTGATCGATTTCGCTTGAAAATATTGCTACAATTCACAACATAATAAACACATAAAATGTTTAAATAAACGAAACAAATAACAAAAATAAAAATTTCTAAAGGTAACACTACAACTAACAAGGTGACACGACCCATCCACACAGCATTAGAAAAAAATGCTAAAAAAATATATTATAAAATTCCTTACACTTTTTCTTAAAGAAATCTTCTCTCCTCTATTCATTCGTTCATTGCATAGAGGATTCCTCCGCTTTCAGGAGTAGAACCTCCGGTAGACTTTGTTGAATTAAAATTACTAGCGACAGTTAAAACTGGTATTGGTGATAGTACCTCGCCGTCGGTTCAACATTCTGGATGCAAAATTTTCAACAAAATCTACCAGAAGTCCTTGTACGAACCTCAGGAGGCATGTAGTGAGACCGCTTGGGAATTGCTTCCAGCTTGTGCTGATACTTCAGATTTAACGCGACGTGCAATGTGCGAACGTGTATGCTTTCTTAAGTGATCCTTACGGTAAAATCCTGCAATGCAATAAAAATGAGAAAATCAAATGATGAACTTTAACACTAGATTTACCGAAAAATCATTTTGATAATTTTCAATTTAATTCAAATTTATTTTCTATAAGAAATTTCATGCTGTATTTTAAAAAAAAAATATCCTAACTAATCTTTATATATATATGTTTTTAGAGTTCCGTACCTCGAAAGGAAAA
Source organism: Philonicus albiceps (assembly GCA_963969385.1). Classification (NCBI taxonomy): domain Eukaryota; kingdom Metazoa; phylum Arthropoda; class Insecta; order Diptera; family Asilidae; genus Philonicus; species Philonicus albiceps. Next base: position 21,743,130 of record OZ017772.1, on the reverse strand, counting down.
AAACGAAGCCCTATAAGACAAAACCTACATCCCTCCGTCTGTCTGCCACATACGGTTTTCTCGAAAATAACGGGATGTAGGAATTTGAAATTGGGGAGAATGTTAGAACTTATTTCAAGAGCCAAAGATTATGCCCCTAAAAAAACATTTTTTATACCGTTTCATCTACTAAGCTTCCAATACTAAAATTTCGTCAGTCTATAATTGCAAAACAAAAATAATGTTTTTGTTTTTGTTTTGTGTTTACTTATCCCTTACTAATAACAAGAGAAATTCAAAGGTAAAAATATTTCAGTTTCTAATCCTTACAAATAATTAAATTAATCTATAAAATTATTATTAATAAAGTTATAAATAAAATAGTTAATAGCAATATAAACAGCAATAATAATAACACCGATTATAATAATAGTTTTATTTTAAAATTAACTATTTTTATACACATTAAAATTAAATAATTTCTAAACGGGTTTCAGTTACATTTTGTTCAATTATTGGTTATACATACTTATATTGCATATAATTTACTTATATCTTTAGGGGTTAATGATTAGTCTTGATGTTCAAAAAAATAAACCTATCACAGAATAACTATTAATTACAATAAAAAAAATGTAGATCGTTACAAAGCTAAAGTGAATACTTCTTAGTTTAATGACATTGAGGAGGTAGAGAGAACTATAATTAATAACTGAGTTCGTAGATTGGTCACTCGTGTCACGATCGTCAGACATTTTTAACCTGCACTATAAGTACCTCGCAATAAACTGATTAAATAAATTACGAACGATTATTATATTACAACCAATATATCAATTACTAATTATGGTATATCAAAACTAATAATTGTGAATCGATAAATAAGACCCCATGAGAATAATGAACATTCGGTCGAAACGAAGAAACTATACATTGTAAAAATATAATGCTGTTCAAGTCACACGATAAATTCAGTTCAATAAGATAACAGCTCTTCTACGATTGCATAGATATATCGTGACCTTGCATTGCACAACTCGCGGAAGAAATATTCATTTAAGAATTAGGTAAGACTGCTAAGAGTTGTATTAATAATAATCGAATCAGAAAAGTAGTGGGGCACTTCGTCATCGCTTAACTCATCCTTGAATCCGGGAGCCGGTAAAGTATTTACTTCAAAAAATACTTCGAAAGCGTAATGAAGCCTAAAATAAACTACAGTTACAATTGCCTTTCGACAAAACAAAAATTCTTAGAATAATCGCACAAGAATAGGTAACAGAGGTAAATGCTTAGAAAAATGATCGTTGGCTCTGGCATCAGATAAATTTAAATACAATGATTTTTTAAAAAAATAGAGTATGAACTTCCTTGAAATGAGTAAATTTAAAATAAATTGACGAGGGATCAGAATTATTATTGGTAAATCTAGTGTAAACATTGACAAACCTTTTCCGCATTCCTGGCAAATGTGCTTTTTCTCGCCAGAATGGATAACAATGTGCAAGGTAAGCTGCTCTTTTCGCTTAAAGGATTTCATGCAAATCTGAAAGAAGCAATAAATGGATGCCGCAAATAAAGACTGCTTTAATACTTACATTGCAAACATGAGGTCTATCAGGTATGTGTGATAGCTTGTGGCGAGTCAAGTGGTCTTTACGTTTCAGCGCAGCATTACAAATGTCGCAAACGAACCTACGCTCCACAGCATGGGAAATAACATGTTGCTCAATCAAACTGCGGTCGGGGTATGCCATCTGACACTCCGGACAGCAATAGAGCGTAGACCCATCCAATGCTTTTGTCTCTCGAATTTCACCCGGCTTCGGCCTCGGCTTCTTCTCTTTTGGAGGTTTCTTCTTTTTAGACTTCTTTCCACTCGAAGTCGTCGTTGCAACTGCCGTCGTTGTTGTTGTCGACTCTGGAATATTTTGAACATGGCCATCCATTCCTAAGCCGTTAGATGCTGTGTTAGCGGTGGACAATACTACACCGCCAAGCGCCAGACTTAAATTAGTTCCATTTTTAAGGACCTCACCTTTTATATTGAAACCAGATGTTGTATCTAAATTGCCTAAATTTAAGTTCCCTGAGTTGATTGGTGATCCGACCATCCCTGATGATTCCTTTTTTATCGTTTCTGAGTATTTGAGGAAGTGCTGTATCGAAATTGGCAGTGTTGCTGACAGCAGGTGCGATGAGTAGTCGACGGTGTTGGCTGTATTAGCCAATGTTTGCCATGATTGATTCACATTTTGAAGAATTTGCTGGTTTATAACTGAAAAAGAAATAATCCATTTATCGTACATTTCCAAATATCAGAATACTTGTATCTGCAAAACTTTTGCAAAAAAAAAATGCTAATAAAAAATTTAATATGGGGATACAAAGGGTCATCAAAACATGTGTGAATTTTCATATTTTTATTTACTATTTACATATGCATACATAGATTTACCTTTTCTTCCTTTAATTTCCAATCACCTAATTGGCCAATCGTCCCTTAACTCCATCCATTAAAACTGATACTCAGTTTTCTGTGTGTAATGTATTCTATACTGAAATATTCGCCTGCATTGCCCAATCTTTTCCTTATGAACCTCGGAGAGACCATGATTCATCTCCCCGTGATATAATAAAGAACTCCGAACCCTGCGGAATAGGAGAAATAACCTATGGCAGGCCTATCTCTTATCCCGCTCCAATTCCAAAGTCTCTAACTACTTTTCAGTGGTCAGTCTATTCTCCGAACGTATCTATCTCAGCCCGAATGCAATTCACACTTATCTCTGATCCTAAACCCTTTTACCAATTCATCAACATCAAAAGAAAATCTAGTGTCTATACCCCAACACTCAAACTTGCAGACAACTCTTCATCCGAAATATCCAGTATTAGCTAATCTTTTCGTTCTCTACTTCAGTCAATCTTTCAGTGAGCAGCCTTCATGCGTTCCTGTCCTCAGACCTCCCTTCCTTCCATCAATATTAACTCCTCAATGGTTGCTACCTCTATCAATTCACTTGCTGAGAAACATAGTCCAGGTCCAATTTTCGCTATCGTTCTGAAAAAATGTGCAGAATACTTGGTCAAACCGCCACTTTCGACTTTCAATCGACTAAAGAGTTTTCCCGCCTAAGTTGAAGGACCTATCCAACTGCCGATCTATAGCCAAACTGTTTTGTATACCCAAACTCTTTGAAAGTATCGTTTACGATTGTTTATTCTTCGTCAATAAAAAGCAGCGCGCCTTGGAAAACTGTAACAAGGTCGACGTCACGCCACCGACTTTAGCAAGGCGTTCGATCATCATCATCAAATAATTCTGTTGAAACTCAGCTCCCTTAGCTTAAATCAACATAATATTTTTTCTTGAATGAAATCTTATCTCGATCAACGCCAATACAAAGTCCTCTGTTCGGCGATATCCCATCCATTTATAGCAAATTCCGGGGTCTCTCTGGGTAGTCATTTGGGTCCGCACTTCTTTCGTGTCGAAGATCAAAACGGCGACGAAGTATTCCATTCCGAAACGTAGAACGATGGTATCCATTCTGACAAGACTAAGTTTGTCATTTGACAAAACCAGTCGAAGTGAGCTAACATAAAATGGAGAGTATTGATACGTAAATCAAATTAAACCGATTGCTTGAGTTAAAAAGATTTGCATTATGACAATCATGCGCAACGCAGAATTTGACATGTTGGAAAACATCCTCTATTAAACAAAAAATGTATATGTTAACGAAAATATTGTTATAGACATTTGTACATTGATATCTAAAACATTTCACTTCTAAAGCACTTTCACCTGACCAAATCATTTCTTACGAACGACCTACAATGCCCTTCTCAAAATTATGTTCTTTAATGCCCCTCCTTGTTATTTTTCTAGTAAGTTATTAAGCTTTGTTTGTTTAGTTTTAATGCTGTTGTGTCTTATTGGTGTTTACTATTTTAATTATGTTGTTATTTCTACTTGTATTAAGCTCAAATAAATAAATAAATAAATTAACACAAGTACATACATTTTTACAAGCGCACGCGACTGCTAGGCCCATATATGAATTTTCATTTTAATAAAATATATGCCAAAAACCCCTCTACATTCCTCCTCACTGTTCCTACTACCTGGATGGAGGTTTTATAGTTTTTCGAAATGCATGCTTAACTTGAATGAAAATTTAGTTTTTCTTTCAAAGCAAGCGGCTCACAGATAAGAATATATGCAAATTTAATGTTTTCAAAATATTAAGTTACATACATCGCATTATTACAACAACAAAAAATGCCTAGCTACTCGACACGTAGTAAATATTTAACAACTGATTTAGATTCAGACTCGGATGAAAACATGTAACTACTATGTTTCTATGACAAAAATTCAAAATATTACAACCAAACGCGTTCATTTGAATGTTAGTGCCAAGTTATAATCTCAAATAAATATCTTGGTTTTAATGCATTTTCGATTTGTGCCTAGGTATTTTGGTAGATTAAATTTGCTCTCAAAAATTTTTGAGCTTCAGTTTTTATAACTTGAGAAATTCAAAATTGTAACCCTAATACAGTGCACAAACCACAGATATTAGGAGTTTTTACGTTCGGTGGTTTCGGGCATGACAGCAAATTTAAATTTAATTATTGCATATGGATGTATTCGATAAATCAAGGAATTGCTATGGAATTTGGCGACCTGGAATATTAATCAGAATGAAAAAATTGCTGTGAAAATTGACGATTGGAACGATTTTCTGATTCAACGGATTTGTGTGTGAACTAGTGCTAAAAATATCTTAAGGCCATTGATATCGAATCTGCTCTCAAAATTTAGAAATTCGAAATGATATAAAAATCAGATTGATATAAAAATTTTAAAATGAAACCAATTCAATCGAATGTTCTATGATTCAAAGTAATATTTAAGAAAAAACTGCATATTTAAATAATTTTAAGTTTTAATATCCTCCCATAACGAAACAGAATACCAAAACAAAAACTAATACACCTATCCACCGATTTACACGGTAATCGTGTAAGCGATCTGAAATTGCTTCTTATTCATCTAACAACGAAAGTGAATTGCACCAAATACTATCGAGTGATGAAAGTGACATCATAGTAAACAGAAAGAAAAAACGAAGAGTCTATGAAAGTGATAGCAGTACATAATGAAATTTTTGGTTCAATTTTTTAATTTATATTTCTTGTTTCTACACGTAAAATGAATTATATACACTATTATTATTTTTATGTTTCTTAAGATGTATTTAGTTTTATTTTACTTTGAAATAAATAACTGAATTATGCACATTTAGTTTATTTTCGATTTACACGGTTTTACATATAAAAATCATCGATTTCGATTTACACGGTTTTCTCTGGAACCTATCTTCCGTGTAAATCGGGGGATAGGTGTATATCACATCCCAAAATTTTAGTAGCATCCTAATCCATTCTTAAACTGCGAAAGGCGAATGGGGGTTTCGCAATTAGTATTCCACTTTTGAATTTTCGATCTCTATCCATATAAGTATAGCTATAAAATAGAATATCTGTTTGTTTACTCGCTATAAAAATCCACACCGCTTCTCAGATTGCCATCAAAATTTACCTACATTCTCTTGTGACCTCTGGAAAAACCCATATATACGTGAAATAGGGACACCATGACGTGTTTCAAATTTTCAACTTTAGAATTTTTCTGAAAATTGGCATATATGGATTACAAGAGTCGATGGTTTTGTTCTATTTATATTCAAATAGCAATAACAAATGCTTTACTAAAAGCCTTAATAAGCCTGGAAAGGATTCTATTCCAATATTCCAATAAGGTGCTCTATTTTGTGTTCTGTTTGATTTATATAAACTACAAATGACCAGTTAACGATAGCCATCGACACAGGAAAGCAGACATTAGTTTATTTTAAGCTAAAAGTGAAATACCGGACTTATGGGGATAAAAAAACAAACCTTCGGAAATTGACGAGGAGGCTAAGACTAAAGTTAAACGTTATTTTGGTTCAATGTTCGTTAAAATAGGCGGATTTACCGCGGCTATGCTCTCTATGCTTTTGCCAAACGACGAAAAATATTTATCTTACTACCCAGAGTTGTGGAAATCAATTACATTCCAATAAAAATAGAATAATTTCAGTATTCATAGAGTAATGATTTCCAAAATATCAAAATATGCGTTGCTTTTTATTAATGTCAGCATTTCACAATGTTCATAGGATGGAGCATGACGTGATGCGGAGTTAGTTCCCTATAGCAGTAAAGGAAAATATTAGATCTGAAAAGATCAAGATATCCACGTATAATAAGAACTGTCTTTGGTCTGATCTGCTTCGCGTTCGTTCAGCCTGATCTAGGTTAGATCGTTGTATTTGGCAGTTTGTTAGTCAGTGGCGGAGTCGCAATCGACCAGCAATGCGGATGTGCTAAGCAGTCGGTAATTAAGTGAAAAAGTGAGCGATAATTGCTAAAAAATTTAAACTTTAGAAAGAATCAATCATACATAAAACTGAGATCACCAATAGTTCCGAGTGAAGCAGAAATTCTTTCAAATTACCAAGATGAACCGATTTCGCATGGCGCAACCATCCCGGATCAACGACACCGTTCAAGTGCAAGTGCAAGTAATAAAACATGAAAACGAGTAAGCAATAAAAACGTAACATCAACAAACACCCCAGCCAGCAAATTGCAACCATCAGGTATTCAAAGGTACATCGTGCCTCTGGGCAAGCGGAAAAGTGCTGACATAACAACTAAGCAACAACCCGGAGAAGCAATAAGCTCAAATAACAACAACACCCAAACCTCTACCAAATTATGTGCGAAGTATCGGTAGGAACATCATCCAGGAATTAAAAACAATGCTACCAAAATACCACTTCTACATTGTAGACATAAAAAGAGGTGATCCAAAGAGACTAAAATCCAAGTTAACATGAAAGCTGACTACATGCAGCTAGGCAAGAGGATAGGCCTATCCAAAATTAATAAGTATACAGCATTTAATTACAAATTACAGAACTATATCTTTAATGAAGATAATTCCTAAGTTATTAAACTACATTTTTACGAATAAACTGTCTTTTTTATGCAAGAAAATTATTTGTTCTCAATAACATGGATTTATGACAGGTAGATCAACTATCACAAATTTGTCTTTGTTCACTACTTCTTGCATAACTACTGGAAACCGGATATCAATTGGATGCTATTTATACGAATTTTTCTAAGGCCTAATGTGTATCGAATCATTATTTTCTCTTATTCTTTAAATCAAATAGAGTATGCTTACAGTCTAAACGATTCTCCATTGGTTAGAATTCAGGAAATCACTGATCTTGGTGTAATTCTTGAAAAGAAGTTTTCGTATGTAAAACATATTGAATATATTTTTTTTAAACCTTAAAAACTCTAACATTTATAAAAAGGAATTCGAATGAATTTTCCGATATTTTTGCTATGAAAACATTGTATGTCTTTTTAGTAAGACCCATTCTTGAATGCGCTGCTGTCTTTTGGTCTCCAAAGTACATGGCCCACTCGAACAGGATTGAATCGGTGCAAAAATCGTTGACCAGTTTCTTGTGTTATAAATTATAATTTTTAAAAGATAATATTCTTTCTTATGAATCCAAACGTTTACTAGTTGGACTACCTAATCTTAGTTTTCTTCGTGATGATGATTCGACGCTGTGCTTTTCTTGTTAAAGATATCTTATGTGGTGTTATTGGGTGCCCTGAATTATTAAGATTAATTCATATATACTCTATTGAAAGATCTCTCCGATCGTAAAATTGAAATATGAAGTTGACCCCGATGAAATAAAAGCAGAACTTGATGGATCTGATTTTTAAGTTAAACATATGCACAACGTCCTAAACGCTCAGAAATGTCTCAAAGAACAAAACGTACCACCCTATCTATGATTGCAAATATATGCTAAACCGTAAAATCTCGATTGAGGAGCCATAAAAGAGAAAGGGCCCAGTGTATGCCAAAACTGCCAAAAATTTGGCCACAAGAAGGCATATTGCAAACTAACTAATTTATGCGTAGCCTGCAGAGATCAACATAGCAGTACAGACTGCCCCAATGATAAAAACGTCGCCGGAACCAAACGCTATAGTAACTGTGATGGAAATCACACAGCAAATTACAGAGTCGGTCCAGTGCCATAAGCCGGAAGTCCAAAATTTCACCATCCAATCTAAATTACAGCCACAAATAAATCAATAACATCAACAAGCAACCACCACCCAATTTAGCAACATCTGATTTCCCACCAATCAACCAGGCAAAAACAAACCCCAACCTCTTTCCAGCAAGTCATACAAAATGCATTCGCCAACGCGAGCAATGTAACCACCAACTCTAGAGTACTACATCGAACCAATGCTACAAATCATAATCTCGCTCACCAATAATCTACAACAAATGATGCAGATCCAGATAAAGCGATCTACTGCAGCAAACAGGAATTCTAAACAAAATCCATAAACCATGAAGAAATTGTTAATAGGAAAAATGGAATGCAAATGGTGTATTAATCCACACACTAGATCTAGAAATGTTTTGCAAAAAACAACAACATAGACGACATGCTACATGCGGAAATGCATCTCACCCACAAGAACAGATTCAATCACGGGAGTTTACGATGCTCGATACTCTGGGCCTAGAACTCCAAAACGAAAACAACTGTGGAAGGCGATACAAGGGAACTGTAAAATAATAATGTACTTAAATCATATTTGCTGTTAACAAATGTGGCAAAGTCATTTCCATATTTTAAAGGCACTTACATATACATTCCTATATGTAAAGCAGATGCAAGTACCAGTAGAGCATGCCTAAGATGAGCAGTTAGAGTAAGGCAGCCGAGTAATAAAGATCTCTCTTTTGCCGATTGCCTCTTGTGTTACTAAGTCTGGTATACAACATGGCGCAGTAACAAAAAACCGGAATTTGAAATATTTATGTAGAAATTATCATATAGAGGCGAGCATTAGAAGAAATCCAAAAGAAGAACAGACCACGTGAAAGACCGGAAAAGTATAATATTATACGTATTAATGGAAATATGGATTTCATCAAAATAGTCGAAGAATTACAACTCGATGGCAACTTGCAATTGGCGTGTTTTTGAACAAAATTTCTTTGCCACAACTAATGAAATAGAAAATAAAGATGAGACAGTTCGCGTGGCGATACTGTTAAACGCCGTTGGTCCTGCAGCTATTAAAGTTTTTAATACATTTGAACTCAATGAAGTTGAAAGGAAAAAGTATAATTCTGTGACTAAGGCTTTTAAAGACTTCTGCATTCCTAAAAAAATTAAGTTTAACAAAACTTTGTGGGAATCAAAAAGGAGAAGCGTTTGATTCCTTCCTTATGGATTAAAAAGCTCGTGAAATTGCATGGACATCCAAAGGAAAATAGAATGATCAAATCGTATAAAAAGTTACAAACACGGCTATTGGAGGTGGACGCACTCACTATGGAAAAAGCAATCGAGCTCTCCAGGGCAGACGAAATCCCAATTTCAAAAGTCAGTTCTTCAGAAACCAGAACCATCAAAGAAGATCTACAATATTGCGAAGAAAAACAAGTACTCAACAGAAGATAAAAATAATTTAAGTAGGAACATTAACAGAAATGAAAATAATAATAATTTTCATTATAGGCAGAAAAAAGCAAAATCGTCTTTTAATGAAGACAAGAGTGATAAAAGAATCGACTGCAAATATTGTGGACAAAAACATACGTACGATAATTTTCCGGCGTACAAAAAACAATACAACAAATGCGGACGTGGTATGCAAAGCAAAAAATGTGAATATGGTTGCCGAGAACGTAGTACTTTAAGTAAATCTGATGACTTTTATATTGCTAGTGTGGTGGTCATCTCGTTTTTGGTTTGTGTAACGACTTGAATTCACCACGAGTTTTTCATTTTGACTTTATCGTAAGTCTAATCGGAATATTAAAGTGTGAATAAAAATTTTAGAATTTGATAGTAGTATATTTACAAAAAATATTGTTTTTCTAAAAAATTAAATGTCAGTCGGTGTTAGAAGATTTTTGAAATCGGTTGTGTTGTTTTAAATAGAATATTATTTAAAAAAATAATAATTATCGTTCAACCTTCCTCTACAACTGTTGATGGACAGGTAAATATTCTCCCGAATTGGTGTACAGAAGGTTTCCTTCCCACAATAGTTTAACCAGTAATAAAATTAAACGTAAGGTAAATAATGAGAGATCCTGGTATGAACATATTAAAATTGAAAATGAAATATTTAATATCAAATTAGACACGGGTGCGGCAGTGAACGTATTTCCATTTTTTCTCCTTTGCAATAAAACTTTGTCGTAGAGTGTCGTTATCTCTACATATGAGTTCCAAGGAAAGGGAGTCAATGGAATTATTATTTATATAGACGATATTTTAATCACAGCTGGAACGGAAAAGGAACATAATCAAATAGTTAAGAAAGTTATGGAAAGACCAAAGGGTTAATTATTAATAATTAATAAATAATTAATTATTCAATTAAATTCAACAAATAGCTTGAATATAAAATAAATAAAGTTAATTTTTTGTGACATATAATTACTGAGAACGAAATAGAATTTAACAAGAACAGGGTCAAAGCGATTGAAGATATGGGTATTCCTAAACAGAAAAAAAGACATTTGAAAGTTATAACGAATGATCAATTATACGCAGAGCAGCATTCCCATGATAGCAGAAATTTCATCTCCCTTACGTCAACTGATTAAAAAGATTGGCAATCAGCGCACACAAACTGCTTAAACCAAATCAAAAAAATTGATATTAAATGCCCCTTCATTTAGACACCTTGATCCCAATTTACTAATTACTATTTAAGCAGACAGAAGTAAAGATGGAGTCGGCTGCTGCAAGAAAACAGACCTGTAGCATTTACCTCAAAAAACCTCACGGATTGTGAAAAAATGTACGCAAAAATAGAGAAGGGGATGATTTGTTTTGCTTGTAAAAAGTTCCATATGTATACATGTAAAAAAGATGATAATTCAAACGGATCATAAACCTTTGTCAGGCATTAACAAAAAAGAAATAAAAATAAAATTGCTTCAGCCAAACTGCAACGAATGAAATTAAAATTAATGAAATACATAGAGTTAAAATATTTGCCAAATAACCAAACATTCATTGCCGACTTATTATCGCCGTAGTATATTAGGAATAAAAGCGAGATAGTTACGGGAATAAATGAACTAATACATGCAATAAATATTAGTACTGAAAAATTAGCAAAATTTAAACATGAAACCGATAAGGACTTAGTTCTATTAAATCTACGCAAAACTATTTTAGATGGTTGGCCCAAAAATAAATCATTGCTACCAGAAATTTTGAAACCTTACAGGAAATTTAAAGATGTTATACAAGTAGAAAAAGATATTGTGTTCCTAAACGAAAAACTGTTAGTACCCATTAAATTTAAGCAATAAATGCTAGAGTTACTGCATATAACGCATATGGGCATTGATCGAACAAAACATAGGGCAAGAGAATTATTATATTGGCCGCGTATTAACACGGTCATTTAGGACATGGTTTCTACATGTCTAGATAGTTTGTCAGAAATTTAGGAGTTCACAGAAACGCGAACCGCTATTACCACAACCCATTCCTCAATTTCCCTTCATGAAAATATGGATAGATATTTTTGAATTTGAAGGAACAAATTATTTATTAATCATAGATTACTACACGAAGTACTTAGATTTAAAAAAAAAAATAAATAACAAAACTTCAGGAGAAATAATAAGAAAACTAAAAGTTATTTTCTCTGTGCACGGAATTCCAAAAGAAATAATATCTGATAGCGTTCCATTTAACAGCCTCATAACTTCAGGCAATTCGGAAAAAAATATGACATTAAAATTACAAGAGTGAGAACTAAATATCCTAGATCCAATGGACTTGCTGAGCGTGCGGTGCATATCGCTAAAAATATGATGAAAAAGGCCAAGGATGCCAATCAAAAATTGGGGATCTACTTGTCTGAGCATAGAAACACCCCCTTCCTCACCGAATGCTTTTACCGTCAAAGTATTCACATTTCCTTTCACAGGTACCCCTAACTTAAAGTCTAACTATAAAATACAGGAAAGAAAAACAAAAAAATACCAATGAAAGGTGAGAGTAGAAAGTAATAACTTCCAAGTTGGTGAAAAGTTTTTATACAAAAATGGAAATACGTGGATAAACGCAGTCGTTATGGAGAAAGCTGACATAACTAGATCCTATTGGATAACAACGTAGGATGATAAAGTCATCAACAGAAATACTTACGTTTTTTATATATATTTTTTTATAGTATAGTAAATATAAGCAATTGTAATTTTCAATTTAGAATTTAATTTTATAATACTAGATGTAGAGCGAACTGATAAATGAAAAATGAATTTAAAGAACTTGAAATATAATCAGTTGGAATACTCTTAATTGTTGAAATGAGTTGGCCTGAAAAAAGGGAGATGTAATATTTGGTGTTAACAAATGTAACAAAGTAATTTATATATTTTGAAGACACTTTTACATGCATTGCTACTTGCAAAATAGATGTAAGTACCGGTACAACTTGCCTAAGCTTCAATAGCAGTTAGAGTAGGGCAGCCGTATAATAAATATTTGTCTTTTGCCGAGTGCCTCTTGTTTTGTAAGTCCGGTATACAACAGAAACAACCTGAGCTGACTCTCAGACGGATTGCCCACTTACTGGCTATCAAACAGACGAAGAAAACCGGACATAATTGACTTCGCGGTAAAAATAACACCAGTGCACACCAAATTAGTAATGCCAATACAGAGGAACTGTCAGAACACTATATTTGGTAGAATCTTAACCCACACATCCACGAGAAAGCAGAGGTGCTCGCTGGGCACCTTAGAAATGTATTCTCAATAAATTCAATCATCAATCAACACCCAGGACAAGCCAAAACATAAAAAAGTTGAAATTCTCTCTCAATTCAACATTAATCGAAATCAATAACATTAACCCTAAAAAAACACCAGAACCGAACCAAATTACAGGCAATCTAATAAAAGAAAGCGGGGGCTCGAATACATCCTTGACGCAATACTAAGAGTTGGGTACTTTCCCAAACAGTGGAAAAGAGCTAAAATCTTTATCATCCATTAGCAGGGTAAAGATATTCACAGACTCGGCCATGAATCAAATAAATTGAACACAAGAGTTAGCAAAGCCCTAATCCGCGGAATTCCAACATAGCGGCAAGCTCCTTCTCTAACTCAACATGGTCATCAACACCGTTGCCGTGGAGTCTGAGAAAATGGAAACCATCCTTCCCATACTCACTGCACTAGTAGCAACATCCTTGGTATATCAGTTGTACAAATTCGGAAGTCTATCAAGAAAAAATATATAGCATGTCCAGCAACATAATCGACAAAAACATCCCCGAAGAACGCTCGTACCTAGGTAATCCCCCAATCTCTAGCCTTAAGATTTGTAATAATGTATGTTATGGACCGATCCATGCAATATAATTCCATAAAGTAGAAATAAAAAAAACAAAGATAGTGGCAGTTGAGTACTTTACACATTTTGTTTATTATTTTGTGCAAAACAAATATATAATCTCAACCATTTTTGAACTGATCGAAACATAAAAATAAAATAGTGATGTGCATACCATGGAAAATTGAAATTTACGAATCATCCTGTAACTCCCAAACGGTTGAGGTGAGTGGTTCATTCCACTTATTTTGGCGTACTATGCCATGTATGAAACACCATCTACAATATACAGTATCAAGTTTCGAGGTGGTTCTATGAAGTTTCTTGAAAATTTTATAAAATTTCTAAAAGCTTCTAGAATTTAAAGAAGTCTATCTGTCAGTGCCGAAAAAGCCTCGGTGTATAAACAAGAGAAAACTCGAGGAGCTTTGATTATCTTCCTTGCGTATTTGGCACCAAAAGCATAAAATACATAGCTTGGGGTTATCGTGGATTCCATACTCAACAAACCAGAAGCTGCAATTCGGTAACAAGATTCAAAATCAATTGCATCCTTTGGAACAACATAGGGACTGAGTCCAAGGATAATCCACTAGGTCTACATCGCAATTAAAAGACCAAGCCTTTGTTACAGAGCAGTGATCTGGTGAGACAATATCAAACTTAGCACTTTCCAAAAGTTAGTTTCCAAAGTGCAAAGAATTGCTTTATTAGCCATTACAGAAACAATAAGAACCACACCATCAGCGGCAATTGAAGTGTTGCTGCTGTCCCTGGCTCATTTAAATATCGTCGTAGAAAAATAAGCGCTGAAGGTAGTCCTCATAATAACAATGAGAAAACAAGGACACCCAAGGAGATCACAAGGTTATCTGGGATAGAATTTCAAATATCGAACGAAACCTCTGTAACTGTCCACTTATCAGCAAGAGCCGACATCCACGAGGCAGTAAACGAAATTTGAAATCTCACGCTACTTAAAATTATGAGTATTGTTGACAACCAAGTGCATAGCGACTCATGAAGGGTAACGAAATCAAATCGGATGACAGGATTTTCTTTCTCTTCGAGGTATATACATCGGACCACATGCCTAATCTCCCAATATCTACAATCTTCAATTACTATATAAATAAGCAGAAGCAAAGGAAATACCAATACCTCACACAATTTTGATCAAATTCACATTGTACATTTATTGTAAAATTGCTGCTTCCTTAAAGGCAAATCAACCATTTCCATCTGACACGTCACTCCAATACGACCCAAACAACTTTTACACCTGGTGCACGGAAAACTTTCTTAACTTCAATGTTTGTTAATGCCAAACGATCACCCTTTCCCGTAAGCGCACCTTATCTCCCAGATACTATATCACCACTGGCGAACCTATTTTTTCTGTCACTTCCCTTCCCTCAGTGTCATATGCGATAGTGAGCTCAACTTCCCTTCCCACATAGATCATTCAATTAGCAAGTCCAATTCTGCTTTGGTCTAAGGAATTCTGTAGCCCTTATGTCACCAAGTCACTTTCCATCTTCTTTTTCAGACCACTTCTTGAGTGTACCTCTCAGGTCTGATCACCCTCGCAATCTACACTAATTAACAATCTGTCCAGCGCAGCTTCATCCGTTTTGTTCTGCGTGACCTCCTTAATCTTCCTCCTTATGAAACCCACCTTAAACTAATCAACATCCAGTCCCTTGCACTACGTCGAGATGTCGCCGATATTATTTACGTCCACCAAGTCCTGATCGGTTCTATTAATTGCCCTGATCTCCTTCGCAACATATCCCATAACACTAACACACGTAACGTTAGATCTTTCCCTACCTTTCGCATTGAACATCGTCGTACTAACTATGGGCACTTCGAACTCTTTACCAGAATGCTGCGGATGGTCAACAACTCTGCCGCCTTCGATTTCCATTTTACCAAAAACTCCCCCTTGCCCAACCCAACCCTCCAATGAACCATTCTGTCTTAACGCCTCCCTAATCTAGTCATCTTTTTTTTTTTTTTTTGGTATTGGTTTGTTATTTATCTAGGTAGCTTGTGTTAAGGGAAATAAATAAATAAATAAATAAAAGACAGTCACAAAATTTATGTGTTGCAAAATAGAGAGGTTTACGTCATAAAGAACGCGAATTAAATGTTGTGTTGTTTTTGCCGAATACTTTGGAAGGAAGTTGCCACCGCCCGCACAGCACGTGACACCATGGAAATTTTGAGAAATTTCTTGATTTGAGGATTTTGGCTCAGCGAGATCGCCCTATCAGACCCAGACATCTGACATTAATGAAGAAATCGACAATTTAACTTGACAAAATAGCCGGACTTTGCACTCTGATGGCGACCATCTATCACAAAACATTCTCGAAACATCGATCGTCGATAAACATAATTTCGTACCTATCTCAAAAAACAGTTACCATCAACGGCCGATGGAGACGTGTTCACTTTTTCGGATGGTATGGTGGTCCACTGTTCTAAATATTCTTTTGCCTCAGAAGTGTAGTGGTAGATACAAGTTTCATATGCAGTTAGGAATCAGCACACACGGACTCATTTCGCTTAAACCGTTCCGACAAAGCTTTGGAAAAGTTTGGTTTAAAATGAGTAAGCAGCACACCACCCAACTTGCGGATAGCATTTCCAATTCTTCAGTTAATATATTACAAACGCATTCCTTCGATATGCTCGATATGCTATACGACCACGCTTAATTTAATCTGCACATCTTTTCACGGCAAATGATTGACGAGCAGAGTCCCTGGAAACAGCGTCGAATTCGCTTTTATTTGTGCAGGCATATTGCCTTTCAAAAATTTAAGCGGAACGATATTCGATTTTTACAAAACACTGACATTGAATGACACAAACAACTGTCAAACAGCAACTGAACGTCCAAAAATGCTGAAATTTTTTCAAAGCATATACCATTATAGTGGCAAAATGGATTTAACGAGTAAAGCCATCTTTATGTTAAGACTCAAAACTTTTCAGACTACCATCGTACGAAGAGATTCCCGCTTGTACTTTTGGTAAGAGGTACCGATGTTTAATCAGGACCAACGCGAATTATGTAAAGTTCTAGAACAACAATACAGGAAGAACTTTAACTCAAGCGATTAAGCGGACCCAGATCGACTCAGGTCTGAAGCTATACCCAAAATTTCTCGATCCTTATGAAGATAAATGGATAGGACCGTTACGACATAAGGAACATATGCAGAAGACCAAGATCAATAAACCTTCTTTTCGAATTACAAGATTAATAAATTCACAAAACATGACCCGAATGAGTTTTCAAAATTCAATACCTGGGGTAGAGAAACAAGTTCGTTCGTGATAGTTTAAAATTTTTTTCGATATTTGTTTTTCTATACTGCAAGTATGAAATTTATTAAAAGATCATTGTCCTCCTGATAATTTTGAATCGATCTTTGTCTTATGGAGAATCCTGGAAAACCTGTGCAAATTATAAGCAACTTTTTAATATTTTGTAAAATATCGTTGATTTTTGATGACATCGGCACAACTTTTAATCTTAGAAGAAATTATATTTATTACTCTAGAACGTATGCTTTCCTTCTCTTGCCTTAACGATATGATTTCAGCCGATTAATATTTAAAAAAAAAAGAGGAAATGACAATTTTCTTTTTTTTTAAAAATAGGTAACTAAGTTCGGCAAACAAAATTAATTGTGCTTATGCCACTGGTTTATTTTATGATGAGTATGGTAAGCTTGAGACGGATGTTTCCATTTTCACCAATAATGTAGTCTGGTCTGAAAAGGGCAGATAGGTAATCTTTTATTTCTGCTGCTCTGGTGTAGTGAAGATGATATGAATAAATTTTTGGGCATGCACAGAAGGTAATGGACATTTCATTTAATTATAATTGTCCAGGATAATGTAGATTCTCGACAGGATGCGGCTAAGGTCGCTGGTAGGTGCTGAAGAGAAAGCGGCTGTCAGGTCACCCTTAGGTGCAGGTTTGGAATCGTCATCTTCCTTTTCTTGAGGTGGAAATACCCATTGAACATGTCGATCAAAGTAAAGAAAAGGTGCCAGACTTCGATAAATGTCTTGCTTCTGAATAAATAAGTGTAACCAATTCGGGGTCACCAATTATGGGTTTCAGCCCCAATAATAACTAAAGAAAGTTAAAGAAAGTTTAAAGTATCATACCGTATATTTTTATAAACAAATATATATATATATATATTTAAATTGCCTTTGAAGGATGTAGGGATTAAGATGATTTCAGCCGACTAATATTTTTAAAAAAAAGATGATATTTTTTCTTTTTTAAAAATAAGTAACTAAGTTCGGTAAACAAAATTATTGTAGTCAGTAAATTGTGAACTCCCACACTGAACTCGAGGCATTGTAGTAAAGCGATCATTCCTCACGGGTATTTCAAAGCAAACTAATTTAATTTATTGCTCTTTTTCATATGTTGAGTTTGGCACTTTTTTTCCGAGAAAACTACCGTCAGTAATTCAATGTTTTTAATTTAGAAGATAAGTTGCACTTTGTTTGGTTTATTTACTTTTATTTATAAATTTTTGAGTAGTAGAGTTTCAGAAAGGTTATGAATTGAAAGTACACATTTTACGATATAAATTTCCAAATGTTTCTCTTTTCTTTTTTGGGTAAAAACATGAAAAAATTGAGCAGAATATTAAAGGATCTTCGGTTGCTTATATTTTGCACAATACTGTACGAGCAAAATAAAACGGGGATCACATAAGAATATTCAAGGATTGGTCTGACGAGTCCCACATATAAAGTTGCAGATCGTGATGATCTCGAATCTCCTTAGACCAACGACGAATAAAGCTTAGGACAGAATAGTTCCTACCGCGAAGTATAATTGAAATTAACTGGAAAACTCTTATGCGAAAAAGACATAACAGAACACTTAGCCATATTTAAGGGGAGACAGTTATGCACATCCACAAAACGGTTTAAATCAGCAACCAATCATCAAAGCACGAAATCAAATTATAAATTTTAATATTGTCCGCATAAATCATTAGTTCCGAGTAAGTTACAACATTCTGTACATCACTAATGAATAAAACAAATAACAGTACACATAGCTGACTTCCTGAGAAACGACCGAAGTCTCCAAAATTAGTCTAGATATTACGCAGTTAAAAAGCATCTGTACTGATCGGTCAGATTAGGTACGATTCTAACCAGGCGACAAACCTAGGAGGAATCCCCAAAGACAAAAGTGTCGATAAAAGGACCCTGTAAGAAATTCTACCGAAAGCCTTACTTAAAGGTATGCAAATACAGTCAAATCTGTAATCTCTGTTACCTCGATGCCATGTTGCTAATCAGAAATCAATGATTTACAACAGTATTAGAAGCGGCCGTATATTATAGATTCAATTAGTTTAGGAATAAGTGATAATTTTGTGACAGACCTATAATTAGATATAAAATCCCGCTCTCCATTTTTGGGAAGAGATATTATAAATGACGATTCCCATTTATGAGAGAAAAAAGAGGACCTAAGAGACAGATTAAATAGGTATTGCAATGGAACAGCAAGGGAACTGGAGAAACTTTTTAGTACAGACCCAGGAATCCCATCTGGAGTGCGACAAATAAATAAAAACTTAAAGAAATCTCCGTGCACATAAGCTTTGTCAAGAATATTATCCGATGATATCGAGCCGTTAGTAATAACTTCAGGCACATTTCCTCCATCCTCACTTAGAATTGACATAACGCCAGTACTTGCTTGCACATTCACGTAAGTTAGTATTGAATGAATCAACATATTTACGTTGAAATATCACAGATAGAACATTGAATCGTCCTCGTAATATACTAAAATGTTCATAATCAGGAACTAATCCGCTACGAGGTCTTGTTATTTTTATTCCTGAGATGATCAAACTCGTAACTGAACCAAGGCGGAGCTTTGGACCCATTCTTTCTAGTTGTAAAAGGTACAGAATTCACAAAACAATCAAATACGATACAATAAAAAAGTATCACAGCATCATTTAGTTCATCACAATTGAAAACAGAAGACCAATCAGAAAATTGAAAGTTATGGCAGGATAATAAGAATCTTCTGAGACGAATGGTCGATCATATCGGTGCAAATAAAAACAAGTCCAGAATACGAGATCATTTATCCTCGATAAAGCTAATTTGTTGAAACACAGAAGGCGAGGCTCCAGAAATGAAAGAGTAGACACCACGGTAGACTTCAATTTAGTTAACTAAATTTTTAGTTAAATAACAAATACGAATTATTAGTTGCACACAACTAAATTAGTTGTTAGTTGAAAATCCAACTAAATTTGCTCAACTAAAGTAGTTGTAGTTGAGAAAACCAACTAAATTTGAAAATATTAAATTGCACCCACACTAACAACTACTAGTTTTTTTTTATAGAATCATCAGTTTAATCAAAGGTTTTGAGAGAACAAAGTAAATCTGAAGCGTATAACTGATCATTTGGTTCTGTTAGTAAACATGCGGTTAACAGACTTTTCTTTAATACATGCCTACCGACATGAATGTCAAACAAATCAGTATTCTTGTTAATGAAGCGGAAAAAAACTAGTTATTTTTACATAAACTAGTTTACAGAAATGGCACCACCTTGAGATTGCGCTCATTAGCTATAAAAGTAAATTCAACTTTAAGAGATGATCTGTCTATCTTACCAATTAATAATTGGTGAACAAATACAATGACAGCAATCCCCCGACGTTTATACAGATAGTGCACTTCAAGGAGTCTCAGCCGATCATAGGGAGGGAGAAGAACTGGTTTGCTCCATGGCAAATCCTTGAGGGCGAACCGGACAAATTTTTTCTACACAGATTCAACATAATCGATATGAACTTGATAGTAGGGCGACTAATTTTGGCTCGCGTATTCAAGAATTGGTCTAACAAAAAAAAAAAATTAAAGCAGTTTTAAGGCAGATCGATTGAAAAATTTATGGGACCCTCTCTTGATGAATCCCAATCCCAGAGCTGAACTTAGCTACCACACACCTGATATCCACAATGAAATCTAGTTTGCAATCCAAGATAACTTCCAGATCCCGAACAGAAAGGACACGTCGTACAGCATAATTTAATAAGGTATAATCGAAACTCAGCGTATTGCAGCATCTGCTAAAAGTCGTGATTTCGCATTTATCAATATTTAGTGCTAAATTATTGTATTTACACCACCGAACCGCGTGAGTCATTAATTTTTTTAGCACGAAAGAATAATGTCATGTCATCAACATAGATCAAGATTTTGCAGGTTTTAAGTAGGAATAAGATGTCGTCAATAGATAAAATAAAGAGAAGCGAACCCCAGACATAGCCAATATCATTTTCGAAGGGGCGCGACGAAAAGAAACCTGGTATATCCTGTCAAGCAAGTACGACCGAATCCTCTCAATAAGCGAGAATAGAAATCCAAGACAGTAATTTAATAATTATTACAGAATGAGAAAGCTAATCGAAAGCCTTACTGAAATCAGTATAGATGCAATATGTTTGGAGACCTTTTTGGATGCTTGCTTTAACAAAGGTAACAAATTCAAGGAGGTTCGTAGAAGTTGAACGGCCCTGAAGAAAACCATGCTGGTGTTTTGAGACAAGGTGCTTGCAAACAGTATAGATTTGTAACAGTAAAATAGATTGAAACCATGAAAGTTTTGCAATACATACCTCATTTTTATTACACCCTTTATGCATCGAGATAATGAAGTTCTTCCAGAGCGCGGGGAATTGTCCGGCCTTGAAGCGCTTTTGAAAAATTAGTGTAAAGCATGTGACCAGTCCCTATGTCAAAAAAGTGAGCAAAATCTGTCTCAAATTTTGAATGGAAAAACCGAGTTCGATCTCAATTTGAAATTTATTTTTCTATATAAAAATCGAATCTGAGCATTCACCCAGTTTTTTAGAATATGATCCAACAGCAGGCATGCCATCGGATCCCGATGTAAAATCAAGAGGGAGGTCGTTAATATGCTTGAGAATATAAATAGTAGTGATACTAATTAATAAATTAATAGGAACAAGATTTTTATTCAAGTGGTTAAAATTATTAAGATCAGGTTCGAAGTCAGGAGAGAATGATGATAAACGTCACTGGAAACACCCTTCTATTACACATTAGCAGGGTAATCGTCCGCTCTTCTTTTAGAGTTAATAAATAATTTATAAAATACAAGTAAATTGCTGTAGAATTCATTAGTAATACGTTTTATGTAATCATTGTAAAGCTGAGTGGAATATTCATGAAATTCAGTATAAGATTTAACGAATTCGACATAAGACAGTTTATTCTTTTTATTTTCTGAGCATTCGAAGATCCCAATTAACCCAGGATGGCGAAGAAATAAGGGTAGGCTGGCGTTCGTATGGGACGCAAAATTTAAAAATGTTGAAAAGGTATAAAAAAATTCATTAAGCAGTATCAATATTATCGTCAGATAAAAATGTGGTAATGTCAATGTAGTAAAAACTTTTAGAAAGTTCGTCTTATTCCGCCTTCTTGAAGTTGTACGCATTGTCTCAAACGTCAACAAGATTTTTAGTAAAAATAATCGTAGCAGAATTGGACTATAATGAACAATTGTATTGTTGCAATCAGAAGAAAAAATAAGAACAAGCTGCCTAGCCATATCATTCTTTACGGTACTTACCATATCTGACTAAGGCCGAAAGAGAAATGTAGAACTCGGAAATGAAGCTTTGTTAATTTTCCGATAAGTTGTATTTTGTCTACAGATATCTCGAAACTTGATATGGGATAGAATTGCATTAGAGGAATTTCCAGAGCCAGAATGAGATATAAATAGAGATCGGCGCTCAATAATTTGTTTAGTGGTTCATCGACGTTTCCTATAAGAGAAGGATTAATTTCTTCTTGAGAAATTGTACCAGAACGAGTTTCTGAATCAGGAGGAGATACAGAGTTACACTTACGACGATTATTTGGATTTTTTACCTTCGCACTCACCGAGGTAATCCTGGCAAGAGTCGCATTGGTTTGAACATCAAACTACGAGATTATATCTCGCCTTTTATTGAAAACAGATTTGACTTTAAAATAACGAATGTCGAACAGTAGCCTCCTAAACTCACAACTTATTTTTTTATCCAAGCCGTAAAAATAACATTTCGGGAAAAACTGAATTCAAAATTTGAGAAATGTGCTTGAAGCCGCTTCATCGTTTATGTGGAAATGTAAGCTTTCTATAACATATTTTGAAAAACATATACTTTCAGAAAATCAAATATAACATTTTTAAAAACTTTTTATAAGAAAGACCCTTTAATGTCAATTTCTGTTCAGCTAAAGTTGTAGTTGTCCATGTCAACTACAACTTATTTAGTTGAAAAAAGTTAGTTGTGAATTCAAGTAACACCTACATAAGTTGTTATTTGTGGGAAGCACGTGCAACTAGGTTAGGTTAAGTTAGGTTGCTATGGCTGCCTAGAAAGGCACACTTAGGCCAATTTTGGCCCATTGTGTTACCACGTAGCGCAGGAGACCGTTATTCGTGGGATTCGAACCCACAGCCTCTGGGATGGTAGGACAGTGCGCTAACAACTGAACTATCAGAGGCCCCCACGTGCAACTAACTAATGTAGAAGTATATGTTAGTTGCAATTAATTGTTGCCCAACTCTGGGCCATGGTTGGGGTCCTGTCCTGATCACTTTATACTTGGCAGATTGAAATCTCCAAACACAACCATATCGTTACCATCATCAGGTCATCATGTGTGACTGATATATCTGCAGATCCAAATCGTTTGATTTGGTGCATAGGCGCAAATTGTATAAATTTTCCGCTTCATACCAAGATCGTTGTACATATGAGTCCAACTTTAAATGATAGAAAACTGATTAGTTTCGTTGGCAGAAATGTTTTAGCCGCAATTAATACACCCCCACCCTTTAAAGTTACAGAGACATTAAAATTCTCCCGACGGAACACCTGATCTGATCTTATCAAATATCTAGGAGTCAAGAATATCCTTACGGAGCCATGTTTCTGTTAAGGCTAAATGTGGCAATCGGAGCACGAAGAATTAATAAGATAAGATAATTAATAAATAAGATAAGACTAGTTTTAGTTCCAAGTCCGTTTTACTAATAGTTCACCACAACCTTTCCAATTCCATCATCACAAATCAGTTGCTTACGCAATTTTTTATTTTGACGTCAAAATCACTGTGAGTATATGGTTTAAACTCGCGAAGAATAATTTCATTTTGCTAATATTAATATTTCCCAAATTATTAATACAATCATCATATACCTAGTTTAAATTACGAAAAAAACGCCACCTCACGCTTCGATGTTTTCAATACTATCGACTTCACAAAGCTGTTTCTCTGATATAAACTAAGAGGTTTTAAAGGAATCATTATTTTTAAGTATTGGATTCCTCCCATAAAGCCAGAATTTATCCCAGCGAACAATGCAGGTTTTCCAGAAGCAGACGCGGCCGAAGATGATTTCATAAATTCAGGTGAATGTGAAGAATTCGAAGTGCTTTTACTAGATGATCATAACCTCATAATGAACTGCGACTTAACCTATATTGTTTGGTAGCATTTAAACTGTTATGTTTCTCAATCGGTCGGAAATACGCAAAATAGGCAAAGCACATGCCCTAATTTCCGACCGCTTGGGGTAGTTAATATTAAATTAAAGATTGTATTATTTTCCAAATTGCTTAAATTATAGCGTTCATATTTAAAGTGAACATAATTTTGCATTGTTATTTAAGTATTTTATGCAGCATCAAGAGTTTTGATTGCAATTAAGAAGCGAGTGCCTTATATGCAAAATGGTTAATGTATGTAAATGTTTCCCATTACTCATTATAAAGGTAATGGTTAAAGTAATGCATTATTCACAACCCTAATATCTTGTTTTTTGTAAAAAAAAATATAACGGACTAATAATAACTATCACTTTTTGACTCTGTTAAGTGTGCCATTTCTCCAAATTTAAGATTTTGATCTAAAGTTCTTAAACATTTTACGCAATACTAAAAGCATATTAGTAGACTTCCTTTACATCAAAAGGAAATTCTTCTATAGATTTAACATAGCGAGCGACATATCGCTCCTTGTCGTTCAAAGGGTTAATAGCTATAACGTAACATATGTAGTTCCCATTTGTAAGAAGCTTCAATTTGTTTACGTGTACCGACAATTAATTATCAGTATATATATAAAGTGATAAAATTCTTTATTTTTTTATAGAAACAAGCCAATAAAAAATGAATCTAATTAGTTATTGTTAGTTTATCTGTATAGCAGGCAAAATTGGTCTCCGATGTTAGGCATCAACATTAATTTTGATTATTAACACTAAATGTGAAGCGTTTGAAGAAAAATTATATTTGTTTCCTCTAAATGCAAAAAATAGTGAATCGTCCAACGCAAAAAAGGGGTTGATATAGAATTGATTAATATGTAACTGGTAAAGTAATATGAGCAGTAATTAAATAATTAAAGTCAATGTAAAATGTTGTAGCCAAAGCGCGCACCGATCATTTCACCAGCGATGGTACGTTAACGTTACATTACGGTAAAAAAAAAAAAAAAATCCGAGCATAGCAGGGGCAGACTTTTCGGATGCTGATTGAAAGTACTTGTAGAAATGTAAAATATCCTGTACGTTTCAATGAAAACCCAAATAAAAACACAAACCATTCATAATTATAAGGTAGCACTTTTCAGATTTAGCTTCTTATTTGTTCTCTCTATCCCAGATTTCTAAACGAATCACTATGAAATTAAATTGTGCAGTAAGGATCTCCCGGAGCATAACTTTTCATTTTTCTACAAGAAAATTCACCCTAGTTGCAACTCTATTTATATAATTTTTTAAGAATTTTATTTTTCTCTAATACCGATAAGCCGGGCTGATTCCATTTTTCCCTTTCACTTTAAGCTGACCTACAAAAGTACAGACTTAGAGGGTAGGGCAGGTTTTACGAGTCCTTGAAAATCGGTAGGTATGCACCTTATCGAAACTTGCGTCTCCCATCCCTCCTCACACTCGATTTTCTCCGACAATTTTGAACATCAAAATTTAGTTCTTCGACAATTTTTTCTATTATTTGCCGTTTTCACTAAAAAATTAAAACTAACCTGCTAATAGTTTCAAATTTAATTTTAAAGAAAATTATTTTTCCGAGAACAAGGATGAAACGTCCTTGAAGAGAACAATGGTGTATATGTTTGAGTCGACAGTGAAAGCACGCCTCCACAAATAACTTTTACTTCCACTAAACGATGCGTCGAACTTGTGAATGAATAAATGAATAAGCCAACCAATTTGCCGTTTTATTATAATAATACTGTTGCCAAACGCGATCAACCAAAAGTTTTTAAGAATCAACAAATATTTT
Source organism: Philonicus albiceps (assembly GCA_963969385.1). Taxonomy (NCBI): domain Eukaryota; kingdom Metazoa; phylum Arthropoda; class Insecta; order Diptera; family Asilidae; genus Philonicus; species Philonicus albiceps. The sequence goes on along the minus strand of OZ017772.1, from coordinate 21,717,166 downwards.
TATTTTTCCGAAACTAAAAATTACCGGGAGGGAAAAGGAAAGAGCTATGGATGGGATTAAAAAATACAGAAATGAAAACATAAAATATTTTATTTAGCAGGAATGACACGAAATCATTAAATATGAAAAAAAAGAAAGAAAGAAATAAAAAAAAAAACAGTTCGAAATAAAACAAGCGGCCTGCAGCCTTGAGAATTACCTTCTTCCCGGTCCCGTTCGATTTTCGGATGAATCTTTGGTTTATGTTCGTTGGCGTTGAGGAAATTCAGGTCTGTTTGCGGCTGAGAATAAGGAATCGAGATGTTCTGGCCGTACTGCATGCTGTTAGCTACTAGAAAGCGTCAAACAGGAAATTAATTAGAAAATAACTTGCACTTCCTGCTCAAAGCGGAGTCGAATATGAACAACTACTCGTCCCGATGCCGGTCCCGGCACTAATACGGCAATTACCTTTAGCAACGTCACACATTGTCGGCGAACCACTCAGCTACACACAACCACGCACATACGCACACCCACTGAAGGTGAATGGCACATACAAACCTCGGCCGCCCGGTGAAATAGAAAAATCAATAAAAACGCCATTAGCGAAATTTTGGATTCGGCTGCTGTTACCGGGTGAAGTCCGCTGTACCGATCGAAGTAACGATTTTTCGATTTCACCTCCGGAAGGGCAATGAGATCCGCCAGAGGTGTCTAAGGACTCACCTGAAGTAGGATTCTGGTTGAAATGATTGCTGTTTGCTTGATAGCGCTGGGAATGATTGTCAGGAGCGGTGCCATTGACGCCCGGGGTGGAGAAGGCGCCCGATGCTGCCTGTGCATCGTGACCAAATTTTGCGGCGAACTGATGTATTCCCGAAAAAGGACCTCCAAAAGCCGGAAAATTCATCATCTAGGTGAGCTGATTCGAAAGCGCCGATCGGCCCAATACTCTAGTCTCACACACGATCAATATTTTTTTGTTTTATCTAAAATAAAAATCCACTCGGATGAACGGGAGCTAGTTTGTATAATTAAAAGCGATAAAAAAAAAATATTTCAACGAAAAGGACACAAAGCCTTCCGACTGTCTAAAACAAACTGGAAACTCGAAGCTAAACTAAAATAACTTGATTTCTTTTTAATTTTATTGTACTTCCCGTTTTAAGACCGGGGTTGCACGAAAAAAATCAAATAGGAAGAGGGATGACTCGGTCGCGTACAGATGATGCCATCGATGTTCCGGGGGATGGTCCTTATCGTTGGGGGAGAATTCATAACGGCGCGGAACATTTAAGCACTTGTCAACTGTCACTATTTTTTTATGTTTTTAACTTTTGGGATATTTTTTTACGCTTTTAACTCTTGCGCAACAACGAATATTTTATTTTTTAACTACGGGTTTCTCCTCCAACCGAATAGAAAAATTGCTTTATCATCAATTTCAAATTAAGTGTAGAATTTTAACTTGAAGTATATAATTTGCCAGTGATGCCAGATTAACTATAATCAAAATTTTCAGAAATTTTTTTCGAAGTTAGCTCCTGGAGTAAGTACATCCATACATATAAAGATAAACCGCTCAACTTTCGTAAAAAACATAGGATAAATTAGGAAATGAGACCAGCTCCCGGGATTTATTTTTGTTTGTATTTTGATGCTATAAGATGCATAAGATAAAAATAGCTAGGACCTAACCTGGTTCGCGAATTCAGCGACGTTAATTGATAAATGTAGGGTTAAATGAGAAAGTATCAAATTGTTTTTGTGCGATTTGCAGTCCTAAATTTCCATTTAAAGTAAAATAAATTTACTAGCAATAAAGCGAATGAATTTTCATAAGTAGAAAGTTGCTTTTATCCCTAAAAGTAAAGAATTCATTACAATTTCGGAACGCACATAGTGGCTGGAATAGAGTGGAACCGAAATCACACCGTTCGCATCATATACGTGAGCAGCTATTGTATTATACGTCTTTGGGCGTAACGGAATACAACTCTTTCTCATTTTATTTTGTTTATTAAAAAGAAGCTAATTACTTTTAAATAATACATCCGCCAGTTTGACAACCTACTGCTTGAGATTGACGGCAGAATGTGAATAATTTTTTGGACGAGAGGAAATGTATCTTTTGTAATTTTTGTTTACATTTTATGTGCTCAAAATTCTCTCAAATTAGTCATAATCTATCTTTACAAACCGGAAACTGAACTCATGCATATGTTCGTTAGTGACAGTTCGCGATATTTGTTCTAAATTACAGTGAGCGTCAAAAGTGAGTAAACAACTATAAAATCTGGTTTCGCATAGCAATAAAACACACTTTAACAAAACCTTTAATATTTCTTGTGATATATATATAACTCAATTATTATAAATACTAAATCTACAAAATTGATTACTTCATACAGTATCGTTCAAAATTAAATGCCTCAAAACCAAGTTTGACGAAGATTTTGTGTCAAAAGGGAGGAAAAACAAAATGTCAATTTTCTAGTTCTTCATAACGTTTTTACGAGCGTATCGATTCTATCTCGCATGCATTGACACATATTTGTTTACTTTTCATTATATTTATAGTTTAAAATTGTATTAAAAAGATTGGCGATTTGTCGAAAAGAAACCTCTTTAGATCACCGGGAAGTGATAGATAAATTAAAATCTAAAGGAAAATCATTACGGGACATTTCTGAAATAGTAAAAGGCATTGTAAGGTCTGAAAAAATATAAACAAATGCAATCAAACAGGTTCTGTACAAAATAAACCACGAAAAGGGCGCCCTAAAAAATTAAGTAATCGAGAAATCCAACTTCCAGTACTGTCAAAATTTCTTAAGAAATATCAGCAATATGTGGAAACACAGTTAGTACAAGTACTGTTTGGAGAGCTTTATACAGCTGCGACTTACACGGAAGAGTTTTTAAAAAGAAGTCTCACATTAAAGAGGTCAACAGAAAAAAATGTTAAAAATCATCAAAATAAATCAAACGACTTTTGGAATAACATTATTTTTACGGACGAAAGAAAATTTGAAATATTTCGTACGAAGAGAAAAAATATTGGGAACCAAGAATACTGAGTTATAGGCACAAAATATAATGAAAACAACAAAACACGGTGAAGGTTTCGTAATGGCATAGGGGTGTATAGCGGCAGGGTATGGTGGGTGAATTGGTTTTTATTGACTCAACAATGGATCGTTATTGTTATCTAAATATTTTGAAAAATCATATTCCTTCCAGTGTAAGTTAGTTAAAACTTCAAATGCTTTGACAACTCCATCAAGACCGAGATCCTAAACATACGGCCCACATTGTTTAGGAGTGGTTACTATATAACGTTCCAAAATAACTTCATTCTTCTTCCCAGTCGCCAGACTTAAATCTAATTTAACATTTTTCTTGAAGGATAAGAAAACGACAGGTAACTAGTAAGGATTTTTTGAAAACGGCATTAATAAAAGAATGGCGTAATATGAAAGAGGATACAACAAAATACTTGAAGTTTTCCATGCCGTCTGAAAACCGTTATAGATGCGAAAAGTGGACCAACAAAATATTAGATTCTCAATAAAATAAAAATATTAGTGGTTCCTCATTTTTCAAATTAGCTGTATACTTACAGACGAGAGAAAATATATAAAAATTTATATAGCGCTGTTCATTTTTATCGCATTGCATGGATGTATCGATTCCGCAAATTTTTTAAATACGGAACTGCTGAATGCTGACAAAAATATTTGAATTTAAATTTGTTGAAAAAAAATTTAATAAAATATTTCCTTTAAATTCAATGAATGTTAATAAAAATTATTACTCAATAAAAATGCTTTATCCCAATATTTTCAAGAATTTATAATTGATAAATTTTAAGTCGTGAAAACGTTGTAATATATACATATTATTATTAAATGTGGTTGAACAATTTTTGTGGTTTAATTAAAAGATTTCGCAATAAAAGCAAAGTTTTAAGTGCCAAATTTGTATAATTAGCCCACCAAATTTAAAAGCTGCCAGGAGGTGTTTACTCACTTGAATTGAAAGCGAAGAACAAAATTTTTAATATTTTAAAGCAAATTGTTTAGCAATTGATTTAATTTCTGATTTGTTTTGTATACGATTTTAAAACGTTTGGTTCGGTATTTCGAATGCAAGATTTTGTTACGTATAAAAGTATATGAAAATCAGTAAGTCTATAAAATATGTATGTTGTAGGTTTTTATTATAAAATTAAATAAAAGACATAAAGGAAAAATGAAAATGGAAAGAAATGGATCGTGGGAATATGCCTATTGCACAAGAGACGAAGAAAGCAGCCTGTGTCGCACGGAAATTATCATAAATTGCTCTGAATTAAAGAAATTTTGGTTATTTGTTAGTTCTCTAGAGAATTGTCAGAGAATTTTTGTAATGGCAATTCAGCGTTCTGAAATATCACTGACATTATAGAAGGTTATTCTGACGTAATATAACGATATGTCACTGCCTGAGAGCGTAAGAGAGGGAACAAAAATCGCACCCTCACTTCTATAGGAAATCATGTACATGAGCTGTCCATTGTACATATACAATTCCTTCGGAAAAATGAAATCAATATATGCCATTGTTTGATAGCGCACTTCTCAAACCAAAGTGAAGTTGGAGACTGAAAAAAATGGCAATGAACATAGAGAAAAAGAAAAGAAAATTTTATCTTTTTTTCATGTAGATTTCGTATTTCTTATATGATAGAATTGTTTTTATGAATATTCCGGTTAAAATTTGTGACCGTTGCGTCCTTCTAGTGAAATAATTTTAAAGGGAATGTGTGTTCACTGTTTGGCGCGGAATAACTATATATACGTCATATGGACTAATGCACCATAAATCAACTGATTTGAATCAGATGGACGGTCTTTGTATTGGTTTCGAGATATAACTTAATTTAATCCATTTCAAGTAAAACCAACTATGAAGCATGGAGGAGGTTCAATTATGGTATGGGGATGTTTTACTAGATATGGAGTTGTGCCTTTGATAAGAATTGAAGGATGTATGAGAAACAATGATTATCTTAAAAATGTATAAGACAATGTTCCTGCTGCCAACTCTAAAAGTGCTTCCTGAAGAAAGAGTCATTTTTCAGCAAGACGGAGACCCAATACACACCGCTAAAGTTGTAATAAAGTAGCTAGAAACACAAAAATTTAAGACAATGAAGGGGCCAGCCAAAGCCCTGATCTATTAGGTATTGTGAAGAAGCGGCTAGCTAACTATCCCGAGCCTCCGAAAGGCTGAACTGCGGTACAGAATACAAAAAGAATGGAAGAGCATTTTTTAAAATATTATATAAAATTTGTACAACAGTATGACGAAAGGAATGGCAGAATTAACAAAATCGAAAGGATTTTGGACTACTTATTAAAATATTGCTTTTGCGATAACTCCTTTTTATTATGATTTCAACGTACAAAAATTGAAAAATGGTGTTCTTTTATAATATGAATTATGCCTTCTTTTGCTACCTTGTGTATTTCTAGTATTCCATAATTATTTGTGTATACCGGCACTTTGTATGGAAATTCTATTTGTTGTTCATAGAAATTATTTGTTGTGAGCGGTTCATTTTCGAGAGCAAAAGTGCTCAAATTAAGATCTTACATAATTTGGAATATTGCTTAGATTGAGGTGAAAATTACACGGTTTGCTCTTTTTTTACCGATAACCGGTTTATTATGTATATAGAAATTCGTAGGCGGTTACGTTGGAAATTTGGGCTTTCGAAGGGTAATTGTTCTATTTGTTGTGTTTAGAATTCTTACGAGGATTTTTGACAGATGTTATTGTTCCTCTTACCAAGCCTGGTTTAATTTCTTCTCCGCCCACAATAATATTCTCAACATCAAATTTTATGCTGAAAATTATTCGCACTATTTCACGTGTTGGTATAACGATATACATAGTTTGGTGTTGGACCACTCAAAATTGGGACTTTTATAAATTCGCTGGACATATTTAACATAAGTATCATAATCCATAAAACTTTTGAAATTGGTTGGGAAATATAGTCCTAAAATAACGTCGTCTACAATTTGAAATAAATGCTGTACCATGAATTGAATTGAATATTAAGTTTGTTTAAGTTTTGCCTCTTTTAAAAATTGAAATTTCGGCCCCGGTGTCTGTTATGAACTTGCAGACGGAACTACAAACATCTGCATACACTTTCACAAAATTACTTATTGAAATGTTAAATGTATTAATTTTAAAGTTTCTCTCCCAACCCGTTTGCTTCATCTTGAGGTTGGAGGTTTGTTCTAGCCATTATTTTGATAATTTTTTCGCGCTGGTGGGTAGCCGGATTTATTACAACTTTTACTTTGGTTCCTAAAATTGGGTTGGTCTTGTCGGTGCCTGTTATTATCGAATACTTGGTTTTGTTGCCTTGAGCATCGCTCTCTGCTTCGGTCAAACCATCTTATATATCATAGCCTGCTTTGGTATTGATTGTTTCTGTAAAGATACCTGGTGTTGTAGTGCAGAACATTTGCAAAGGTTTCTAGCTGATTCAGCGGTCGGGAGCACAGACTTCCCGGAATCCCCTGCCTCGATAGGAGCCCAAACCCCAAGCAACTTGCCACTGCCGCCCCATCAACCTAGGTGGTGGAAGTTTTAGTGTCGCTGGAGGGGAGAGTTGGTACCGACATGCTGGTCGGAAACGTGACCCCTCTAGAGACTTTCGTCTTTTTGGGCTGCGAGGCCAACGAAGGAAGTTTTCTATCTAGGCTGTCAGGAAAGTATCCCACTAGCAACTTGGAGTGCGGCATCAGGCCCTCTTCGACCACTTGAAACTCTGTTCCCTCCCAGGGCTTTATTTCCTCTGTAACCGACTTGAACCATTCAACGGTCTCATTGTTAGCCAGCCTGCTTTTGGAAAGATTCCGTTAAAGATGGGTTTTAGCATGTCCTCTTCACTTTTTAGAATTCCCTGAAAAGTGGCTCTTTTGACAGTCTGCAGCTGTTTTTTGTTCAGGGTCATCTCGCTGAAACTTTGTGGGATAATGCTCATACTGGTCCAAGTAAAGACTTGCTTAGAGGATGGAGGTGGTGGAGCGCTAGATTCCTCCACCTTCCCAGTTGTCGAAGCGATAACCTAGCGTTTGCTGATTCGTCAACCCCTTTCGTGGGTTCTACAGAAGTAATTTCGGGTCGGGAGCGTTTGGGGTTGCTTTTCAGCTTCTTTAGGGCCTTGAGGGCTAGGCTCTTAGCCTTTCGCTAGAACCTATTTGGCGTTTTCTGGCCACCCCGCTCAGTTTCATCCTTCTTTCGTCGGTTCCTGTTTGAGATGCTTGTACATGCAAATCTCTTACTGCCCAGCCATTTCTTCAGATTTAGAAACAGGAAATAGACGCAGGGGACTCAATTTGAAGAATATGCTGGATGGGGTAGCAGTGCGAGGCCCAATTTTAGGATTTTTGTCATGGTACACACGTGTGCACGCGAGCATTGTTTTGGAATTTTTTGGTGCCAAATGCGGTCGTTTCTGCTTCAAATCAATATCGAATCTATCAAAAAGCTGTGAATAATATTCGCCAATGATCGTTTTACTCTACTTTCAAAGTAATCGATCTGAATGACACTGCATTCATCTCAAAAAGCTGCGGCTATGACCTGCTTGGCCGACAGACCCACTTTGGTCTTCTTTGGAATTCGTTTGGATTGCGGCTGAACATCACCAAACAGTCCTGAAGTGGTCCTACGGTTGCGGTTATGGTCGAGTGTGAGTAATTCCGGCAACCATCGCGCGGATAGTTTTTTTATGTCTAAATATTCATGTAAAATGTGATGTATCCGCTCAGTTGAGATGCCTACAACATCAGCCAGCTTATGTACTTTTATTCGCCGATCGTCCAATATCATTCCATTGATTTTATCGACAATTTCTGACGTCACGACCTCTTTTGGGTGACTTGAACGTTCGGCGTCACTTGGACTGGTACGACCACAACGGAACTCAGTAAACCGCTTCCTAACCATTGAAATTGATGGTGCAGAGTCTCTATAGTATTTATCAAGCTTTTTCATTGTTTCGGTGATGGTTCTTTACGCAAAAAATAATGCTTAAAATTCATGAGGTTGTGTGTTTTAAATGGCTGTCAAACACAAACTAAATGACGCAACTTGCTCAAGCACTAGGTCTATTTGTTGAGCAACATTAGCAAACCCCATGGCGGTTCGTGGCGTCACCAGTCGCACCGAGAAGCATTCGATGAGAATTTTGATAATAATTTTGGGGCGCCACGGGTTTTCAAAACGGTGTTCGATAACTATTTGAGAGCAAACTCGGGGAAAATCGTAGCGCACCGTCTTACCCGGGGTAAAATGGTGTTGTCAAGTATTAATGTAACGTCTAGTGGCATATGAAGCAGAAGTGAATAACAATATGAAGAACCTACGGACATTATTACTTAAAATAACCATAGTAATTATTATAATATAATAGTACTTATTATAATTTATCCAATTTAATTATCATATTATTAAAATGAATCGCTAATTATTTTATCAATTAAATTTCGCTCGTCGTTGGATAATATAATTGACAGAATTAACGCCTTCAGGAATAATGGCACGAATATGTACGTTTAGTTTTTAAGGAATTAAAATTATGCAAATCGGAAAAAATACTAAAATCTGTTACGTTAAAAACTTTCTTAGTATAGTACGGATAATATTTTATTCAATTTGAAACTTACCGCTTTAAAAATATTTCAATATTTGATTGTCTCAAAATTTCTATTTCCTTTTTTTAAGTATCGTAAATATTTGATAAATAAACTACCTACCCTAAATTGTGTAAAATTTTATTAATTTTAATCCTTGTTTTATTTTAACGATATATTTTATAAAAGTAGGTTTTTTTATTTTTGTACTAATAACGCTTTACTGCCAAATCTTTGAATTTTATTTATTCTTATATAGTAAGTATTTTTTTAAAAATATTGCCTTAATTTCTGCATTAAGTGCACATTCAAACACAATTTGAGACCTTTTTTCACCTTTAAAAAATTCGTCCCAGAAGAGTCCATTTAATCACTTTTAAATATAGTGAAGTTCAAGTTCAATTAATTTATTTGGGACTTTTATTTACAATACTATTAAATTGATACTTTTACTAACTTTATATAAATTCAATTCGCGCCACATCCCAAACACAATTGATAGCTCTACTTATTATTATTTGTTTTTTAAAAGCGTTCGATACCAAAACCTGGTGTTTTTTTGACAATTCTCAGTTCGCCCCAAATAACCATGAGGCGCCACAGGCAATCACAGGTTTTTTAACGACTTCCTCATCAAACTCTAATTCAAACTCAATTACATGCTCCAAAACCTATTAATGGTGTGAGCAAAAGGGAACTAAAAGTGCACCATTTTGAATTACGCTTTTTGAATGCCGCGAGTAGTCCACGGTATAGAGGTATTAGGTATGTTTGGCGTTTCATTGCCAACTATTTTGGTGTGGCCGGGCTGTGTCATCATAGGATAGCTTTTTACTTGAAAATAATAATTAATAATAATTATCATAATTATAATAATTATCAAAAAGCAGTAATTTTCGGCATTATGGTGGTAGTCAATGAATAAATAACACAAATACTGGGTACAACTGCAATCTCTGTCGCTGTCTGAAGTTAGCTACATTTTGACATTTACAAAAGTAAACAACACTTAGAAGAAGAACCAAAGAGGAAGAATTACAAATTTTAAAAATATCATTAAATATAGAGTTTTAGATATTATACGAAAAATTCAATACTTTTTTGAATATCCTGGATTAGCCAGGAGCAGCCAGTTTTTTGCTTTCTTTAAAGGCATACCGAGTTAGCAACCCTAATCCCTTAAATATACGCAAACATATATTTTCACTTTTTAATAATAACTTTGAAAAAAAACTGACTTGTTTTGCGAATGTCCTGCCTTCACAATTTTATCCTATAAGAAAAATTCTGCCTTCACAATTTTATCCTATAAGAAAAATAAAATCAACAAAAATGGAAAAAAGGAACCAATTTTCTCGTTTTTGTCTTTTTCTCTAAGTTCTTTGTAATTATTTGTCATTGTCCCCAACTTCGCTTTGGTTTCTCAACAAGTGTGCCATCAAACAGCGACAGAGGTTGCAGTTGACCCAAAAACTGATATTGTATAAGTTCTCTAATAGCAAGGAATAAAATCGAATTGTTGCGTGAATTTATATAACGTAGTTTGCAAAGATTCATGTGTGCGCTCTTTACATATATTATATCCAAAAAAGTATTGAATTTTTCCTATAACATTATCCAAAAATGCATATTTAACGAGTTTTTTTTTTAAATTCATAATTATTAGAAAGTTTTGTTTAGAATTATAGATGTCAAAATGCGGCTAACTTCAGACAGGGACAAGATTGCAGTTTTATCAAAAAATTAATCTCTACGGCTGGTTTTATTTCCTGACCCTACATAATTTGTGCTATCCTTGCAATGCAAACAACAAATAGATAGAATCAGATACATTTCCTCTCGTTCATTTCAGGCGGTGTTTTCAAATTAGCGGATAAATAAGGCGAGAGATTGAGCGTTTAATCTTTATATGCATATGTTAGGTCAGTGGTCAAACCTCGTGTTCTGGAGTTATTATTTCAATTTAGTTATCAGTGTCAAGTTGGTGATAGTGGTTAGAGGGTCTCCACTTGTGTAAAAATAAATACGATTTTCAATAATTTCGCGTTGAGTGTTTGTTAGATTCTTAGAGTTTTTTGCATCTTATTCACTTGTTAGGTTATCGCTTTGGATATAATGGAGAAGCATGAGAAATCAATGAAAGCACTAGTTTTGCAGCTCTTCGATATAAACGCCTTTAAGTTTGGCGATTTTAAAATGAAAATTGGCATTAATTCGCCAGTTTATTTCGATTTGCGTGTGATTGTGAGCTACCCAGCAGTAATGGTAAATATTTAATTTGCCGAATTCATTCACTTGAAAATATGTCATATTTTCGTTGCAGAACATGCTTTCAGATTTGCTGGTTGAATTCATCAAACAGAAAAATCTTGTCTTTGATCATGTTTGTGGGGTTCCATACACAGCTCTGCCAATGGCAACATTAATTTGCATAAAGAGCTCGAAGCCTATGCTGGTGCGTAGGAAGGAGCCCAAGAGTTATGGTACGAAGAAAATGATTGAGGGCGTGTTTAAGGAGGGCGACAATTGCCTTATTATCGAGGACGTTGTAACCACTGGATCTAGCATTCTGGAAACTGTCCGGGATTTGCGTGAACAAGGGGTTCAGTCCACGGACGTTATAGTCATTGTGGATAGGGAGCAAGGCGGCGTTAAAAATCTTGCTGAAAATCACGTCACCATGCACTCCCTCTTTACGCTTTCCTACCTACTGAATGTTCTTAAAGATTACGGTAAAATTGAAGAAGCTACACTGCAATCCGTTACTAAATATATTCAGGGCTGTCAGCTTCAGACGGACGGCTTATTCGTTAGCAAGCCATCCAAAGTTGGTAAGTGGAGAAAATTAAAAAGGAACAAATAAGTTATCAGTTGACGTTCAACTGTTATTGGCAAAATTATATTTTTTTATTTAGCATAACTGGTTCCTTGAACGCCATTGGAACAATTTCTCGGTTGATTTTAAAGGTGGTTTTGTCTAAGAGACCTCAATCAAGTCGTAAGAAACGTGATACTTAATGATGTATGTAAGTGCATTCAAATCTCTGCTATAATAACTTCGTTGACCTTTACAGGTTCAGTAATTTTCTATCGATTTTTTGTTTTCAATGCTAGAGTTCAATTGTACTATTCGATTCACATCTACAAAACACCCCCCAAAGCTATAAATGACAGGTATTAATATGTCAACTGATACAAGACAAAAATATGAATTTATATGAAATAGTTAAAAGTCACTAAATTAGATTATGTTAAATAAAGCTAATCTAAAATTCACTTTTATCGCCAGAAGGGATGACGTTATCAGCACCTTAAATTATGGCTATTTCAGAGTAGTATATGGGCCGAATGCATAAAATATATGCTTTTGCTAGTCGATCTTCGAGTAAATACTCAAATACATATGCATGGAATAGGAAGTTTCGGTTATATTTCGGTAATATCCTTTCTTTATACACTTACACTCTAATTACAAACAACTTTAGCAGTTTGAAGAAAACGTGAAGTAGTTGAGCGAAATGAGAACATTTTAGCGATATATAAGGAATCCAGGATTTCTAGTGAGCGTGGAGAAGACATAGGTGTTCATCAATCTACTTTTTCCAGAACTGTGGAACATATTGTTAATAATATCAAGAATAAAGCTCATAAATGGATAAAGTTTCCCTCCAATAATGAAGGACACTCAAGACCTAAGTACGAACGAAATACTAAATACAGGTTCTCCGCTTGTATTGGAGCTGTAGACTGCACGCATATTGTAATAAGCCAAACGCTCATGCTGAAGAATACATTAACACAAAAGGTTATGCTAATATTAATGTATAAAAAACATGTTATGCAACAGAATGTTTTATAAGTTAGACTGCCAATGGCCCGGGTCAGTTCATGATTCCCCTAATTTGGAGAAATAGTACTTTCAAAATGTTCATAAGAAATTCGTCAGGTTCCTTTTTATTAGCAAATAAAGCATACGAAAATTCACCATGGGAAATGACACCTTTCAAAACCCTAAAAACACCTATAGAGAAGTACAATAAAATGAATTCTCAAGAACGTGTAGTAATAGAAAAATGTTAATGAAATAGCGGACTTAGTATTCAACTCTTCAAATGTTTACTTTAATTCGTTATAATTAAAAGTAAATATCTGTATGTAAAACAAACAAAAATACAAATAAACGTAAATATTAGATTAACCGACATCTTCTATAAATGGAAATATATGTCGCCGTTTATAACACTCAACGATGAATTTTCCGTTGACAGATTGGACGTTACTTCTTCAAATCGTCTTTCGAACTCCTTGAATGAGGTTACTCTGTAAGGTTAGCAGCACAACTTTCATCCTGCCCTTCATTGGTATTTCCTGTGCCCATAGATAATCCACCTTTAAATTGTATTAAGTTTATGTGTCAGAATTCTGTAGACAAAATTATACCAATAACAATAGCGGTGTTGTTATCGGCTCCAATTAACTCCAAAAATAACTTTTCCGATCCATTAAGTTTGATGGGCTTGTTCCCCGTTCTATTTATATCGTTTTTTTGTATTTTTTTTCATGTTAATTTTTTTCTTTATTTGAGTATCTCAAATTTTAATATCCGTAAGTCCTTCATATTCACTGTGAAATTTGTTTAATGCTTCGATTTTAATTAATGAGAGTTTTGATTTATTTAAAAGCACCGTGTGTTTTTTTTTTTAAATATTCACAAATTCCACTTGATTCCTATAATTCTCTATTGCAAACTTACTTTCTTTTAATAATAACAATGTTCGTTTGGAGATTATATAATAATTTCTAACAAACAAGTGTGCAAGCCAAAAAAGTCACGTTCTGTTGAGAATATTGCTGCTGTGGCTGAAGATGTCGCAGAGGGCTCCGAAGTGTTGACCAGATCACGTGTCACGCACTTGAGATCAATCGGCATTCTTTACAGAGAATTTTGGTGAAAGACTTGAAGATGTTCCCGTACAAAATGCAGACAGTGCATCAACCGTTGACCGTCAAGCGCGTGTAACCTACGTTTAAGTCATCATCAGTCTCTATCACGAGGAAAACAACTTTTCATCGAAAACCATCATGACCGAAGAGGCCCATTTCCATATCTGTGGATATGTGAATAAGCAGAATTTTCGCTTCTGGGGCACCGGAAATCTGCGTATAACCCACGAAGAGCCGTTACATCCGCTCAAAGTTACTGCATGTTGTGCTATTTACGCTCGAGTCGTTACTTTTTGGAAAATGCCGCGGATCAAACGACTACTGTGTACGGCGAGAGCTACAGAGCCATGCCAAGAAGTAATTATTTAATAAGTACAGTACCAGCTCGAAAATTTGAATTCGCACAAATTAGAATTTCTTGGAAATTAGAACACGAATTACTTTTATACGCACAGCTTGGAAATTAGAAAAATGAATTCTAATTTTCAAGCCGTGAAGTTAAATCAAGTCGTAAAATTGGTTTTTTTTTTATTAAAAGTATTAAAGAAAGTAACAGTCCGGGAGGCTATCCTTTTTTTGAAAGGGGCTTGGAATAAACTTTCGGCAGAAGTTCTCCAGGAATGTTGGAAAAAAATATTTGAGATTAACAAAAATCCTGACAATGTTGAGAGTGACTTCGATGAAGAAGACACATTACCACTAGCTCGACTAGCTGCCTTAATCCGAAGTAACCCAATGAATCAGGTAGTTCAGGAAACTATTGCAATGTTTCGACATTTTGGAGAGGTAAATTTTTTAATCTGTCATGGGTATCTGTATGTATAAGAAGTAGGAAATTTTACGGAATTATAGGATTTGACGGCAGAAGATATTGAAATCTGAATGCAGATGAAATTGTTTGCAATAGCCAAAATGATTCAAACTCTTGCACTGGATTTGAGTCGGAGGATGAAGGTCCGCAAAAAACCATTTCACATACCGATGCAATCACTTTCGCCAATGGCCTGTTGATTTGGGCGCAAGAAAATCGTTTGACATCTTCAGAAGTAATAACGATCCAAACTATTCGTGAAAAAGCAGTTGGACTGTTAGCACAGACAACTTGGCAGAAGAGGCAGACTACATTAGACGAGTTTTTTACATAGTTACATAGTTAGGTACATAAATTATGTTGAATATGTACTAATATGCTTAAAGTTTTCATTGCGTGGTATGTTATTTCTTGGATTTTCCGCATTGAAATAAAAAACTTGGAAATTGGAAAATCTCGAAAATTGTAATTTACCGAAACTTTTTTTTTCTAATTATCGAGCTGCACCTGTATATACTATACTAACGTTTTTGGATGAATTTTAAGCAAATGCTGAATAAATTAAGTAAATATTACTAACTTTCACTAATAATTATAAAAAAGTGTTTATGCATATCAATTCAAGTAAATACTAACTATTCAATCTTACTAACACCATTTACTTTTACTTCAATCCTTTGCTTACAATATTTAGTTACATGTTATGCATTTGGCTCTATATGTCGATGACTTTAGACTGATTAAAGGTAAAGTTTTCTTTGTTAGCTTCAACAAGTTCTTTTGATATAGCAAAGTTGTGCAATACAAAGAAAGGAGTCTATTCCCAACTAAAAATAAATATACCAAAAGTACCAAAAATATTTTGGAAATGATATTCGAGACAAACGGGTGTATGCAGCCACAAATTTCTGGAATTCGCAATATGCTGCATAACAAATTCATTAAAATAATTGCTTATAAAATTTGAACTTGACTGATGACAAGTTAACAGGCGTGAACGGGATCCTAAGTTTGCTTAGGCAATATACAGCTTTAAGAACGTTTTAAATTACTTCTAATATTTCTTCAAATAATTTATTCTTAACCTAGATTTCCTAAAAATACATATAACATCGACCAGGAAAGGTCTTAAAGAGTGCAAGAGTTAAGCATATTCCATTCTCGATTCAGAAATTTTCTATGCCTGACCATTACGCGCGAACATCATGCATCTATACGCATTTGGCTGCCTTTGTCACGTTCGTTCTCATTGGGATTTAGAGGCATTTTAAGGCATGGGATGTAGTAGTTCTCTGATGCTTTATTTAATGGGACGGTTCAATATTTTTCAATGGTTGAACATTTATTTGGAAGGTTGTTTTATGTCATTTATTTATGAAAAACAATTTCGGTCAAATGTCCACCACGGCTGACTTGGCAGTAGCCCATTCGGTCCACCTAATTTGTGAGTGCATTTTCGATTTTTTTAGGCTTTATGTCAGCAATATCAGCTTGAATCTCGTACTTGAGGTATTGAATTGTTTCTGTTTTGTTGGCGTAACATTTATCTTTCACCGCTCCCCAAAGATAATAGTCCAACGGCGTCAAATCGCAGCTTCTTGATTTTTATCATAGAAGATAATTACGTTTAGAACAACAAACTTCAAAACATAAAGTCAGTCACCGGTGACTGACACAGCCCGATGGAAAAGTTCAGTGTCAGTCACCGGAGACTGACATATTAGTCAACGTGTTAATAAATTTAGGCGAACATACATATTAAATTGAGAGAACAAAAACTTAATTGCAAAAAAACTAGTGGTTTGAAAAAAAAAATTTAATGGTAAAAAAACAAATGTTTATTCGGTGTCATCTTCACTTGCTAATAAGACGACAGCTCTTCTTTTACTTCGCGTTGAAAATTCTTTACTATCGCTATTAATTTGTGCAATTTCAGAGTCCTTTTAGACATATTTTCCAAAGGAATGGTGGGAACTACATATTTTAATAAAATCCTTTATCGGAGATTGCGGCATATTTTTACTCAACTCCTTATAAATTACCTGATATGGAGTTAAACAATATGCAATTTTTTTCTAAATTTTACCTTTGTGAAGTATTAATTTATTTATTTTGCTTAACACAAGCTATAAATAACAATAAAAACTAAATTAATTAAATTAAATTAATCAACTCTGACTAATCAGGGGGCATGAAGACTGAATTATAGGGTTGGGTTGGGCAGGTCTAGGGTAAGGGAGGTTTTGGTAAGATGGAAATCGAAGGCGGCAGAGTTATTGACCATCCGCAGCACTCTGGGGAAGAATCCAAGGTAACCATAGTTAGTACGATGACTTTCAAGGCGAAAGGTAGGGAAAGACCTAACGTTACGGGGGTTAGTGTTAAGGGATATGCTGCGAAGGAGATCAGGTCAATTAATGGAATCGCCTAAGACTTGGTGAACGAAAACAATATCAGCGACATCTGACGTAGGGCGAGGGTCTGGAGGTTGATTAGTTTTAAACGATTTTCATAAGGGGGGAAGATTAAGGACGTCTGCTCAGGGGAGGCCGCGCAGGGCAAAGCGGATGAATGGAATGCTGGACAGATTCAATCCTGTTAATTGGATTGCGAGAGTGATCACACCTGTCAGGCGTACTCAAGAAGTGGTCTGACAGAAGATGAAGTGTGACTTGGTGACATAAGGGTTAGAGAATTTCTTAGACCAACGTTAAACGGAGCCTAAAGCAGAATTGGCCTTGCTAATTAAATGATCTATGTGGGAACGGAAGTTGAGCTTACTATCACATATAACACCGAGATCGCGAAGGGTAGTGATAGAAGGAATGGATTCGCTAGAGAGGACATAGGATCTGGGAAATGAGGAGGTGCGCTTACGCGAAAAGGCGATCGTTTGGCATTTAGATACATTGAGGTCAAGAAAGTTTTTCGTGCACCAGATGTAAAAGTTATTTAGGTCGTATTGAAGGAGAGAGTCAGATGCATGGGAGATTTGTTTGAAGATTTTTATATCATCGGCATAAATTAGTATTTCAGAGTGATTAATTATGTTCTCAACATCGTTGATGGACAATATGAAATCTAAAGGACCGAGGTGGCTGGCTTGGGGGGACACAGGAAAGGGATGTGAAAGGGTTGGAAATCGAGGAGTCAAAACGGACTCTGAAATGGCGTTTATCGAGGTAGGAAGAAATCCATGAAATGAGTCGGGGAGGATAGCCTAGATAGCTAAGCTTTAGAATGATAATTTTGTGAGAGATTTTATCGAAGGCTTTGCTAAAGTTGGTGGCTATAACGTCAACCTCTGCACCGTTTTCCATAGCAAGAAGGGTGCTTGACACAAAGGTTAATAAGTTGGTGGTGGTAAATTTGCCTTTGAGGAAGCCATGCTGAATAGGGAATAAAATAGATTTGCAGTGGAACGACATGGAGTCATAGATAAGGCTTTCGAGGAGTTTCGGGATGCAAGATAATTTGGCAATAGGACGGTAACCTTTTTTGTGAATAGGAGTAATGCACGAATCAATCCAAGGATTGGGAAAAATTAATTCAGAAAGAGAAAGTTGGAAGAGGTAGGTGAGGGGCTGAAGGAGATGGGTGGCACATTTCTTTAGAACAAAGATTAAGATATTTCTCAAAGAAGAAATTTTCCAATTCTTTAGTCAGTGCAATTTCATTTACCTATAGTATTTGGGTTAGTTGGGGTTGGAGCTGGTTCATCGCTATCACTTTCAGATTCACTTGATATGGAATTAATCACCATTTCTCCCAGTTCATCTTCATTGAAATCGGTTTCAGTCACAAATTCTTCAAGTTCAATTGTAGCCACATCATCGAAACCTTCTCCTCCTACTTGATGTGCAAATCCTGTAATATTGGAATATTCAAAACCGCATCAGATAGCTTTTCAACACGCATTTTATGTTGACTGTTTTATATCTGCAACAGCTAATTTTATTATTTCCACACAATTTAAAATTGTATATTTTTTCCGCACTTGGGTAACAGTAAGAGTATTGTCCAGCTCAACAAAGATTTGTCGGTTTTTTTCCTGGGCATAACGCATAAGGGGAGTTATAAGATTTTAACCAGTTTTCCTTTGTTTTTGGGGAATCTTTGATGGTTTTTGAAAGTCTCTTACATAATAAATGGATAATAATAAATAATTTGAGCAAAATCGTGTGAGGTATTTATTAGTATTCCCCTTTCTCCTGCATATTTACGTAGTGATTGTAGATTGCATATTCCAGAGGCTAGTATTAGAGCCCACACTTAGACCATGTGGTTCATTGTAAATACCTTGAAGAGAAAGAAAAGTCTGTCCAATATAATTTCGTTATCCTTCACGAGTCTCTAGGCTTTTGATTTTTCTAACGAAATTTATCTCTTTAAGGTAGCGTGAGCTTTACAATTTCGTTTAGTGCATCGATAATTTATAGGAAGTGTTTTAAATTTTCTTCTCCTAAGCCTAACACAGAATCTATTTTTCGTATAGTTTGAGGGTGTCTGTTTAGCTTGCAGTGACCGGTGGGCACACTTATTTCTAAACTTTAAGGGTGCTTCTTTTGCGGTTTAACAACAATCTTAAGATATTTTAATTCTGCTTCAGAATACTTAGTCTCGCCTTTATTCCCATCTTCTGTCGTGCTCATGGCAAGCAGCGCTGAAGAATAAGAGAATAGATATATGGTGTAAGTCCCAGATATGGTTCTGAGCCGATCATGCGAGTGCTTCCGTCGTTTATGGATAATGCATCAGCGGTTTCATTGCCAACGATTCCACTCTGACCCGGAGTCCAAATGACTGTCACATCGTTTCTTAGGGCAATGCGATATAACGAATTTCTGCACTAATTGATGAGCTTTGAAAATATGATGTCCGAGTTTAAAAAATATTTTTGTTTCTAAGGTTCTGCTTCTCGATTTTATTGCCATAAATTATAATCCCTCAGATTTCCGTTATGGAGTGAAATATATAGACGTGAAAGAACCTAGCGATTAAGATATGTGTATATTATCTGTTTCTTCATATACCTACTTCGACCCTTGCCGCGCCATCTATCGACGAACCATTTGTGTACCAAACGGATAGTCACTGATGATATGCTAATTGGGTAAGTTTCATTTCTGCATTGCCTTTTCAACGAAAGAGGTAATGTGATGCAAAGCAGATTCGGTGGATTTTCCCTTTTGATACACATGCTGCTCTTCATGTAGGGGGATTTTTTTTAGACTTATGCGGTTTCTTTTGATAGTGCATTACATCATCCACGAAAGTGGGTTTCCAGTAAATGGTTTCAATGGTTCAATGGTTTTAGCGTGCTCTCCACTTTGAGGCAGAGGGGAGCCTAGTTGTATAGTCGTATCTTTCGCTAAGATCTTATGGATCCTTAAGGATTTTTTGCTATTTTCGATCTTAGTGCAGAATATTTTCCAGGACATCGATTTGGCCTGTTTGATTTATTTTCTATTATATATTTTCTTTTTGAAGACAATTTAAAATATTAAATTCGGAGCACTCTCGCAGGTTTCTAGCCCTATTGTACTGTCTCTATACTTTTTTTCTTTAAGCTCCTACTTGATTCCACCAGGTATTTTTCCATTTCAGTTTAAGGATAGTTTAAAGGCCATTACCTAAGCCGAATCTAACAGATATTGCCTGTTCAATAAATTCGAGCGTTTTTTCGATATCATTCGAACGCTTTGTCGATTGTTATTTTTTTTACTGGTTTCCAGCGTTTAATGACAGCGATATACTTTGTGGTCGGATGTTAGGATTTCATTAGTGACTTTCCATTTATCTAGATAGCCCATTATGCTAAATGAGCATAGTGTAATATTAATAGTTTCAAGCTTTATAAAATTCATAAAAGTCGGCTCATGACCGTTGTTCAGGATTGTAAAATCTGTACTCATGATATATTCTAGAAAACATGATCCTCTCTCATTTGTGTTTGAGTTTCCCCAGTAGTGGAAAAGTTTCAAGTTCGATTTCGGCGATTTTATTATATGTATGTAATTTGACTGAGGTATGATTAAAATTGCATTTAAGATGTTATCTGACCATATCTTTTCTGATTACAAAAAAACTAACCTATGATTTTTTAATTTCAGTTAACCCACTTGTACGCTCCTCAATGCCTTTTGAAGCACGCGCAGGATTAGCAAAGTGCGAAATAACTAAAGACCTTTTTAGTTTGATGTGCATTAAGAAAACAAATCTATGTCTGGCAGCCGATGTCACAAAAACTGAGGAAATACTAAATCTGGCGGAAATATGCGGACCCTACATTTGTATACTTAAAGTACATGTCGACATAATTGACAATTTCAGCCAGAGCTTTGTTCACAGTCTCATGTCGTTGGCCAAAAAACACAAATTCTTAATTATGGAGGATAGGAAATTTGCAGATATTGGAAACACTGTGCATCTTCAATATTCGAGTGGGATATTTAACATATCGAAGTGGGCAGATCTAGTAACTGCACATTCAATATCCGGCCCTGGTGTTATTCAGGGGCTTAAGGCATGTCTCACTGATTCAAATAAGCGCGGCGTATTTCTTCTCGCAGAGATGTCCTCTCAAGGTAATCTTATAAACGAGAAATATAAAGAGGCAACAATTACATTAGCTACTGAATGTGCCGACACCGATTTTATTGCGGGAATCGTTTGCCAGAATTCCGAATGTTTCGGATTTCCTGGATTGATTCAACTTACTCCTGGTGTTAAAATTGATGACACCACTGACAGTTTGGGTCAGCAGTACCATTCGCCTGAGTATATTGTTAAGGAAAAGGGAGCAGATGTGGCAGTAGTAGGTCGTGGTATATTTAAGGCGAAATCGATAGAAAAGGCTGCCATAATGTACCGGGACAGATTATGGAATGCGTATTGTGAACGTATTGGACTACATACTTAAAACTCAGAGACAATACTTGAATAAAGTATATTCCATTTCATTTAACTATTTCAGACAGGCTAAAATTGATGATCTAGTTTTAATGAATATATGATATGATTTATATTTTTCATTGTTTTGTTTTGTTTTATTTTTATTTCATAACAATTTTTATTTCATAAAAAATTTGTTCTGAGAATTCCGGCGAACATAGATTCAATAGGAAAAACCTTATTGCGGTAATTTTGTTGAACATATGCCCATCTTTGTGACATTCAAAAAGAGAAGTATTTTATAAATACAATTGGAGTCATAAAGTAGTCTATGCCCACTAAGGCCTTTAAGGGTACGAAAGGTGCGAAAGGGACAGAAAATGCTTTTGTCCCATTAACGGTTTAACACGTGAAGTATACGGCTGATGGGGCAAGCTTTCATGTGCTTTTTATAAAATTAAAGTTTGTGCCACCAGCGATTTAACATGGATATCATAAGGCTGGTGGGACAACCTTTTGAGGTAAAAGGACGAGAGTGGAGCCGTTCGTTTGTAGGTGTGGTCCTGCTCTTGGTGGGTAAGCTTTGCAGAGAGTTGGAGGTTTGTTTTCAGCGCAGAATTAAACCGGGCGGCGGAAACGTGTTGTTTTAAGTTCATGCTTTGATTTTTGTTTTGGATTCAAGCTCTGGTTATTAGCCGGGGACTTGGTGATAGTTTTTGGCGCAGACTCGGGTTGCTTGGCAGAGGTTTTCTGGCGCTGGCGGTCGGGAGGGATGCATGTTGATTTTAAGTGCGAACTTGAGGTTGCGCGCTGGAGCTGATGAAGGTAACGAGGGCAAATGTATGTATGCACCTAAAACGGTGTTGCGTTTTTTAAGTGCAAAAGAAATGGGAATGTAGATTAAAACACAAAGCGGCAGAGTAAGAATTTGATTTGAAAACGGAAAGTGAATTTTTATTTTTATAAAATTT
This sequence comes from Philonicus albiceps, assembly GCA_963969385.1. Classification (NCBI taxonomy): domain Eukaryota; kingdom Metazoa; phylum Arthropoda; class Insecta; order Diptera; family Asilidae; genus Philonicus; species Philonicus albiceps. The sequence goes on along the minus strand of OZ017772.1, from coordinate 21,694,862 downwards.
GTTTTCGTAGAGTTTATATGAGAACTTTAATGTTGTTGTTGACTACTTGGTATTTTGCTTGTGCACTGCGTATGTTGATTGGCCCTTATCAGGTTGCTCTATTTCACAATATTGCGTAAGCCCTGTGTATATTTTAAAGGGTAAAAGTGTACTAGAATGCTCATAGCATACCACGTAATAATATATCAGAATGCTTTTTTTATATTTTTTGTCTAAAATGTTTATAAATAAAATAAATTTCACAACAAAGACCAAAACAATATAAATGTGCCTGTTAGAAATAAGATGATCTGCCTCGACGTTTTCAGGGAAATTTAAGGCACTCATTTCCATAGAGCAAAAGTAGCATTTCTCTGTCTTTCAGATTAGTGTAAAAAGAAGTCGATTCTTGCTAACTTGTATGATTTCTTATCATGCAAAATTAAGTTCCTAAATGTCTTTAGTGAATCGGTTTCACGCTTTAGGAGCAACATTACTATATTACTGCAATTACATCTCTACAAAACGTCTTGCATAATAATCCACGTGTTGTGCTTTTGCGGAAATCCAAGCGATTTTACAAATACATTATTATTCCGCCTTTTCAAGACTTTCTACGAGATAAATATCGGGATATTTGACTGGGGCTAGCTCTAATTCATAAAATCCACAATGAATTACATTTCCTTGATATTCATCAAGAATGTAAGTTGTCGAATAAGTATTTTTTACTTCTTTTATCTTGAATATTTCACTAGACCAGTTTGGGGTGCAGCCTTTTTCAAAAACAGGTTTGCATTTACTTATACGAACAAAGTCTCCTATTTTGTATTTTGCCGATTTTGATTTGACTTTTTTATATACACTTAGCAACAACCGATTCTCATCACCTGGACCAACGTCTACAGGTCACATATTTATAGTTCGATGTTTGGATGTATTATATTTGTCTGTTAGCCTGTCAAGTATACTAACCTAATGATAATTGCCATTTATACTAAATTCTTTCTACATACGATTTATAAGCTGAAAAGTGATTAACACCAAAATATTCTGCAATAGGCGTTGGAAGGTTCTGTTAAAAAACTCCTTTCCGTTATCTGTTTGCAAATTTCTTGGAACACGGCCACGACTACAAATTAATTGCATTGATTTAGTGACTTCTATTCTGGTTTTGGTTTTGGTAAAGCCTATGCATTTTTAGAAAATGCGTCAGCAACAGTGAGCACAAACCGAAAGCTTTGATTTTCTGATATATCAATCTGCCTGTCATAATCATCTTTGCCTTTAATCGTTATATGACGACGTTTAAAGTTTTTACGCGCAGGCTTATGCAATTCATTAATAGTTTGTCTTCTGCTCATTTTTTGAAGAATATATAAATACCTTCTTCCAAAACGCTGTATATAAAAAAAACCCTTGTTCTTACAACAGAGGTGATTGTGTTCAGGCATCCATTCGCAATTATTGCTGTAGCACCTTCCGCTTGTGGGAAGACAATGTTTATTAAAAATCTTTTAAATGATGCGTCATTAATACAGCCGAAAATTATATATATATAAAATATACCGTATAATGCAGAACGCGGAGCGTTACCATCAGATATTGTCTTCACAAATATTCAATATATAGACACTGTTCCCGATGAGTTTATAAATTATACAAACTAACCCCTGTTAATGTGATAGATGATATGATGTTAAATGCATTTAGAAAACAAGTTTGTGAACTTTTTACTAAAGGGTCGCATCACCGAAATTTCTTAGTAATTCTTGTAATACAACTTTTCACCAGGGCAAATTCTGTAGAGATATTTCGCTAAATTGTAAGTATCTTGTCGTTTTTAAAAATTCTCGAGATAAAAATCAATTCGTGCATTTAGCAAGACAAATATAGCCGGAAGATAGTTTAGAACTTTTGAAAATGTATAAAGAGGTTACCCAAGGACTATACAGATGTTTATTGATAGATCTCAGTTAACACATTAACGATGTGCTCAGATTCCGAACTGATATAATTAATAAAAATTTTACAACTTTTTTCTACTCACAAAATTCCCTGAATAGTAAAAATGGTGTCAAAAATGAAATGGTTAAAGGACAAAAATTATATGCTTTATGTAGTTAAAAGGGCTAAAATTAGTTTAAGGAACACTATCATTAAAAATGCAAATCCTGAGGTTATAAAAACTCGGTGAAATCACGCTTAACACATTAAAAGGAAACCATATGTTGCATGGTAAAATATACAATTCGCTGTGCAGGTATAAAAAGGATATGCGAAAATTAGCTGACGTTAAAAGATCTGTATCGAAACAACTGAAAATACTAGTGCAGCGGGGAGATTTTTACTAGTTTTATTAGGAAGTGTGCTATCGGGCTTAATAGGTTCGTTAATTGAGAAGTATGGATAAAAAAAATAGGCTTAAAAAATGCTGCTTCTATCACCGAAGTGTGTAAAACATGCTAAATGCAAATAAATAAATAAGATATAAATGCAAATAAATAGATAAGATATTAAAAAATAAATATCTGTCCGACAAAGTAAAATAGTACAGTTATAGAAATGAATTAATTAAATTTTTAAATGTAAAACCTAAAAGACCGCAAGTTTCTGATAACATCAAAACTATAAAACGCATTGAAGAAAATTTGTCATCTATAATAAATACAAAGCTTTGAAAGATAGTTTCACTCAGTCAAAATTTATTTTTAAAAATTACAAACAACTCAGTCTTCACCAGTAAAAGAAAACACACAATGGGGAGCAATGGGGGAGTGCCAGATGAAATTTTTAAAGTAGGGGAAATTACTCCACCAAGATAATCTTTATCTCCTAGAGGCAAGAAACGTTTATCTGCTAGCGAAATAGGAAAAAGTCTTAAGTCGCCCCCTAAAAGAAAGTTTACATGTGAACCTGATATTGAAAATAAAGATTATAGAGTAGTAACTGCTGACGATGGTGCACCTCAGTAAAAAAAAAAAAAATGAGAAAATTGTATTGCCAGAAGATTTCAGTTTAAAACTTATCAAAGAAGTCCATGAACGCTACTGCCATAAAATAAATCCAGCGTAAAATAAATCAATTATACACTGCAAAGAGCTTGATAAATTTTATAAAAAAGTTCTGCAAAAGCAGCGAGACCTGCATAAGAAATAAATCAAGAGGGCAAGACAAATACGGCCTAATGTCTCACTTGGGTATGGCCACGAATCCTTTTGAAATAATCTCCATAGATAGAACAGGAGGATTTGGAGGATTCAGATCAACAAAAAAATATTTGCATCTTTTCGTTGATCATTTTACAAGATATGCATACATTTTGACATCGGGGACGCAAAGTGCAAACGACTTTATACAACTCATTAAAAAGGTATCGGACAGCAATTGGTATGATTCTAACGGATCAATATTCTGGGACAAATTCTAAAGAATTTAAAAAGTTTTTCACGACAAAAACATGCCAATTATTTTTACAGCTGTGAATTTACCATTCTCCAATGGCCTAAATTAGGGATTGAATCAAACATTAATCTAGAGTATAAGATTTTAGATTAATGAGAAGGAGAGAAAAATATCAGCGTGAACGACCATTGCACAAGACTGTACACTAAAAAATAATAAAACTGAACATACGATTACTGGATTCGCTTCGAGGTATCTTTTAGAAGATGCAGATATCAGGATTCTACCAGAAGAGCTAAAACAGGAAACTTCAAATGACCTACCGACAGATAGAAAAACAGCTTTAGAAAACACAATAAAATCACATAACTATAACAAAATCCACGTATACGTCGAAAATGGAAATAGATTAAACAGAAAAAAATTCGACGAACTAAAGTTTGGACCACATCAAGTATTGGATAAAATATCGACATCAATATACAAGATAGATGTAAGCCAAAACAAAATCTAAGTCAAATATATTTCAGATCACGAAACTTATTCTGGCTCTCGCACAGGCAAACGAAGACAGGAAGGAAGATAACAATGACTGATGTGAAATTAATAACATTTTGTAAATGTTTTCTTCCCCAGGAGGAGTGATGTAAAGAAAATGTATTTATTTAATTTGAATATTGCCGCAGTCTTTCGAGCGCTGGTAGAGTAGGTCGTAAAAAAGTAGATCTTGACAGATATGATGAAGAAGGAGAATAGAATATGCCAAAAAGTACATTTGATAAACTTATGTTAACTAAAGTAACTATAAATAATAAAGCTTGTAATTGGGAGGTGACATTATAATTAATAACACTAAATGTCGTTTCTTTGTTACAGGTAATAATCTGTGTAAATAACTAAATACATATAAACCTCCTCTTCGTTACAGAAGTCGTGTTTTAATTTACTGCTGTAAACCTTCCCAGTAGTAAAACTTTCATTATACATATATTTATTATTATTATGTATATATACGGGGGCAGTTTAAAAAGTCAGTGACGTTTTATTTCTTAACATAGTCTTTTTTTAGCTCTATGCATTTAGTCCATCGTTTTTCCAATTTTTTCATTCCTTCCAAACAATAGGTTTTCTCGAAACCTTCATTCGACCAAATTTTTTACCGCCTAGCCATTTCTTCAGGTTTGGAAACAGGAAATAGTGGCAAGGGGCTAAATCCGTAGAATATTCTGGATGGGGCAACAGTTCGTAGCCCAATTTATGGATTTTTTCCATGGTGACTATACACGTATGCATCCGTGTATTGTTTTGATGGAATATCATTTGTTTCGCTAAATACGGTTATTTCTGCTTAAAACCAATATCGAATTTACCCAAAAGCTCTGAATAATATTTGTCGGCAATCGTTTTGCCCTTTTCAAGGTAATTGATGTGGATCCCAAAAAACTGTGGCCATGACCTTGTTGGCCTACAGACCCACCCTGGCTTTCTTTGGTGCATGTTCACCCGGAGAAACCCACTGTCTTGATTGTTCCTTGGTTTCTGGTGATTTATGATGAATTCATGTTTCGTCCACGGTAACGAAACGGCGAAAAAACTCGTTCGGATTGCTGCTGAACATCACCAAACACTTCTTTGAAGTGGTCACACGGTTGCGTTTACGGTCAAATACGAGCAATCGCGACACCCAACGAGTTCGGTCTCACTTGTGTTGGTACGGTCACAACGGAATTCTGTAAACCACTTCTTATCCCTTGAAATTAATGGTGCAAAGTTCCCATGTATTTATCAAACTTTTCGTTGGTTTCAGTGATGGTTTTTTTTATGCAAAAAATAATGCTTAATCAGCACAAGAAATTCACCGTTTTCCAATTTCGCTCAAATTCACGACATTGTCTGCTTCCAATGGTTGTCAAACACAAACTAAATGTTGTAGTTTGCTCAAAATTTGACAATAGTTTATTAATAAATGGCAACTGACAGGAGTAGTGTTGCATTTAAAATTACTATGCGGGAAATTCAAAAAGTCATTGACTTATAAAACTGCCCTCGTATATTACTTACTAAACTTTCCTGCATTCATAAACTTCTCGAGAGTGTCATCCACGACTTTATGTCTTCCTACTGTAAATCCATTATTTCCCCTGCCCCACACTCCTTCCTGAAAGAACAACCCACTACCACTGATCACGCACTCTGCAGACTATGGAAAACGGCGATGCAGTCGACATAATTGCCACTGACTTCAGCAAAGCCTTTAACAAAATCTCCCACCAAATCATTGTTCTTAAACTTCCAACCTCTTGGATCACATCTTACCTTAATAATCTGCAATATAGGGTCCGCTTTGACTCAGCAATTTGCAAGCTCTTTAAAACTCACTCTGCTGTTCCTCAGGGTAGTCAACTTGGTCCGTTGACCTTCACATTGTCCATAAACGATGTTGAGATGGTAATCAATCACTCTGAACTGATGACATGAAGATTTCTAAATATATGTTATTTCGTGTTCATCTGATTCCTTATCTCTTCCAGATGATTTAAATAGCTTTTCTATCCGGTGTTCGAATAACTTTTTGGACCTGAATATCCCCAAATGCCAATCAATCACCTATTCCCGTAAACGTCTCCCCACTACCCACGTAACGTTAGATCCTGTCTACTCTTTCGCCTTGATACTTACCGCACCTACTATGGACATTTCGAACCCTTTAGGACAATGTTCCGCAAAGCTAACGACTCTACCTTCTTTGATTTTCATTTTAATAAAGCCTCCTTCAAGCACTGCCTTTATCTGCTTGGCTCCTCCACTTTGAATTTATTTGTTTCTATCCATTAGCTCTTTTCCCTATTCTCTCCCCTTCCCTTGCTTTCATTCTCGTTTTCATTCTCGTTCTTGTCATTTTTACTATTCCGAATTCCTTATTTTTAGTCTTAGTGATAGTCTTTAGTCTTTGTTTTTTAATTTACATTTACATTTGTTAAATTAAGCTTGTTTTCTTTTCTTGTAGCTTGTATTAATCGAAATAAAATAAATTATTTGTAGCATATATATTACAGCATCTTATTCAATTCTTTATTAAAATTAATATAATTTATCAAAAAAACTTTTTCTTTTCTTCTATTATGGCCTGGAAGTAAAAAATTTAATATTTTTAACTGAGCGTGAATTCCGTAAATTATAATTTTTGGTATAGCGGTGAATACCTGCCTGTCAATTCCAAAAAATGCCGAAATGCGGTGGAAATCTGCACCCGATTATCCTTGGAATCGAAATTCAATGATATTTGACCAATATAATTTGCGGTGAAACATACAAATTATATCTGGTGTCTTTGTTCGTTGGGACCTACCTGGCAGTTGACACCTGCCTAGATTCCAATTCGAACAGTAGTCACTATGGTGGGTACCTACATTGAAGACTGTCGAAATCAAAATGAGAATCTCCTGTGTGCTAAGAGAAGTAGGAGTTCCTCCCGGCAGAAGAAGAGCTTGCAAAATGATCCTATCGCGAATTGATAAGGGAAGGTGATCAGGCGTGTGTTTGTATGTGAAAAATGTATGCAAAGAACAAGAAGCTAAAAGTGCAAGTATGCAGCAGTTTCAGGCGGAGGTTTAAACAAAATGCAACGTGGTACGGTAACGGGTGTGGTGCGACCAAAGATCATGAATTACTAGATGGGACACTCGTGACGTAGTCCCTTATCTTTTTTCGACCTTGGTCCCCTTAGTCCACCGACCTTGCAGATTTTGCTAAAAGTGGATAGTAATAAAGGGCTCACGCGTGAGAGAAAGACAAAAATTTAGGGGGAGGCGGAACGAAAATTAAAATCACGTTTCACCACCCAAAGCAGCGCACACGTTCGAATACGTTTGGCTCGCCTTTAAAAATGCACAATGAAAAAATGTAAGCAGACAGAAGCATGTTGGAATTTAGATAAGGCATAGAAAGCAGTAGTTCCATGGACCTTTGCGAGAAGTATGATAGGCATAACTCCATAGATATCAATATTTGACTTCAGGTAGATTTTAAAACCTTATTTGTTTTTAAATTTTTGAAATTCAGAGTCGCGTAAACTATATGAAATAATAAATTTCGCAACATAAAACAAATCAAACAAACAGAATGAACGATCCTGCTAGAACTTTAAAAGTATTTAAAGCCCAATTCGTGTTTTATTGGTGGTGATTGTTGTCCGATGTTCACACGTCTTTACCATTAGCATAGATTTAATTAGGTGAAGGTCGAAGGACAATTTAAGGCGCTTATTTCCACACAATAAAAGTAGCATTTTGCTATGCCTTTCAGTTTGGTATAAAAGAAGTCGTTTCTTGCTAGCTTGTATAATTTCTTCTCATCCAAAGTTAAATAAATAAATGTCTTTAAGCGATCAGATTCAGGCTTTAAGATCAATTGCATATTGACTACAATAAAGGCTGTTTATAAAATCTCCTTTATATTAATCCATGTATTATGCTTTTGTGGAAATCAAAACCATTTCAGGATATTTGACTGAGGATAGACCTTGATAGTCTTCAAGAATGTAAGTTACTGGATAAGTATTTTTGACTTTATTTATCTTGAAGATTTTAGTAGACCAATTTGGGGTGTAGTCCCTTCTAAAAGCGTGTTTGTACTTGCTAATACGACCAAAATCTCCTACCTTGTATTTTGAAGCTGATTTTAATTTTTGTTTTTTATAATATGGGCGCAATAAACGAATTTCATCATATGACCAAACGATGTTTTGTTCTATTATATCTGTCTTTCAAATTTTCCAGCATACTGACAGCAATAGTTGCCATTCATACTAAATAGTTGCCATTCATACTAAATTCTCGCCACATAATATTTTTTAATGTTCTATTGAATCTTTTTACAATTGATGCATTTAACGCACTATAAGTTGTATAATGATTAGTATTATACTTTTCCATTAAGTGTCGAAAGACCTTGTTAAAGAATTCTTTTCCATTATCTGTTTGCAAGTTTCTTGGTATACGATTCTGACTAAAAATTAGGTGTAATGTCTTAGTGATCTATACTCCGCTTTTATTTTTAATTAGTAAAACCCATGCATATAGAAATAGTATGAATAACAGTGAGTAGAAAACGAAAGCCTTCATTTTCCAACACATATGAGCTATCTTACTTCCTTTTGCAGAACAACAAATAAGATGTTCAATAATCTCTTTGAAAGCGTTTTTTAAAATCTCAAAGGAGTTTTAATGATTAACACCAAAATGTTGCAATTGAACCGTCGTTTTTACACCATCCAGGTTAAATTTCTGCACAAATATTTTTTTAGATACCGTCAAATGGGGTAACTTTGTGATGGCGGGGTAACTTTGTGCAATTTGTTTTTTTTTAAGTTTACAGTCAGCAGCATCTACCTGCGTTTAATTTGAACTCTGATATCAATCAAATGTTATTGTAAACATAAAGAGCTATCCATAGACCTGTCACGGGCAATGTAAACATCGCTCTTATTTATATAAACACGTTCTAAAGTTTGAACTTTTTCAACCCGTAAAGTAGGTAACCAAAAATTGAAGTCAAGAAAACTTTAGTGAGAAAAAGAGGTTTTGATGATCTTAACTAACAAATTAACAATTTTCACACTGTTAATTAATTAATAAAGGAAAGATTTTAATCGAAATTTGAATATCTGATATTTTAATTGACAATTTTTTCATTAAAAACGTTTTCAGATCTCATTGCACAAAGTTACCCCATCCTGGGGTAACTTTGTGCAGTTTGCAAATTGTTTGTTTGTAAATAATGCACTTCATAAAAATCAACGAATGATAGTGCAATGTGTTGTCAGATGTCCCACAAGTAATTCTAGAAAAATAAAGTTGTTTATAATTTTGTTTTGTAATATTTATAAACATGCAAAGATGAAAACCGTGAAATACTGCACAAAGTTACCCCATTTGACGGTATTAAATTTATTTTAGTACTAGACCCATGACCAATCTGCGTATTTTACACATTCTTACTTGCAATTGCCATTGTAAAATTTTCATTATTTTTCAAAACTGCAGTAGAAGTCAAAATTAAATTTTCACACTATTTGCGACGACCCGCTACTTTCACTGCACCGATTTATGAACCGAATTTTTTAAAAACCCTTCAGGCAAAAGGATACTATTTCTAATTGAAAAGTTGACAATTATATTCAATATTTCAAACTTTTTCTTTATATCGAATGGTGCTTGTCTATTAAACAGTACCTTAAAAATATTTCCTAAAGTTATTAAAAACAAACTATTATTAAAATTTAATGCATTTTTTAAAAGAATTATAAAATTAGTTTCGTCCACTTTTATAAAAATAAAACTTATTGAAATTAAAGCTTAATAATTCCTCACTATTTACTTGAAATTGCTTTGTATTATAATTTGACGCCTTCGCTGCACAAACTGCGCTACGAGATCCACTGTAATTTAAAAATTATTTGTTCAAGCAATAATAATCTAATAATCGTTTTGTTTTAAAATATGTTTAACAAGTAGTAAAAATAACTTTGATCTTTTCGCAAACAGTTTACATTTTGATTTCAAATTTAAAAGTACTGAAATCTCTCTCCAATACTACAAAGATAACTTAAAAATTTTGGCCATTCGACTTGTGTTAAGATAAGTTAAATACGCCTGCTTCACAAACATATATTGAATGATGTTTTGTTGAAATGCAAAATTTAAATTATCTTTAACACTATAAATGGAAATATAACGACCAAACTTTCGCCTCGTGGAGAGACTAAATGTTCTTTTCCAGCGTCGGTCTTTTTGAACTACATGTTAAACAGATTAAATCATTTTTTATGACTCATTCATACATCTTGTAAAACGGCAGTTAAAGTTTAGCTGCCACCATGTCACAAAAATTTATTTACATTTCTTGCAACATTGCTACGTGTTACGGTAGACTATTGGAATGCAAAATACATAAATAGCATGCTAAACCACATAAATTTCCCATTTTCAGTTCAGTAAAATTAGCTACGAGCTACAATCATGCCGTACTTACTCAGAATACCATATTACAAACAAAATTTATTTAGGATTTAACGTGCTCATAAATTTATTAAGGTCTGGTCTATCACAGTCATGTCGTGGACACTATGATTAATTGGTCTAGTAAAATTGTTGCAATCATCCTTTATCCACTCAGAATGCCGTATTACAAATAGAATTTATGTTAACTATCCATCTTCATAAATTTGTCGAAAATGGGTCTATCATGACCTGGATACAGCTAATATGTAGCTAATTAAGCCGTTGTCAGAATTTGTATATAAGTACACCATTTTCTTTAGTAACTGAAACAGTTTGCAAAGTATTAGATTACTGTCAAGTCGGAATAGATTTCTAATAAAATGGTATTTTCAGAACTTTCAAGTTTTTTAATAAAAATATTTATATCATTTTTGTCTACCCTTGCAAAGCGCTGTGGAGATGTTATCTAATGTTGCAGAAGGAGAATTTGCTAAACTTCTACGTGTGGCTGATTTGAGTATTGGGAAAGAATACGAGATTAGTTTGTTCAAAACCGTAAAAACAAAATTTGATCAGCATCTAACAGTCCATTTTATTAACGGGACTTACATATTCTTACCGCCACGCTTTTCACATAAAATTAAAACAGAGCACTAAATTGATGAACTAAATAATACAGCAAACCATTTCCTAATATTCAGTGATAAGGATGAGACAAAAGGTTTTTTAAATTAAAACTATTATAAAAGTGTAAAAATATAAAACAAAAATAAACCTTTCAAACATTTTGCTCAACAACTCTTTCACTCAACATTTGCGAACTTATGCTGTGAAATTACATTTTGAGTATTTTTGTATGCTACAGGTTACAGATTAATTCGAAGCGCTCGCGCTCTGTGGAAATTCATTCATTCAGGTTTAATGCATGCATTTCGCAGTATCGTTTAATTTTTAAACCAATTTGTTGTCTTCTGCACATACAGAAAATTTACTTGGAAAGAGCTCATGTATAAAACAAAAAATAAAAAGTTGTTAACAATCCTCCAAGCGTTTTACACTGAACATGCGCTAACTCTCCTCGTTTTTTTTTCTTTGTTTTACCAGGTTGATTTGCAGCTGAATTTAGACGTCTGTAGTCACCCCAAGATCTCCAAACACGATTTCATTTGGGAACTATATAGATGTGGAATCGATCGATCGCACTTCTCATCAGAACAAAGTATCGAAGCGCCCCCTTATCAAAATCGTAGCTTTTTCGATTAATTCCCACATAGATATAAAGGCGATGACCAAGGACTATTAGACGGTCTACAGATATCATGATTGAGTAAGAATTCGAATTCTTGCAATCACAAGTTTTTCTGTAGAAAGACATTAGAAAATATAAGCTGACCGATAGGTTTAATTTTATGAGTTATCGAATGTTTAACTAGTTTTGAAAACCCCGAGTCAACCAAGATGCTCTGAAATTCACGAAAAATAGATAAAGTGGTAGATCTTTAATTAAATTACCGTTTGAAGTGAAATTGGTTAAAGGGTTGATTAAACTTCTTTTAGAAAGGTCAACTATCAATTTATAGTGGAATAAAAAATCTGCCAAAGCCAAAATTGGTTTCGACGTCATTGATAAAAATTGCCATTGAAAATAAGACAAGATCCAAAATAAAATTTTGTTTCCATTAGCGTTAATAACTGAAGAATTGGCAGCTGACTATTACTAAACTTAATAATTTAAATGAAGTAGAAACTTGCATAACAAAATTATCTGCTGTAGTATCTATTAAATAATACCGTTCTGAAGATTTATCAAAAATGTGTAGACAACTTTTGTAAGCGCGATTATCAACCATCGTCATAGATGGTATGCGATTTATTTTATTGATTGCAATGAAAAATGAAACGAACTAGCTGTATACGCTTTAAAGCGTTATTTTGGAATTTGGTTTGATACAAATACCAATCAGGATTGTTACGAGTTTTAGAATTATTACATTGGTTAAAATTTGAATGAGGAGTTGGAGAACAACATCTTGAATAATGGGAACCGCAATACGAACAACTTGAAGAACTATCACATTGTTTTAGTGATTTAATATCCAGAGACATTTCTTCAATGTGTTGATTTAATTTAAAAATTTCGGATGTAAAATTAGGTAAAGCTATCACTGCTTCGCTATCCGAAAGACGAGAAATTAATGCCTCTTTGAATTCTGCATAAGATCGGTCAGAATTAGGACTTTCCAACAGACTCTCATCCAACGCAGTAGATAATTACATTTTGCTGATTTGGATAAGATTCTGGATAGCTCGAACTATGCTATGGTAATAATATTACGAGGTGAAGGAAGCGTATTACTGGGAAAAATAAATTTCCACCATCAGTACGATTAAGAATTCCGGCCTGCCTTGCATTCCCGAGAATCATAGAGACTCCCGAAAATTCACTATTCATTTATATTTACACTTTAGTTAATACTGAGAGAGAACGAGGAGTGTGAATGAAAAGTAACAAAATAGCTGTTGAACTAAACTACAAGCTTTGAAGCTATTTAACTAAACTAGAAGCATTAATTCACAAAATACTCTCTTTAAGTGTTGTTTGATGGATGGGTTGAGTGGCTTGTGCTGTTATGATTATTTATTGGAACTGAGTTCTGCTTTTGAGCTTGTTTGCTGTCGGGGTCTCCAATTAAGAGGAAAAAATTACTTGCTTTTTTTCTAAACAAATGAATACTTCTTTCTTCTAAAATCTTTAAAAAATTTTGAATTCAAAGTTTAATTTACTTTTTTTCTTATTATTAAATGACTAGTGGTCCCAGGCAAACGTTGTCCTGCCACAAACCACCTTTTCTATGTAGACCGCGTTTAAATCAGCACACGCTGCTAGCAAGGGTAGAAATTTACGTGCGTGAAAACAAATTTACGTGCTGTGTACTTAGTTTACTGAAAAAAATATTTAAAAAAATTTAGATCTCGACAACAGCGCCACCAACCGGGTCCAAAAGTATCCATCTTTCAAACTGGAATCAAACATTCCCATTCATAAAATTTCATTGAAATCAGTTTGGGCAAAATTCGTTTTCATAAAAATATGTATTTTATTTGAGTTTTGTGATAATACGCAATAATTGAAAAAAGATTTAAATTACAATTAACTTTAAAGCTAGCTAAGGTGAAAGGAAAATGTATAAGGAACCAAATACAGAAGCGAAGCGAACAATTTCTGCAAAGGTTTTTACGTACAAAAACTAAAAAAAAGTTCGACAATTTGGCTACGTGTAGTGCTAAGAGTAGATAAAATATAATATTTATGCTACTTATGATTCTCAATATTAAATTCGCTAAATAAAATTGTATATTCACGCTTAATGCTAAAAATTCACAGCTTTTGCTTGCTTATTTTCGCAAAAATAAAAATTAATCACAATCGCAATCCTACGCAATTCTAATCCGCACGTTCGCTTTATATTTATATATTTTATAACTATACTGTATGGGTAGTAATTTGTAGAATAGTAACTTTAGAGGCCACAGTCGTCTTGAATTTAAATAAATACTTTCTTTATCAATGAAAAATAAACAACCATACAATGAGATTTCGTTTTTAAATGCAGTGTTTAATCTATATACACAAAAATTAGAAGTTGTAGTAATTTAACGACAATAAATACAGAGCTGACTACTGTGGTCCACGTAGAAGCCTGGGAAAATAGTACGTATATTTGGACCAAAGGTCTTCTTGTTTCGTTTCCTTTTATATGTAGGCATGCGGGTCAATCTTCTGAGTGTTTGGTATTCATTTGTATATATAATATCAGATTTGGCAGTAGAAGCAGGTAGCTTTTATCAAATGTTTTTAAATTTTTTTTATCATATTTTTTAACTTACTTTAGCATATCGAAAACAAGCAAGTTAACTTATGTAAATCTAAATAGTTAAATATTTGGTAAAACTGCAATCACTGTCGCTGTATGAAGTTAGCCGAATTTTGACATATACAGTTGTAAACAAAACTTAGAAGAATAAACAAAGAGGAACAATTATAAACTTAAAGAACAATGAAATTGCATTTTTGGATAATAGAAATAGAAAAGTTTAATACTTTTTTGAATATAATATATTTAGAGAGAGCACGCACATGAAGCTTTGTAGACTACGTCATATAAATTACCTGACTAATGGGTATATACCTGTATAATATAAATAAATATAAATATATGAACACATATTATAAGAATGTGCACATACCTATGCATGTATACAAAAATTCACACACCAATGCGTAGATATAGTATATATACTTTTTTTGTTTTGGTTGTTTAAATAAATATGTATTATATACACCCCTGACTAAACAAAATCCGATTTATATTTTTACTTGTTTTATTTACAAATAAGAGCAACCCTCATAAATGGATGATGATGAAGCTTGTAAAACAAGGTAATTATTACACTTTCTAGCTGTAAGAATATATATTTAAGTGATATTTGTTGTGCTCAGGCAATTGAAAGTATTACATCTTACAAACGAAATGCAAATTTTAAAACAAACATGTTTTTGAGTGAACGGGAGAATCAAATGTTGACATACACTTACTAGAAAAATTCTGCGTTCACTCGCTTGTCAATCGGAAGGTAACGTTAAAAAATCAAAAACGTACAAATATTTTCCAGATTTTAATTCATCCGATTGACAGCAGGTGAACGCAGACTTTTTCTATTAAGTGTATAGCTAAGCGGATAAAGTGTAGCGAATCATCCGTGAGGCGTTTGTTTGAAAAAAATTTCGGGAAACTGAGGAATTATGCCGGAAAAAAGGCAGTGGTATGAAACGAACCACTCAAAGAAAAGATCGGTTAAGTTTAAGAAATCGTTTGTCGAATTCATCCCAACTGAGTAGAGACTTTATCGAAGAAACACGGACAGCAGTATCAAGCAGGACGATACGCAGGAATCTCGCCGAAGTTGGACTTATTGTCAGGAGGCCAGTAAGGAAACCGCTACTTACATAGATCATGAGAAGAAAACGGCTATATTGGGCGAAGCAGCATGAAAATTTTACGACTGCTGATTGGGGAAATGTAATTTTTTCAGATGAATTCAAATTCAATCTAATAGGACCAGATCGGCAGCAGGTTGTACGTCGCAGATCTGGGGAAAGATATAGCGCTGAGTGTATCACTTATACTGTGAAATTTTCTCCCTACCTTATGGTATGGGGTTGCATCACAGCCTGCAGTATGGGCCGAATTTTTATACTTGAAGGAACAATGAATGCTCCAAAATATAAATAAATAAAAAAATTAATCAATGAG
Organism: Philonicus albiceps; assembly: GCA_963969385.1. Taxonomy (NCBI): domain Eukaryota; kingdom Metazoa; phylum Arthropoda; class Insecta; order Diptera; family Asilidae; genus Philonicus; species Philonicus albiceps. The sequence goes on along the minus strand of OZ017772.1, from coordinate 21,679,162 downwards.
AATTATGTGAAAATGTTGAAAAACTAGTTTTTTAAGTTGGTTCTGCACCTTGTCATCGAGCAAAAATGGTACGTTTTTATTAACATTATGATTAGTATAATGACTAATTTTAATATTCATAGCAGACATACATATTGATTTTAAAGAGATTTTGGGCATAAAGTCAGGTTCTTCCATCTAATAGCGCCGACTTGAATTTGATTGAAGAAGTTTAGGAGATAATGAGGAATAAAATACGGACCAAAGGCCACAAACAAGAACGGAACTTGAAATGGTAATCGAGGAGTTCTGGTACAATTACGTCGACAAGGATTTACAGTCAACCCTTTATGATTCAATGTGTCGGTGAATTTCCGAGGTCAAAAAGCAAAGGGAGGTGCTACGCGATACTAAGGAAAACAAGGTTGTATTACTATAAAATCTAATGATAATGTATTAGTTTACTATTGCAAAATAAAATAATTAGTAATAATCTTAACCCTAATAACTAGTTTTATTAGTTCCTTTGTTAATTTAATTACTTTTTATGGATTTTCACACAAATGCAAAAGGTTGATCAGCAATATTTTACAGATTGTTTTATTACCCTGAGCTCAGGTAGGGGAATTAAAAAAATTTAACACTGAATATGCTTGATTTATCTTAAGTACATAACAAATTAATGTTTATTGTAAGAATTCTTGGCAAAAACATTAGCTTTCTTTGAAGAAAACATGCTGTTTGTAAAAAGAATAAAATTTATTTTTTCGGCTTTTGTTTTGTATATATACATATATATATGCATTGGTGTGTGAACTTATATATGCATTTGAATATACATAAATACAAATATTGCTATACACACATGCAAACATGCACGATAAATTCTATCTATATGTGCATACATCCTCAGACATTTCTGAATAAGCCAGTTTATTCGCTTTCTTTAAAGGGATGCCGGGTTATTAACTATAATCCTTTAAATATACGCAAACATATAATTTCACTTTTTGATAATTTGATAGCTTTGATAAAAACGTTGTTTCGCGAATGTCCCTACAGTTTTTGCTTTCCCAATTTTAACCTGTAAGAAAAGAAAATCAACAAAAATGAAAAAAAGATACAATTTTCTATGTTTTTTTTCTCTGATTTCTTAGTAATTTTTTATCAATTTTAACTTCATTTCACGTTTGAGAAGTGTGCGATCAAACAGCGACAGAGATTGTAGACTGCAATTGACCAGGTATATCAATCGGAAGTGGTTGGAATGTTTTAGAGTAACCCTTAAAATTTGTTTTATATTAGTCAATGCGCAGTACCATTGTTTTATTCTTGAGATTCTCTCTTGCTTAATAGCGTTTCGGAATTATTCAATAACTATTTAAGTAAGTGGACAAGTCCAGAATATGGAAACCTCAAAATAAAAGAATATCCAAAAAAATTTGTCGGACGCACCTACTTTCGGGGATATTAAACTTTAAAATGTTGGAACTTCATTTGAAAACCTGAATAGTGTTAGTGAATTGTACATATATGAAGCAAAAAGTGAAGAATACTGTGCAGAAAAATTGTAGAAACCCGCGAAAAAAATAATCTGATTCGCTTTGAAAAAATAAAGTGTAAAAATGTTAAAGCTTTATATCTCCGAAAGTAGATGCATCCGAAAAAAATCTTTGTATATTCGTTCATTATAAATTTAAAAGAAAGTTTCTAAAATATTCTGTAAAAATCCGTGAGTTTCCATATTCTTGACTTAAGCCAAGTAAGTTTTAAACCGATTGTTGAAGTTAAATTGTACATTTGATAAAATTTCCCCTCCGTTTGCCCGTAGGAATTTGTCTAAAAGTTCTTTAAACTGAACACTATTTTCTGTGCAGAATTGATTGGTTTGGGCTGCTCATTTAACCGTAAATTTATTTATTTTTTTAGCTGATACTTATCTACCTGATAGCGTTTCCGTAAATTAAGGGTATTGACGAGTAAACGTTTTCTTTAATAAATTCTTATAAATGAAATGCAATTGGTTACCTGACCTAGGGAGCTTATTACCGTTCCGTAACTTTTTTAAGAATTTGAATGGCAGTATTTAGTGCAGTAGTTCTTCCTGAGGTTTGTAAAAGATAAAAATAACGAAAAGGACGTTATTGCACCTTCAAAAATTGAAGGTCAGTCATTTGAGATTGTGTTATAATAATCTTGTAATGGCGTGGTTATTGTACACCTATAAAACTTAATTATAAACAACATCGGTGGTCCATTAAATGGCATGAAGCATGTACAAATTATGTTCGTCTATAAATAATCCTTAAACGTCTATTGAGAATACTATCAATGAACAGCCCAAACTGATGCAAATTTTATACATATTTTGTTTGAGTCCCATCGTAGAGGGCAATGATGCTCGAGTTCCCAAAGTTTCCCTTTGAAACATTCGATAAACGACGTAGAGTAGATGAATGATTTTTTTGATTTCCTTGCTACAAATATTAAATGACGTCTAACACTAAATTTGTGCTTTTGGATATGAAGCAGCTGCTACAGTAGCCACCACAGAATGCCTGGACAAGAGTGTACGGGTGCTTCAGCTGAAAATTGTAAATATTTTAATAATGTAATTTGTATAAATAGTATACATTTAACCTCGCGCGAGAACTTCATACTAGAGTATGATCCCAAGGTACTCCATTTAGTGGTCCTCGTTATTTTGAAACCCGTTGCTGTTAGATTAATTGAAAAGAATCCCTGTGGGCATTCTTGATTCCGGTTGTAACAGTCTCCACCAGATCCATACCTTTGCGGTACTCCATTGGTTTCAGCAAAAGTGTAGTCATCTTCTATCACTTTCAAATGTTGAATATCCAACCGAATTTTTTTAAAACGTGTAGAGCCAGCCTGTATTTTTTTGTTTTGGAATTCGTCCCTTTGTAATCCCGGGCAAGCAAATGGATCTTTGGAGCTTTTAGCGTAATAAATAGAATAATTATCAGTGGTGTTAAGGCTTATGTACTCCGACGGTTTGGTAGTCATATTATGGCAGTAGATTTTAATAAGTTTGTGCTTTATATTGATCAAATATTCTCCATCTTGAATTGTTCGCAGGTGATTTTTTACATCGTTGCATGATTTCATGGTGCATTCGGGTGGTGGATTGCATTTTTCCTTTTTCGATTTGTGTTTCTGTCTATCACATAGCTTAGTACCTTCGTAGCACATCACTTTTCGTTTTCTGTATCCATCACATGTGCACTGAAAATATAAAAACATTTATAATATACTGTGTACAGTACAACTTGGTGCCAAATAATTGTTTGGCTAGTTAGTATCATAATATACACAGTGTTTAGTCATAGACTAGTTCATTTGTTTACCATTATATTTTTCCATCCATCAATAATTGAATCGGTCATTTAAAAAGCCACAAAAATCATGTAAATTAATAAAAACTATGTTATTTACAAGTAAACGAATTTTCAAGCACTTTTTTTTTGGATCGAATACAGTATTTTTACTTAAAAGTTTTTAAGTATCGAATAATTTTTATAATTTATGAAATCATGATTATGATTTAAAAAGAAGCAGAAAGGCTGTTCTTAACTTATGTTGTTTTAGCAAAAAAAAAGTGCTTTATGTGATATTTATTTTGGACAAACCAGTTATTCATTTTTCCCATCATTCTTATTTTGACTATTTTCAACATTTGCCGACCAACTGCAAATTTAATTTGTAAAGAATCCATCAGTAAATTGATGAACGATTATTGTGTTATTTGAAATGAATGTATGACTTTCGTGGGTTTTACCCAATTGACTTATGTGGGTTTTGAAATAATCGTTTCAATTGTTGATTGTCTATCATACACATGTATTACTCCCATTGCATATTTATGTTCTGCTTGAATACACGAATATAAAAGTAAAGCAAATAACCCTGTTAGAATACAATTACTTTATAAAATATATAATATTGATATAGCATTGGCACGATAGATGATGACATATTGATTAAAATATTGTAACCATTGTCTTGAATATCCCAAGTTCGATAGTAAATATTTTTTGTATCAAAAAATTACTTACAATATCAACAACAAATTGTATTATATGGATTTAAATAAGTTAGAGTCTATGGGTGTACCCTGAACTGGCTAAAAAATTTTAAATTTCAAGAGAATGCGTTACCTACGATATGTTTTAAGACCCTTATGTTTAACAATTCAAAAGAATATGTTAAAGTAAATTAAAATAAACCCTAATTTTTTAATTTGCTTTCATTTCATACTTGTGCTTCAAGTAATACGTAAATATACGTAAAAATATGTACAACTAGTCGGCGGACAGTGTAAATATATTGTGAAAATATAATTTGAAAATATTTTATCGATGGAGTAAATAAGGAAGCATGTTTATTTAGATTATAATTAGAATTTTTGATTGGAAAAAGGGAAGGAGAAACATTGTGTTAGAGAATAATAATGCATTTCAGCAGTGTTTATATGTTTTAAACGTAAAGGGAAAATTTAAAAAAATGTTATGCTTTTTAGAAAGTTAGGGGCTCAATGTTTTTCACAAAACAAGGCGGAGGAATAAATGCAAATGGGTGTTTTAGTTTTAAAAGTTTTTAACGCGAACAATTTCAACCGACATACAATCTATGAATTTTATAGAAATATTTGAATGTTCATAACAAGCATGCTTGTTTTTAATCGACTGAGGTACTTTAAGCCTTTTAACAGTTTCAAATTATTTAGGTGATTGATTGTTATAACTAAATGCACATCCATTAATTTTCAAACTACACATATTTCTGGTAGTTTTTTTTATTATTGTAATAAGGCTTTCATGCAATCGAATAATTCCCACAAAAAACAACTTCTACCACAATCCATTAATAAAAACATATATATAAGTCCACCCTAGAGCATTTAGAACTCTAATTTGCATGTTTTGCTATATATATAGTTATTAATTCACACATTCGGTAAGCAACACTACTTACGTTTGAAAATTCGACTTTATAGCGTGATGGACATTTTCTCTTAGCTTGTAAAATTTTATTTTGATCGCAGTATTGGTTCGATACGATTCGTTTTTTTTTATTCATACATTTAATGGATCGTGTAGAGAACTGAATTGTACGATTTGATGAACACGGTGTCCACGGTGACGCTATCCAGGAACAATCATTTCGACAACTTTTTACGAGCAGTTTTGGTCGTGGTTTTATAAGATTTTGGCATTGTTTTATATCAACGGGCGTTTTAATTGCTTTACCACCAGGCTTATCAGGCTTAAAAACGCGTGCGCAAATAAACAATTTTTTTTTCGTGCCAATTCCACAGTCAACCGAACACTTTTATTGGTTCAATTAAATAAATTGTTTGCAAAAGAGAAAATATTATTAATAAAATGTGATTTTTCATGCATGGTATTTACCTGAGACCATTTTTGGACATATTTAATAGAGCAGCATTTCACTGTTGTAGCCGGTTTTGTATTTTCAGGACAATTTGCTGGATGGGATGAATCCTTGCAGTAGACCTGACGAGTTCTTTCGCAATATTCATTACATTCATTCCAATGGCCTATAGCCCAAGCGTCACCACCCAGTTCCTAAGACACAAATTGTTTCGTATTGTTATTTCGCCTTTTACTATCCCAATACTTACAACATGGTTTGATAAATAAATAGAATCTCTTGTTTTGCTATCATATGGTGAGTGTCTGTGATGCTTCATACTGTTAACGCTAGGCATTACTGTTCTTGGCGACATTATACGCTGTAATTTGATTTTAAATTTTAAATAATTCTAAATAAATAATGTTTTTAAGCATACACATTTCATGGATTATATAAAGCATGAATTTATTGTTAACACCTAGAAGAAGATTTATAATGCAGTTTTCTCTCACTAACTTAATTAGTACAGATCCCAGTTAAAATTTTGGTGACTTCACCTTACTGGAATATTTTTTGAAAAGTCGTAGAAAAGTCATAATACAGAACGTAACCGTGCTTAAATCTATCTTTTTAAATACAACAAAACTTGCACGTAAAAAATATTTTTTTAAAAACACATCGAATTATTTTTACACGAAAATATTTCGTCAGCGCGTATGAATATTTTGCATGAAACGGTAAATTTAATGCAAATAATGTTTAAGCATACAAAGGATATCTAACTAAACACAACAAAATTAACAAAAGATACCTAAATGTATTCAAATTAGAAATCTAAATTTTAGTTTTAAGAGTACCGTCCCAACAAAACGCTAATATTTGGAATTTTCTTTCGGAAAATCTGTATTATCGCATGTAGAATAATTCCTTTTAGGCCCTATTTTAACACATTTAAAATAAAAACAAAATATTTATGTTGGTAGGATCCGATGCAAACCGGTTGTATGTATACAAGAGGCGGACTGTTAAATTCTGATTCATATTTTATTTCCACCTTAATTGGTACATTGTTTTGCTGTTTTGCTGATTTCAAAATTCAATGTGGCGGTCTATTTGTATGAAGCCTCTGAGAAAAGAAAACTTAACACTATGCCGTTCGCGCGTCTAATCTAGATTTTTTCATGTCGTGCCGGTGTAACTGACTTACATAATTTCGCTTATCGCCGTCAAAAAAAGACGGTTTAAAACACAAAGCTTCTACGTTCGAAATTTACTGTTAGGTAAACAGAACACGCAACAATAACCAACAATAACTTTCGTTCCACAGATTTGAACACCACAATACAGCCATTGGCACATGCGCAATAGTTTTCGAATGGCACCGACGTGGAGCCACCGGCACTTACCCAATAGTTTTTGTATGGCAAAACGCGTGGAGCCACCGGACGTCATAGTGTTAACATATTAAATTTGAAGTTTACTAACGGATTTTGATAAAACGTCATAAAGAAACATTCTATCGGGGCCAAAAGTTACAAATATATATATATATAAAAAAAAACATGGTTGGTTGCTTGAACTATTTAACTATGAAATTTCGAAAACGATACTTTTTCCGAGACAATTTGCAGCATATCTAAAAAAAATTCGTCAGAAAGTGTATCAAAGCCATTAGTGAAAGACGTTTTTCACCTTTTACTTAAATATTTTTCGGAAAAAAAAAATGAATTAAATATAAACGTCTTCTTCGTTTTATCAATGGCAACAACTAAGTATTTGTCGTGTGAAAGGATAAATTAAAGTAATCAAATTAATTTTTATTTATTTTCAGTAATCCGTTATTGTTGTTTGGGTTCCGTACGTTCGAATGTCCGTCTGCCACAGCCTATTTGATCCGAATCTACTAGACCAATTAAGTTAAAATTTGATACGCATATGAATTTTTATGACCAAAACACGGACGTGTAACGCAAATAAATGAATTTTGAATATCGGGGTCATTTATGGGGGCAAATTAGAAAATTGGAAAAAACAAAAACTGTACTGTGTGACATATCAAATGAAGGGGCTTGTTGTGAGGGTTTAAATACATATTTTTTTATAATTTTAAAATAAATAGTTGACTATTTAAATCTCTTTATATCCCATTTTGGCCTCCTTCAGGGAAGTCACCTCGGTCTTTAATTTTCATATTGTCATTTTGTAATTAGTCAGCCTGAAATGGATATTTAGGCTGATGACATGAAAACTACTACTCATGACAATTTCACAATTTTTCTACTTTATGCGTAAAAAACTTTCATGATCACAAAATTTCTAAATGCCAATCTACCACTTACTTCTGCAAACGTTCTCTCACTTCTCCTAAATCGTACTGGTAAACTCATACCTTCATTCCCTTCGCGATTTTGGCGTTAAATACGACAGTTAGCTTACCTTCTGCTCCCGCTTTGACCATATTTTCAGCAGAGCCAACTATGCTCTAGGCTTTCAAATGGTGGTTTAAGGAATTCTCTAACTCTTACAGTCAGTAAATCTATATCTTCTTTGTAAGGTCTCTGCTCGAGTATGCCAGCCCGGTTTGGTCACCCTCCCAATCTACACTGATTAACAGAATTGAATCAGTTCGAATTACGTGACTATCCTTGGACAGATCACCTCAACCTTCCTCCTTACGAAAGTCGTCTAAAATTATTTAATCTTCAGCCTCTTGCCTCGTGCATCAAGTTTTAACTGGTTCCATTGACTTTTCCGAGTTTCTGCAAGGCATATCCTTTACATAATCCCACGTAAAGTTAGATCTTTCCCCATTTTTCGCCTCGTAAATCATCGAATTAAGTACGGTCACTTCGAACCCTTCACAAGAATGCCACGGAAGGCCAACAACTCTGCTGCATTCGACCTCCATGCCGACCAAGCATTCTACAAGGTGGCGCAAAGCTAATCATTTGATTAATTTTGTTTTTGTATAACTTTTTTACTAAATAAAAAAATATTTTGAGTGATGGAAATCTTTATAATTTTTTCTGTTAAATGGTAGAGATGATATCCGTCAAGTGGCTGCCGCCCCAAAGAAAGAAGTCTGGGGCGGTTAAATGAGGCGATCTGGCTGGCCATGCCAAATCGCCAAAGCGGGAGATTGCGCGACCAGGAAACGCTTCCTTCACAATATCCATTGTGGCTCGTGCTGTGTGTATGGTTGCACCGTCTTGTTGAAACCATATGTTCACCAAGCCCCGCTCCTCCAATTCCGGAAGTAAGAAGTCGTTTATCATGGCCCTGTAGCGTTTGCCAATAACAGTTTCCGTATTGCCAATGGCGTCCTCAAAAAAATACGGCCCAATCACTCCTCTCGCGTGAACGCCACACCACACATTGGCTTCGAGTGGATGTAACGGCTCTTCGTGCATGACACGCGAATTTTCAATGCCCCAGAAAGGAGATTTTGTTTATTGACGTAACCGCTTAAATGGAAATGCGCCTCGTCGCTCACGATGGTTTTCGACTCAAAATCGGCCTTTTCGTTGTTGAGGTTGAAGATGGTTTGGCAGTAATTCACAGCGCTCCATTGGTTGTCTGTTTGTATTCTGCAGCTATGTAGTTCACAAATGTCAAATATGATAGATGTACGACGCCATTTGCAATAATTATAACATCTTCCGATAGAGTTTGCAATAATTATAACATCTTCCGATTAATTTTGCGCCGCCTTGTGTAAGCATCCTCTTTTTTTGCCTAACCCACCCACATTACATTAATCAATGCCATATCCTCTTATGTTTTTGTTATTTTCTTATTATAATATAATTCAGATTATTTGCTTTGTTATGGTAGATTAATTTAATTTAAATTCTGTATTATAGCTTGTATTAAGCAAACTGAATAAATAAATAAAAATACATATGTATATATATGGTAATTTTTTGAGCTTAGAGCGAATATAATTTTCAGGTTAACGGGAAAACCGAGGTTAGGTATGCATTGTGCCTTTAAGGACAATACGACGATTGACAAACGTTTATTAGCTCCTGCATAAAATTACATAATTAAATCAGTCTTCAAGGCGTTATTCTAAAACTTATAAACGCAAACTTTTATTAAACAAGACACGACTTTATGCTTGCATGCCCTATAGGTAAGGTAAGTATATTGTGATTTTCGATTCAGGTAGATATGTATTACAAGATTAAATGCTATATGACAATTCTATCCATTCTACTTAAGAATAATACGGTAGGGAAGAGGCAAAGTGCAAAAACTGGTAACTAACCTTTTCAGAGCACGGTGGCATTGAACATTTGATAATAATCGGTTGCAATTCAGTACCGTCACAAAAGGATTTGTCAACAATTTCGTTATTATGCATACAATAAATAGCGGTAGTACGTTGACCCACCCCGCATGTCACAGAGCACTAGAGTTTCCAAATAAACAAAATTATTTTGCACGAAAATTTACAATAAATTTGAGTTAAAGCATTTAATGAAGTAAAGACCGAAACATGAATTTTTAATTTTTGTATAAATAAATTAGTAATTTTTGATACATATGGGATAATATACTCACTGGGGTTTCTTCTCCGTAAGCCCAATCGGGACAGGGGTCTGTATTGCACGGTCTAATTACCTCGCGGAAATTACTTTTTTTTAAAATATTGCATTCGGAATCACTCACGATTTTATCCTCAGATTTACAGACTACAGACCTTTTTTGATTCCCAGTTCCGCATGTTCGGGAACACTGTAATTTAAATAATGTTTAATATTTATAGACGATAAGAAATGTATATCAAATTTGCATACTTGGGTCCATTCAGTATAGCTCCAGCACGGCTCCCTGCATTCTTCATATTGTGGCATTCTTTCAACTTTTGCAAGGCAATATGCTAGATCAACGTATTTGGAGTAATTCGTAATCAAATCCTTTTGGATGCAGGCGTATCTTTTTTCTCTTCTCCCCAGTTTTCCACACGTTTCTGAACATTCGGATGTACTTACTACATTTACCCTGAAGAAAAATAAAATATAAGAATAATATGTAGTATTAGCTACTATCCATTGAGCGACAGTGCTCCCGAGTGCTTGAGTAGTTTCCCAACGGAAATTGGTTTAAGTCAAGAATCCGGAAACCTCTTCGATTTTTACGAAAATTTGTAGAAACATTCTTTTCGACTTAAAATGAACGAATATGCAAAAATTACAGGACTTTAAAATTTTAACATTTCGTTTTGTGGGAAATGTGAAGTGTCATCAAGTTGTCAGTAAATCGTCATTTGGAGCATTAAGGGGGTAAGTAAACATCAGAATTAATGCATAATTTTTGCTTTTTCAGATATTTGGTGTCTTCAAAGTGTTAAAAAGTGTGAATTGTGAAAATTTGGAATATAAAGTAAAAAATTCGGACGAAAATTCGTAGAAATTCACGAAAACAAATTATGTAAAAAACGAAATGTTAAGATTTTAAAAACCTGTATAAAAGAATTTATCAAAGAATTTGTATTAAATGTTGATTGCCAAATAAAATAAAGTGCAGTGGTACAAGATCTTCACAGTAGACCAAAAATATGTTAATGATGATGTCCACCCTGGACGCCTCATCATGTGAACAATCGATGGAAGCGTTGAAACAGTGAAGAAAATTGTTATGGAGAATCATTATTAGAGAAGTTTCTGAGGAAGTTGGTATATCGGCTGGTTCATACCATGCAATTATTTTGGATGTTTTTGGCATGAAACGTATGTCAACGAAGTTTGTTTCAAAATTGCTAAATTTTCACCAAAAGAACAGTCGCATGAGCATCGCTCAGGAGTGATTTTGTTCCCCAAAACAATACCATAAACATACCTCAGCTACCGTCTTTACCGTCTTTACCGTTCTTGGCCCCTGCGACTTTTTTCTGTTCCAAAAATTGCAAAGACATATGAAAGGACGGAGATTATATTAGAGGGATTACTTTGAAGGAGACAAAATATATATTGATGAATAAATAAATATTTTTCGATAAAAATAAAAGGTCACCTTATTTATTGAACAAACCTATATGTGGGAATTATTCAAAAAAAGCAACTAAATCGCGATCTTCGAATTGACACTTTCCTGTTCTAACCAACTGTGATACCCGGGATCACTTACTGTCGATGCCTCGCATATGTAAATTAGGAAAAAGGTCAAGTTTACTTACACCAAATCACATTCTAAATTGCAGGTCTGGTAGAGCTGTCCATTCCGCTTTAAGTTGCTATCACAATGAGCTGATGACACTTTTTGACCAGTTTCAAAATTTACGCAAATTGCGTTACGAAATCTAAATTTGGTTTAGAATGATATGTAAGTAAATACATTAAAGTTACCGTTGACCCTGGCAAATAGAATCACAGGGACTCCAATCATCTAGCTCCCATTTAAAGGTCTCTTTCCTTGGTGGCAATTGCCGTTGATATCCACGAGATGCAGAATCAAGGCTCACAGTGTAGCTATATGTAAGAAGTATTTCGTTATGATTTGTTTGATTTTCTTGGGGTAGTGACAGGATCTACAAAGGAATATATGTAAAACAAAATGAAATACTCGCCAAGAAGATTTTAGTTTACTTGTATTGCCAAATCCTTATTGATTTTTCTCGAATATGTCGTGTTTACTTGTTCCAAGGGGCTTTGAATCCCACTGTATTCAAATGTAACACCGGCGTAAGCGAAGGTTCTTTTGTAAATACTTATAACGACGGTACCGTTGAACGGACCATTGAGCAAGTATCTGCCTTCATCATCCAGAAGCACTAGGAAAGTATAAATGTAAACCATCAACTGGGAACCACAGCTACAAACTGAGCTAGTAAAAATATATATTTTAGGAAGATCCAGCTATCCAGATGATCGACTTCATAGAAAATTACAGCCTTTATGATCAGAGCTTCATGGATTACGATAAGCCTGATCATAAACACTGCAACTCTCTAAAGAGTTCTCTTCGAGGTGTGTAAAATTAACAAATATGACAAAAAACAAAAAATATATTGTTTGAAAATTGGAATATATTGTCTACCTATGTAGTTCGTTTCCGTATATCCAGGCTGAGTGATTCTAATATTCGACGCTCCTGGAAATGGATCCTTTAACAGTTTGGATAATTTTCTTGAAGGATATGGAGCAAACCTTTCGGTATACGAATGACATCATAATACGAATTGCCCTTCGATGCCTTTTTTCCCAGTACATCTGATTTATGCACGTAGCCGATAATTTCTGTGCACGTATCATTATTTCCCATGCAAACACCACATCGGTCTGTTGATTTATGTGAATCAACGAATTATAAATTAAAAAATTTCAGGTGCACCAAACTTACCAAGTTGAGCTGGAGAATAAAGTTGATTATCGCATCCTGATGGTCGGCAAACTCCGTTCACACATCGATTGTGACTGTCGAAACTGCATGTCGTTCCATCTATAACCTATGAGAAACATTTGGCGGCTTAATGTTGCAGAAACAAAAGCTACTGCGAAGCTTACCTTATCAGCCAATTTGAAGTAACTGCTAGAATTCTCAATTCGACAGTACAAAGTACACTCGTCTTTAGCAGATACTGAAACTATATTTAATAAGCGGTAACCTCCAATATAAATTGCTGTTATACCTCCATATTTTGGTAACCACTTAATGTTTTTTTCTATTCCTTGAATATCTAAATTTTGGTTATTATAAGCGGCACACTGTTGCTCTCTAAAGTCTAACTCATTTTCAGGGCAGTCATGGATGTTACAAGATCTATATCTTTTTCTATCGCCTCTACAATACCTGCCACCATTTTGAGGAACTGGCTGATTACATTCCCTCTGGGATTCTTGTACGCCGCTACCACACGATCTACTGCATGGTGTGTACCTTTTCAAAGAATAAGTTAAAATTAAAATAACCCTCCAGTAAAATTTTTTTTTACGAAGTCCAAGGTCCCCAGCCACCGTTGATAGGCTCTAATTTTCTTCGATCACGATGTACGCACTCTCCTTTTTGGCACCAATGGTAACGATCCCTGCATGGTGTTCCATCTGCCCATGGCAAATTTATTGAGCGGCAATCATCTGCGCCACTGACCTGGCACCATAGACGTCCACATTCTTCCTATTGATGAAATCGATATAAGAGATCGACAATTTCATTATAAGTCAAAATTTTACCTCGTTCTTGACATCTTGATTGCAGCACTTGGCGTCGTCCCCATGAATAAGTTCACATTGCTGGTCAAGATCATAATTTTCACCGGGCAATTTTATTGCATTTATAGAATAAGGAGTGTCTGGCGTATTTTCCATGCAATAGATATTCTCACTCCTGCAAAGAAGTGGGTTTAATATCAAAAAATACATCTTAAAAGATGAGAAAATTTTTGATTTGACTTAAACGATTAGTTGGTGATTTCGATAGAATTCTTTGTGCAGATTACCATAAAACTAGGTAAAATCGATATACGGCTTGACTTTTCCACTGAGAGGTAGGTAACTGTTTGATGTGCAGGCAAAAAAGTTTTTCTTAATTTAAAGATATTTCCTTGCTCTTAATATCCTAAATCATCATTAACTGTTTTCACTATGATTGTTAGTGCAGTCGTATTGAAATTCTCTGAAAATTATTGGTTTTCGATACAAACTTCTTTGTATTAAGACGACGTTAAAATTTTTAGAAAAATAACCTGCCTTGACGATTGTGGCTTGCTTCAGGAGGATTTGGGTCGTTTCGTTCACTGGTGTGACCTTAATAATTTATTCCTAAATGTTAATAAATGTTTTGTCATTTTCTCGTAAGGTTGTCGATTTTTGTTTTAACTATCGTCTGTCTAACTCGCTTTTACCTTATACTGACCACGTTTCTGATCTTGGTGTTCTTCTTGACAGCAAACTTGATTTCGGACTTCATATTGATTCTCTAATAAATAAAAGTAATTCTGTTTTGGGCTCCATTAGGCGCTGGTCTAAGGAATTATGCGACCCTTACGTCTTAAAGTCGTTATACATTGGACTGGTTAGACCTATTCTGGAATATGCTAGTGTGGTATGGTCTCCCTATTATGCGTGCCACATTTCTCGAATCGAAGCAGTACAAAAACGTTTCCTTCGTTTTGCCTTAAGAAGTCTACCGTGGGACAATTCTCAGGAACTCCCACTTTACCTGAATAGGCTTAAGTTGTTGAATTTGCAGACATTGGAGCACCGACGCGAGATTTCCAATACCCTTTACATACATCAATTGTTAATTGGCGAGACTGATTGTCCTGAATTGCTTTCTTCGCTTCTTATTAACATTAAGCCGTATAATCTCCGAAACACTGACATTTTACAGGGTCCAACTCATCGAACCAACTATGGCAGGTCTGGTCCTATCAGCTCTTTAATAACTGTGTACAACAGAAATTATCCCTTGCTTGATTTTAACGAAAATAAATCACAAATTAAAAATAGTCTTAAAAATAATTAACTACTTTTTATGTTTGCATTTTAAGATTTTTTGTATATTCTATTGTACAGTCAGGGCGGTTGTCTATTGGCTAATAAAAATAAATAAATCTGGTTGGTATTAGTTTAGAGAAATTATGAAATTAAGGTGCCATATTGGAAATACACAACAATTTTTAGTTATTGCTAATTTTTGGAATATATTTATGAAATACCATGAAATGTCATATTGGAAATACACAACAATTTTTATTTATTGTTAATTTTTGGAATATATTTATGAAATATCAGAACTACTGAAAATATTCCTACAATTGTTGGGAAAATAAGGATTTCCTATTTTAAATCCTTAATAACGTATAATTTTTTCATAGTACCCAACCGATTTCAAAAATATTTTGGTATTTTTGTTTTGCTAAATTGTTATTTTACAATTGAATGAAGTTTTACCATAAATTATCAAAAAATAAATAAAGCATATTATTGAAAAATAAAACTCTTCATTCCATTGAAAGATCAGATTATGTAACAATATTTAATAAAGAAAATAATTGGAATCAGCGCGAAGGTTTCTGAGAGAGAAGTAGATAAAATAAGTGCAACTGCTTTTGTTGTTTAAGATCAAACACTATTAAATCAAATGGAATTTGAGAAAACTAAGCTTTAAATAGGTTCAAAATAGCCTTTCAATATTTTATTATTTGACATTTGGTCCTCTGTATAATTTTACTACATTTCCCAAGCGTGCACTTTTCTCTAACGCACACTACACTGCACGTTTCATTACCTTTTGCACGACCAATTCCTTTAATCATTAAAAAAATCGTTTCCCGCGGAGAAAAGCACGCATTTGTGTCTGTACTATTTTTAAAAATAACGTGTCAGATAACAGCAGGTAGGAAGATTTTTGTGTATTATTGTTATTTTTCAGGTTTTTCTGCGATCAAAATTGTTACTGTGTTGTGAAAAGTGTTTAGTGGAGTGCGCGTTAGGGAAAGTCATTGATTTATTTTGAAATTATGCGGGAAAAAAGAATGACGGAGGAAATATTCAACTGGTAATTTTGAAGACGCGTAAAAAGTAAAAGTGGAATATTTTGGAAACTATAGCCAACCGACAAAAAACTCTTTGAAATCCTAGACCAAATGGAAGGTTCCTGCAAAATTTTATTCGAATCAGCACATTTCCCCTATTCCGAAATTAAGTCAACATTCTGAGAAAGATGTATTTCTTTAAAGTGGCACAAAGGTCTTGGAAAAATTAGTTAAGCATGAAATTTGTTTGGACTTACTCTAGAAACTCCGTTACGTAATGCCTGGAGCAGTCAGACCATGACCATGGATGAATCTCATTCCCCATGGTGCTGGACATGATATTGAGCATTGGCTTCCCATCTTTCTTAAAATGATAGCATTTTTTATCATCGTCGTGAGGCATGTTAAGTCTGCAATGAAATTAATTTATGGCCCCTGAAATATTTGAGAAATACAATGACGATGGGTATAATTCATAGCCAGCGTCGTTGAGTACATTTTTATGATATTCAAAATTGTTTATTCGCTGCCTGCATAGATACAATTGGACTAGCGACTAATTCAATTAATTCGGTTGATTAAGTCGCCAAGTTATTTAGGCAAGAAAATAACGTCAAAAAAACTGCTCAACCTTACTTACATGTGGCCTAATTCGTGGGCAATAGTAAATGCAGCCGAGAGTCCATTGTCTTGGACAAGTGAACAAGAATGACCCTTACAGACAGTTCCCAGTTCGGCCAGGCCAAGGGTGTCACATCTTGTTTCAGTTGCATTGCGGCAAATTTGCTCTCTGTCGATATTAATATGCACGATAACGTGACGAAATAATTGATTTCTTTTTGCTATTCCAATTACCTTGTTAAGAGGATTGCAGTGTCGAAACGATAGCGCGGATGATGTGATGTATCATTGATGTAGTTACAAAATTCCTTTAGTAAATCTGTTGCATACACACCTTTGTGAAAACGAAATAGTTTTAATCAATTGCAAATGATTTAAGCGAGATCAAGATATTTTCTATAAATTACTCCAGACGTATATTCCTCATTTATTTTCTAAGCTTACCTTGATCTATGTACTTTAGATGAAGGTCTTGTCTGATTTTCCATATATCCACCACTGCAACGTTAATTGAATTCCCAATACTTGCATCAGAAAAAATGTTGGAAACCTTCGGATAAATTTTTATTAGTTTGGAGGTGAATTCATGTAATGAAAATTTCCTACAATTGACATAAGCGTGAGTACATAAGAGTTTATTTCTTCTTTGTGAAAAGCAAGCATCTTATTATCGACCGCTATCAAAATTTCCAACGTGTATCCGTGGGCCCCATAGGTGTCCCGTTTTCGTCTTTTACGAGAAATGTTTGCATGTAGTGCATTAGAATCGAAATCAATTCCATTCGAGTCTGAAAAAGTAGTAGATTTTTTTTCAGTTTCAATTAAAGAAAAGTATAATAAGTTTATATAATTATATGAGTCATATATTTTTTTAATTCTGAGAATACACACTATGTTATATTTAATCGCATGGAATTCGAAGATAAAGGGTGTTTCAAATTGCGCGGCTTTTTTAAGAATAAATAAAACATAATTTGCATTCATTTTCAAAAACTCTTTATTGGTAATTGAAGTATCAGTTATAACCTTTATATGCGAAAAATAATATCTGCCAAATGGTCTCCTCTTGTAGCTCCACAGACGTCCACTCTTTTATTAAAATTTTCAATGACATTTTGACATAATTGAGGCTCTAACTCAATAACACGAATCATTTTATTTTTCAAAGGAGGAATAGATTGTGGATTGTTTTTATAAGCCTGACTTTTCACATAACCCCAAAGAAAATAGTCTAACGGTGTTAAAATCACATGATCTTGGTAGCCAATTAACATCACCGTTTCTTGAGTTTAAACGTCCAGGAAATTGTTCTCTCAATAAATCAATTTGTCTTATGCAAAGTGAGGTATAGCCCCATCCTGTTGAAACCAAATATCCTCTAGATCAATATTCATTAATTCAGGTCAGAAAAATACGGTTATCATCCAATAATTCGTGGATTTTCCTCACGCAAAATATGGCAATTTTGTTTATTAATATAGCCACCAAGTTCAAAATGTTCATGGGAAAACATGATGTTTTGAAAAAATAAGCTGGTTGTTCACTGATGAGATTGACATATGATCGACGTTTTAAATGATCTAATGGCTTTAGTTCCTCTATCATTTGAACCTTATATGCCTACAGAGATAAATCCTTGTGTAAAATACGCCATGTTGTTGATCCACTAATTTTTGAAGGTCCTGATTGGGAACATATGATTCGAAAATTAAACTAAAAATTAGTACTGTGGGTATTTTGAGCCCACTAATTTCGAATCTGTCAATATTTGGAAATTCATAATGGCGGACCCAATATGGTGCCCAACATTTTTGTAATTTGAGATTTAAGCAAAATATATTGATGAGTTCATATAAGTAATAACGATTCAAGATTGTTGTGAAAATATACGCTAGGGGGTTTTTGAGGACGCTGATTTCAAATCTATTAAAATTCATGATAGCAGAGACAGATTGGCTACCGAAAAAGTTAGACTTCAAGGGATTGCCTTGAAAATTGACACTGGTCGGGGTGGGGGGATGATGATTTCAAATTTGCCATCAAAATTTCTAAATTCAAAATGGCGGATCCAATATGGCGACCGAAATTCCTTAATTTTAAGCAATTTTAATTAAAACTAATATCTAGGAATCCGAAATACTTTTACACTAAGCAATTTAAATGAAAAATAATATCAAGACGATTTCGGGGCTACGGAAATTCATAATGGGTATGGACAATTTTAAATTTCAAGAAATACAGCACCAGAATTGCAAGAGTTTTCTATTTTCGCATCTACAACAATTACTTAATGCCAGCTAGACCACTGAAGTTTACATGCATCGCGCAATGCCGGGTAAATCAGCTGGTATATATATAAATTATAGCCCGGGGTCAAGCAAGGTGATATAGTTTATGGATTTAAGAAGTTACAAAATTTAGAAGAAATCCTTCAAACTTAAATTTGCGATTTTCTTTTTAATTATTGAATGGCGCTTTATGCATGCATCTTTAATAAAATAAAAAACTACACTCCTTTAACTTCTAAATCCATCACTAAAATGTGTAATAGTAAAAACGTTATGAAATACTATTTAAAGAATAGCAGAACTGCATTTAATTTTAAATGAGTTTAGCCTTTTCCTTCCATACGAGCTATACATACTCATAATTAGATAATTTTTATGTGAAACAATTCTTGAATTTACAAGGGGGGAAGGGAGATTACATCCGCATCATTATATACCAGTACAAAAACTTCTGGAAGGAGATTCCGAGAGAAGAAAGGAATTTCATTTCAGCATACCATAAATTCAATGTTTGGGCTGATATCATTGGCACCATTTATTTGGCCGCAAGTGCTTAGTGGCTTAGTTGATGGGGACTTTTTGGAGAATACTACTTGAAGATATCTCTCTGGATAATACAAGGACAATGTTTTACCAATATGTTGGAGCGCCAGCGCGTACTGATAACATTGTGAAGGTAAAATTAAATGAAAAAGCTAGATTGGAGGAAGTGGACTGATTCCTTGACCTGCTAAATCTCTAGACCTTACTCTATTGGAATTTTTCTTATGGGGACCGATTAAAGATGAAGTTTACTGAAGTCCTGTTAACGTCAGAGAGGAATTAAGATCTGTCCACGAAATTTTGTTTACAACTCATTGTATAAATTTTCGCCAAATAACAGTAATCCAGAATTCCCTATTTTGCATCATAAGTTAGTTTAGCATTTAAAATATCAGATGTGAGTATTGTTCAGCTAGCTAAATCACGATGTTAGAAAAAGTTGTCTGATAGAAATGAATTGAGGAAAAAACATTGTGCTATTCAGTTTGTGAAAAACTAAGAAGTGGTCGGCCTAAAGGTCCAGCAAATAAAGAAATTGAAAAAAAGGATTGCTCGAGTTTTCAAAACAGATACTGGAGTAGGTATTAGGGCGGTTTGGCCCGACGTCTGTGACGTCACCAGACATCGTCTGTCTCTCTCTTTTTTATCTGTCTATCTCTTTCTCTCTTTTTTATCTGTCTATCTCTTTCTCTCTCTGTCTCTTTCTCTCTTTTTTATCTGTCTATCTCTTTCTCTCTTTTTTATCTGTCTATCTCTTTCTCTCTCTTTTTTTATCTGTCTCTATCTTTTTTTTTTTATCTGTCTATCTCTTTCTATCTTTTTTTATCTGTCTATCTCTTTCTTTCTCTTTTTTATCTGTCTACACTACGGATAATGATGATGATGTAAGCGATGAAGGCAAGTTTATTTCACTTGAAACATTTGGAATAAAAGTTATGGCTTGGTAAGCAATCTGCAGGTGGAGTGAACGAAGTCGGGCTTTTTTTACGAGGTAAAATTAATGCAGAAATTTACTCGACGGTGTATCTTGAAAAATGACTTTTGCCATTTATACGTCGTGTTTTATTTTGGACTGATTTAGCGAGTGCCCGCTATGCTCGAAACACTTTGAACTGGTTTCAAGCAAAAATATTGATTTTGTGCATAAAGATAGTAATCCAGTAAGCTTAGGCCCATCGAAAGATAATGAACGTTGGTAAAAACAGAGCTACGGAAGACAGGACAAATATACATAAATATCGGAAGAAGAATTTAAAGTAAAGTGGGCAACATTTAATTTAGCAAAAAATTAAAAAAAATAATTTGAGTGATTTAAGTTGTTGGAGTTAAGGAACAGAATAAATATACTTTTCCTTTTTAAAAGCAATTTTATTTTTTTATTAGTTATCAACTGTTCTCTTTGTAAAAAAAACTTTCCTGGGCAGGCCTTAATTAGCAGAATTAGGATTGCAGAGACGAAAATACGGGAGAGGCTGACTAATTACGTGAACTTCGGAGAAAATTCGATGAAAACGTAAATTTTACGAAAATGCAAAACATTTTTCTACTTTCGGAAGTGAGTGCACCTGCAGTGGGTGGTGGTGGATGAACATTATTGACATCTTTGGAAAGTACATTAGGATAGTACATTTATGCCTTGAGTTGGATGTGGCTACGTTGAGTAGATGAAAAGATAAGAATAAAATAGTAATGTATATACCATGGAAAAATGGAATTTACCACAAGAGGCACTCGGCTTCCTGATTCTAACAGCCCTTGAAGCTTAGAAATGTTCTGACGGTACTTACATATATTTTACAAATAGTAACGCATGTGTAAGTGTCCAAGTCCTAGCTCATTTGAACAATTATGAGTATTTCAAATAACTTCCAATTGATTATATACAAGTTCTTTAATGTCATTTGAGATTCATTTTTTATTTATCAGTTCGTTAGTTTGCTTCAGTAGATGTATTGCAAGATTACAAAATCAAATTATAATTTGAAAATTACAATTGCTTATATGTACTTTGCTATCAAGAACATATTTTTAACTTAAAATTAATTTTACTTAAGAGAATTAATTAAAATTAAAACGCAAGTATTTCTTCTGACGACTTTATCATCCTGCATTCGTATCCAATAGGATCTAGGTATGTCAGCTTTCTCTATATTGGCTGCGTTTATGAACGTATTTAAATTTTTGTATAAAATATTTTCACTGGCTAGTTCTACCCATTAAGAGCTTACTCGGTTTGGAGTGGGGGTGGGTGGGGGTGTTTCTATACTAATATAAGTAGATGCTCAGTTCTTGATTGGTATCTTTGGCCTTTATCATCATATTTCTAACGATTTGGACCGCACGCTCAACAAGTCCATTGGATCTAGGATATTTTGAGTCCTGTTGTAATTTTAATGTCATATAGTACATAGAACATCTAAGTACTTTGTGTAGTAATCTATGATTACTAAATAATCTGATCCTGTAAATTCAAAAATATCTATCCTTATTTTCATGACAGGAAATTGCGGAATGGGTTATGGTAATAGCGGTTCGCGTTTCTGTGAACTCCTAAACTTCTGACAAACTCCGTATCTGGAAACCATGTCCTCAATGTCGGTATTAATACCCGGCCAGATAATAGTTCCATTGCCCATTGTTTTCTTTGATCAATGCCCACATGCGACCCAGGAAGTAACTCTAGCATTTCTAGCCATAATTTAATGGATAATACAATTATTCAATTTACGAACACAATATCTTTTTCTACCTGTAGATTATCTTTAAATTTAGAGTAGTGTTTCAAAATTTCTGGTAGCAGTGATGTGTTGTTGAGGCAACCATCTAATAATAGTTTTTCGTAGATTTGATAGAATTTTTTACCGGTTTCATGTTTAAATTTTGCTAATTTTTCATCACTAACATGTATTGAATGTACCTAGTCTTGCCATAAATTCTGTCACACAATTTCTAATGCGCGCTTTCTCAGAAATTAGCCTGGAATTGTACCGTTATGTTGCACTTTGTAACAAATGAACTGTACGGCGTAATATTCCGATCAGTTTGGTGACAGTCTTTGACTCGTAATCATGGAGTGGGGAGTACAAGAAAATCGTATCGCTGTAATAGCACTCCATAAGTGTGGAAAAAATGCTTCTGAAATTTTGAATTTGTTGAAACCGCTAAAAATAACAAAAAGATTCATTTATCGTGCCATAGAACGAATGCTTTATTTAGGATGGATTCGAAATTAATTCAACAGTAACATATTTAAACAATCCAAATGAAATAAGGTGTTTTTTAAGAGGGTGAGGACTAGAAACTTAACTACAAAAATACAAAATGATTAATTTTATTCAAACAATTGGTTTTATTTAAAAGTTTATTTTATGACACTAATGCTTGAATATTGTTTTGGGCATGTGGCCATCTCGGCTATTTGGGATGTGGTGCAATCTGTCACTCCAATTATTATTTCGAGCAGATCCGGTGTTATCTCTGTTATAACCCGTTCAATGTTATCTTCCAGATCGCCCCTACAAAAAATAATCAAGCGGTGTTAAACCACACGATCTTGGAGGACAGTTGACAGATTTAAATCATGAAATAGTTTTTATTAAATCATGTTTTCAGAAAATCTATGGTTTCGCGATATTGTATGAGTATGGGCCCAGTAGCCGGCCCTTTAGGTCGCGGTGTTCTTCTCGCGGTTCATAATGTTTTTAGCACCACCCAAATTAACTTTTCAAGTTCATTTCTGTTCGAGTCCGTTTCTGTCAAAATGTCGTTCCCTCCTCATCCTATGCAGCTACATTCACCCAGGGCAGTCCCTCGACGCCTACAAGCATGATGCAATTAATACCCTGTCTACTCTTACTAACCCAGTCGACGGCATTATTGTCCTGGGCGATTTCAACCTTTCCCGCCTGATATGGTTTATCTCTGAAAGTGATTCCTTCTATCTTCTCACTATTGTCTGTTCTGTAATCGAACTGCTGGTTATTGACCACCTCTCTGACTCGGGACTATGTTAATTTAGCGGAATAAAGAACAATCTTGGTCGACACTTTGACTTGATTTCTTCGTCCTGCCCAATAGATTCGGCTGTAATCGAAAGTAGCCATCTTCTCTTCACTCTTGATATTCACCACCCACCACTCTTCCTTTCCTTCTTCTATGAATCATCCATCAATCAAGGCTATTCTATTTCACTACAACTTTCGCAAAGCCGACTTCGAAAAGCTAAACTTCCTCCCAAACCTAAACGACTTCTAATTATCTATAAACAATTGCATCACTCTTTTTTACACTGAGATATTTAACTGCTTTATCCAAAATGTCCCCCTTTAACCAATAAAAAATCGCTCTTCATCACGGCCATGGTATGATAAAGATCTTCGCTCCCTCCGAAACAAGAGAAATAAATTATGGTACTCTTACCTCATTTCCAGGTCTGACCAAAACTGAATGTTGTGAATCTCTCTACAACGACTACAACAACAACCTCTTCATCTAATCCTACTATCATTGCCAAACTTTTTGCTGATTTCTTCAGCCAATATTTTAGTGATAACGACTCCGTCCCTGATTTTAACTATTTTTTCTTCATGAAAAACTGCCCCCATACCTCCCACGTCACAATTGACATCGACCCCTGTAGTAGCCTCTAAAATTAGCGCTCTCGCGGACGACTTTAACCCGACCCTGATGGGATACCTGTCATCGTTCCAAAGAAGTGCGCTGCCCATCTAATTCAACCACTTACTAATATTTTTATACTTTCTCTCTGTCTCTGGGAGTCTTTCCTAATTATCCCTATCCATAAAAAGGTTGTAAAAGCGATGTGTCAAAGTATCGCCCTATAGTCAAACTATCCTGCATCCCCAAAACACAAACCTGTTAATCTTCGTATCACGTACGCTGCAGATAATGGAGAATGGTAACGAAGTCAATGTTATTGCCACTGATTTCAGTAAAGTTATCACATTCAAATTACATACTCTTGGTTTTTCACTCGGATTTATTTCATGGATTAAATCCTACCTTGATAATTGCCAATACCGGGTTCGTTTTGATTCTTCGATCTCTAATCCCTTTACATCCCAATCCGGTGTCCCTCAGGGCAGTCATCTGGTCCTTTGATTTTCAAATTGTCTATAAATGAAGTCGAGAAGATAATTAATCATTCCGAAATTTTAATCTATGCCGACGACATGAAGATCTTTAAACAGATTACTAACATATCCGATTCTTCACTCCTTCAAAATGACCTTAATAGTTTCCCTACCTAGTGCAGCCATAACTTTCTTGATCTCAATATCTCCAAATGACAAGCGACACCCGGTTTGGTCACCCTCCCAATCTACGCTGATTAACAGGATATAATCAGTTCAACGTAGATGAAAATCGTCTAAAATTGATTAACTTTTGCGTCGTGAAGTTGCCTATATAACCTTGGTCCACCAATCCAGTCTATTCAAAATTTTACCCCTATCTTATCAAGGATGAAGTGGAAAAACAAGTGCGACAAGTCCTAAAAGACGGCATCATTAGACCATCCAGGTCCCCGTACAATTCGCCCGTGTGGATAGTGCCGAAAAAACTAGATGTCTCGGGAGAGAAAAAGTATAGAATGGTAGTAGACTATAGGAAGTTGAATATAGTCACTATTGCCGATAAATATCCTATTCCAGAAATAAATGAGGTTTCGTTGCAATTAGGCCAAACTAAATGGTTTTCCGTCATTGATCTCAAGAGTGGATTCCGCCAAATCCCACTTAAGGAAACGGATATCGAGAAGAGAGCCTTTTCGGTGAACAATGGAAAATATGAATTCACTAAGTTGCCTTTCGGCTTAAAGAACTCGCCGTCGATTTTCCAAAGAGCGCTCGATGATATTTTGAGAGATTTTATAGGGAAAATTTGCTACGACTATATAGACGATATGATATTGTGATCTTCAGTAAGGATGAGGACACACACTTTGAGAATATCAGGAAAGTTTTCCAAATGCTTGAGAACGCCAACATGAAAGTTCAACTTGACAAATGCGAATTTCTTCGCAAAGAAGTTGAATTTCTAGGATTTGTTATTTCGGCCGACGGTATAAAAACCAATCATAAAAAGGTAAAGGCCATAACAAATTTTCGACCACCTAGAACACTGAACGATCTTCGTTCCTTCCTTGGCCTCTCAGGGTACTACCGCAGGTTCATTAAATCATATGCGAACCTGGCGAAGCCCCTTACAGTCCTATTAAAGGGGGAAAGAGGAAGAATCTCTAAGAACCTCTCAAGCAAAAAGGCTATTCAACTCGACGATGAGGCCAAAAAACCCCCTAATATCAGACGATTTATTACTATCCTCTTCTGATTTTAGTAAAGAATTCCAACTCACTACAGACGCGTCAGACTACGCAATAGGTACAGTGCTGGCACAAGAAGACAGACCCATAATTTAATTTCTAGAACACTTAGCAAGGCAGAGGAGCATTACGCAACAAACGAGAAGGAAATGCTTGCTATAATATGGGCCCTTAACACTCTTTTACTTTGTACGGCACAGCCAAAGTAAAGATATTTACAGACCACCAACCGCTAACTTATGCACTAAGCAACAAGAATAATAACAACAAAATGAAGAGAATAATAACAACAAAATGGAAAGCCATACTCGAGGAGTACAATTATCAACTATTATACAAACCTGGGAGGACGAACGCTGTGGCGGATGCACTCTCAAGACATCCGCAAGCAGCCCCGGTCAATTGACTTACCGGACCACAACCTTATACCTACTTCCGAGGCGCCAATAAATGTCTTCAAAAATCAAATAATAATTCAAACAGGAAACGAAACAAATTATCAGTTCAAAATTCCATTCCCTACCTACTATAGGCACATTTTCTCGCAACCCGAATACTCTGATGGAAACTTGATCTCAATCCTAAAAAAATGTCTAAACCCCAGCGTTATCAACGGCTTGCTAACCACAGAATCTATATTGGGTAGAATTCAAAAAATATATCCTCTCCACTTCGGACACTACAAAACCAGGTTCACCCAAACACAAGTTGAAGACCTCGTGGGTATAGAAAGGCAAGATGAGGAAATATTAAAGGTACATACAAGTAAAAATTAGTATTAACAGCAATAGATAAATTTTCAAAGTATGCGCAAGCGAAGATAATAAAGTCTAAAGCAGTTGAGAAACTAAAGACCCCACTATGTGAATTACTCTTCGCGTTCGGCGTACCCAAAATCATTGTGATGGACAATGAGAAATTGCTAAATTCTTCTTCAATTCTTTTCATAGTAAAGGATCAACTCAATGTACAAGTCTTCAAAACACCCCCTCACACTAGTTCAGTTAACGGTCAAGTCGAAAGATTTCATTCGACATTAACCGAAATTATCCGATGCCTGAAGCGGATGGTATCCAGAGAACGTTCCCAGAGCTTCTTGACAGAGCCGTTTACGAATACAATTATTCCATACACTCAACTACGGCGAGAAGACCACTTGAGGTTTTCTTTGGAAGGAATATTAGCACTAACCCTGAAGATTTCGAGAAAGCTAGGCGAGGTAACATCAATAGGCTAAGTCGGAAACAGGAAAGTGAGCTGAAAAATCAAAATAAAAAAAGATATCCGATTAAAGATTACACCCTTGCAGAAATTGTCTATGTTAAATTGAATAAACGTATAGGGTTTAAACTATCTGCCAGATATAAACAAGAAATAGTGAAAGAAAATAATTCAAAAACAATTTTAATTGAATCCGGGAAAATCGTTCATAAAAGCAACATTAAAAGTTAAAATTTCTTTTTAGACTGCTTAGTACTCCCTGCTCGGCAGAAGTACAAATCTTGGACTACTTAAATTTCAAAATAAGTGCACTAACCACTGGCACAGCGATAAATGATATGCTAGAAAACAATAACAAACAAGTAGTCATAAATAAATCGATTTCTGAAAGAATAAATAACATCAGCACTATCACGAATAAAATTATGGAAGCATACAAAACAAACAAAATATAAATTAGGCTTAATTAAGGAAGAAGTATTGAAAGTACGCTCTACATTGGGCAAAAGTCAATATTGTAAATTCGTTTATCCTATCTAACCATGAAATAAATATAGTGAATGAACTCTTTGACAAAAAAAATGTTCGATATTTAAATTTAGAAGAAGCCATAAACTTTGCCGAAATAAAGATTGCCGCAAATAATGAAACCTTATTGTACATTATAAGCATATCTAGCACAAAAACCGAAATTTGTAAAAATCTAATTTTGAAGCCTGTAAAGAAAGAAAATCTCATAATTAAATGACCTTTCGAAAATATCTTACATTGTGACAAAAAAATGTTTGGAATTAAAGAAAAATGTCTAACGAATAATAAATTGACTATTTGTAGATCTAAGTAATACAAACTGTATAACTAATTTGCTCGAAAGTCGGCCACCGAACTGCACCGAAATCGATAACCGCCATGTACCGACCGTCGAAGAAATCTTTCTAGGAACAATATTGTTGAACTAATACAACGGCACTATCTTGATCGACAATGAAGCGACATACCTGGCAGGCACTTTCATTATTCAACATCATAATGCAACGCTTAACATTGAGAAGCAAACCTACATCTCTAACGAACTCTCCAAGATGAAACCTCTACCTCCGGTTGTGCAACCCGATCATCCATTTGGGACCGTAGAAGAGGTCTTAACTTTACAGGCTATGAAGAATCTTCACCTTACCAACACTGGACGCATAAGCCAGATCGAGAGAGAAAGCCGAACAGGTTATTTAACTAACTTCGGCCTAACTACCACCATAATCATGTTTCTGATAGCGATTGTGATCATAAAGTCAATCAACAGCTGCAAGAAAAATCCCGCACGTATCACGGAAAATACAGAAGTTCCAATCCCGATGACCATCGCATTAAGGGAAGATCCAATCTCTGAATAGCAGGTGAACGCACCCGTCATCGAGACTGCTAAGGTTAACCAGATACCATACTTTTAAAAATGAGGATATTCAAATCTAAGGAGGGAAGAGTTAACTCAACTTGTGCCGAAATTGCTTTCATGCGCCTCGACATCAATTTGCACGTTTAGGTAATATGACACGATCAATAGCCTGCCCCGAAATCAGCGACATTTCCAACCTAATGCTGAGAAGAACACCTATGGCGGAAATTGCCCAAGTGCGAAAGCCGATGTTAGCTTTAAGTCGATCGAGCAAAGCCAATAAATAATTGTAATTAGCATTAAGCATATTAAGTCTAGTTTGAGCAATAAAGTGAATCAGTCCAAGTCGACTGCAAAGATTAAATCGTGTTTTTTTTTATAGAATAAATTTATAAAAAAATTAACTTATACATACATATAGTATGTTATTACTTCAATCAATTATAGAAAATTTCACATTTACATAAGGATTAAACTTATTTACGACTATGTGACTACTAATTCAATTAAGGACTTACAAAAATAATCGGTCAAAAGTGGAATTAGTTTCCAGTCTCATTTTCAGCTGTGATATTATCGTTAGTGGCCTTTAAGTAAAACTTCATATTAGCAACGGAACAAACCCCGCGATAAGGTAATCTGCTCACCTGAACTTTGTCAACATCCGTAATCCTATACCTATCGTTTTCCAACGATACAATCTTATGAATCTTATAACGCCCACGATATTTGTGCAATAATTTCTTATTTACCTCCGCTGTGGTTACAACATTTCTAACCATAACCAAACCGCTAATTTTGCACGTTTGAGGAAGTTTATGTCTCCTATTGTAATAGTCCTCGTTGCAAATCTGACTCTATATATAACATACTGTCTGCAGCTTTTGGTCTCAGGACATCCAAATGTCCTAAGGGATATCAGTAACATTACGGTCGTCTAAGTACTTAACTATCTTATCGCAAGTCTCGCCCCTTTGAGCCACACCATAAAGAAGCATACTAGAGGTTGTGGCTATGCTTTTATTAATTGTATTGTTTAGTGTAAACTCAATTCTTGTGTGAGATGTTACTTCTGCCACTGTGTGGGTTGTTTTTGGGTCTTCCCAGTTTGATTGCTTTTAAAGTGCACAATTTTGCATGAATGTTCTTTATCTACCATTGTTGCTTTAGTTATTAATTCTGGTAGTGTTTCTTGATTTGCTATGTTATCGATGAATGACTGGACTGAGAATTCTCGGCTAGCTTCTCGGCAGCTTCCCTTGTCCCAACTTTTTCAGCGATCAATGCTCTTGTTAACTTACTGAAAAGATCTTCAATGTGTTTTCCATACTCCAAAAGTTTTTTATTTCTCTGACGGTATGACCGTAGTTGGGCTAGTACCCCTTCAGATGAAAGTTTTGCCGAAAATGGCTCTATTAATTTACTTTAAATTGCTGCTAATGAATTTGTAGCCTCTGCTATTACGTATTTAGCTTTACTACTGACCCTTTACAGACTTTTTACAAACTTTATCAATACGGCTTTTTGATGAGTGCTTCCGCTCAATCACAGTTACCATCATATGGCTGGAATAGCGAAGTTGGTGTTTTTAAATCAAAAGCCATCTTGTTATATTTTTGTTGATTCAGAATTAGACCTAAAATAGAGTCTACCAGCTGTTTTATTTGATGATAACTAGCTCTAAATTCAGTTACTGTCTCGGCATCTGCCGGTGTTTTCACAAGTTTTATTGTTGCGCTCAACAGGTTTTCTACTATATCCTTTTTTCTTGCAGTGTTTTTTGCGTGTAACCTCTGTTTTTGCTTTTTGTATAGTTGGTTAGTATTCTTTGTAATTCCTCAATGTTTATTAATCGATCCATTTGTTCTCTGATGCGTTTTCCCAATCTGATTGATACGTGTTTTGAAATAAACGCAAAGGGTGTTTTTAATGATATTTTCTCGCGTCCTCCAATCCTAGTGTATTCAATGCTACTAATATTATATTGGCCCCAGTAGGACGATCAGTTAGTATCACAAGTTATTCTCGCATTTGAAAACTGTCTCCTATGCATTGAGCCAGTATACGGTTTTTCAGGAAAAAAAATTTTTTTTTTCAAAGAAACCTTAAGCAAGCAATTACGTATTGTACAGTTTTTACCATTTACCGTTAGTTTAACAATTTTAGTTCATTAGTTGCTATCGTGCGATAAATATTTTATTTTTACAAAGAGATAAGCAATATACAATTTTTTTTTCTTTTTGACATGAATATGTCTTATCCCTGGGGTCTATTTGAAAGAATGTGCGGAACAAAAATCGCGGCTGTGACTAATTACTGAGTTTGGGGGCTGGGTCGTAATCTAGGTATGTGCGTAGTGGGGGTAGCAGTGGGCTTAACAGACGCCCGCACTAATGAGTCATTAACGATGGCATGATATTTTGTGCGCAGTAATTATGCGCAGATGTATGAACGTGGTTTTAGAAACACGTGCATTGTCGAAAAACGAATAACGATCTTGATGTTTCCACAACGCGCAATTCAACATGTATCGACGTAGTTCTTTCTCGCCATATCGAAAAACTTGAAACAAAAGCGTACATCTCGTATTTCAGTACCCATCGTCCTCTTCTGTCCACAACTTCGCCTTGAACATCACATAACTTTATGTACATATGTGTTTGTATGTATGTATGTATAAGTTTGAATGTATGTATATACGTATGGATCTATGTATCTTTGTATGTATGTATATAGTGTATATAACAGATCGAAAAAATACATAAAACCATTTAAATCTTTCTTTTCATTTATTATACATATAAGAAATATTCATGTCTACTGTGCCATCGAGAAGCCATGGCACTTTTTTTTTTAATTCCTTATCCGTGTTTGGAGATACTTTTTCTTAAAACTCTTCTCGTGGTCTTTGCATATTTTATACGCAAATTTGATTACTTTGAACAATTATTATTAGTAGCATTAAGAATTGTTTGTTATAAATAGCTTCTGCGTCCTTAACCATAATATTGTTTATTACCTCTCCGCTGCTAACGACTTGCTTATTTGCTTATGGGTTGTTTCCATTATATACATATGAAAGGAAATTTAAAAAAAAGAATTACTCAATTATTCTTATGTCTCTTATTTACTTTATATAGGGTGAATTCTCTTTAAGAGTATGAGGAAGTTGAGATAAGGATGAAACTCCTCGCACTTGTTGCGCAACAATTGATCGTAAACATGTATGTACAAGTTGCAGAACGCTTGTTTATTTCGCTAATTTGTTTTTTTTTTATAAATTTAAATTTTTTCTTTTTATTATATTATGCTGTTTCCTACTTCTATTTATATTATAAAAGAGATATAAAAAGAGAGACGGTCATGAATCCTCCTGCAGGTACAATGCAGTGGTCCGGTGGGGCGGGTGCAGCTTGAGGTTGAGGTGAACATCTGCCTATGGGATTCGGGATCCAACACGCCTCTTTGCTGCATTCGTCAACCCGCGCTGATCCGTAGGTATGCCGGAAGATGTGTAGAGGTGGGTTCTTCTGAAGGTCTATGGATCCCTCGGAGGCGGTGATTTAGGGCCTCTTCGAAGAGGAGAAAAGACGGCTGGAGGTTGAATTCTCGCTTATGGAGAACGGGGTAGGGGGAGGCGTAATACTAGCGATTGCTTCGTCTATGGTCTGAGAAGGCGAGCCTGAATGTGGGAAATGATGTGCCCACCATGAATTTATTATAGATAACATAAGTGAAGTAATACGATCAGCAGTTGCCGCTGAAGCACGCGCTCCATCGGGGCTAGGGAGGAGGATTGGCGGCGGGCAGCGAGCGCCCGTCTCTGAGGGGATTTGTTGGGCTGTCCCCGAGTCGGCCGGGCTGGCGACTAGGCTGACCGAAGCGGAAGATAACCTGGAGAGGAGGTTCCTTCAGATGAAGCAAATCATCCGGCAGATGTTGTGTGCCCTAACAAAGCAGCCCAACATCTTCAAGGTAGTGAAAGAAGGCTTGCCAGCTTTGGAAGAGATGCTGGGCAGTTTGGATGTCCCTACGAGGCAGGGTGCAGATATTTGTCGCAGCCAGCCCCTGCGAGGGTCGTCGTTGAGGGTAATTGGCACCCAGACTGCCCCGGCGGCCCCAGTCGCATTGTAGGCGGGTGCAGCGGATAGCCAGCCGTCACAAATGGCGGCAGAAAGGGGTACCACCAGCCCCTCACTTCAAACGAAGGGGAAAGTCCAGAAGAAGAGGAAGAAGTAAGGAGGAGGTCCCGATCTGGACCGAAGTGGTCCGGAAGGGTAAAGGGGCTAAGGCTGGCGGCAAGGGAAGGGAGAAGGAAAAGGAGAGAAAGAAAAAGCGAAGAAAAGAAGGAGGATGAAGAAAAAGAGAACCCTCGCCACTGGGAAGGAAACGAAGGCTCCGGCGCCGGTACCACGTTGGCGGGAGACTCCTGCGAGGAGGGCCAGGCCGGAGCCGATCCTTTTCAAGCCCTCAGAGGGAAAAACCTTTGCGGACATGCTCATTACGCTCTGAAGTCCGCGGTTGGGTCAGCAAGCACGGTCACGGAGCTGGTCCCCAGAGCCTTCCTGGTGAACAGGGAGTTGTAATGCTGCACAACCGTACAGGAGGTGGAGGAGGCCCTCAGGAGGGACCTGTAGGCGGGTGATCGTGCTCAGGTGCTTCAAGTGCTTCAAGTGCCTGGGGTACGGTCATCAAAGCTAGACCTGCGGGGGTCCGGACCCATATGGGATGTCACTAGGATGGATACCGAAAGGTTGTCTCTAGCCATTGTACGCGGCCGGCGATTCATGGAAGGGATTCCGGAGGAACTGCCTTCTTCCGAGCGCCCCCCTTGACACGGGGATATTCCGCCCCATTGTGGATGCTGTTTTCTCCACCCAACCGCTGGAGCCTATTGACTGAAAAAAAGCATTCAATTCATTGCGATCATATTGTTTTTAACGTTGCAATTTTTAATTGAATATATCATGCATTGGTCGATTAGGCGATACCTAATTGTCCTGCTGCTATTATAATATAATAATTTTATATTGAAAAGTTTCATTACTTTTAGTTGCATCAGCAACTCAAAGTACAGCCATATGGCTGCCTTTATTTACATGTTTGCAGATGTACTTTATCGACTTCACTGAATTGCACTACTCAACATTTATATGACCTTTAAAAACTTTCGATAACAACGGTGAATATGACACGGTGCAACGATTAACAATTTCAATCTCTTGATTTGATGACTTTTATAAAAGTTGGTCTACAAACCATTGTCTTCAGTTGATCGACGACGATATAATGGATAACCGTCATTGCTAGTAACAGTATCTGAAACCAAAGCTCTTGGAAAACGTTTCGTACATTGTGCTAACCTTTTTATTTGTTTCCTATCCTAAAATAAGTAAATTATTTAAACTTAAAACAAAATATTTCTTCTCAAATTATGAGTTGTTTTTACTAGCCATTAGATGGATTTATCATTTTGATATTGAAATGATACCCATCCTCATCTTTCCGGAATATGAGCGGATCAATTTATCATGAAAACGATGCGTTTCGAACGCATGCTGCAATTCCACATACTTCAACGATGCAATACAACATCTCGGGAGTCAAACTCATCTCCGACAATTACTATGGCAGCTTCATTCACAGTAGGAGCATTAAAACAATTTTGTGATTATCCGAAGGCTTACAATCTAGAGCTGTCTGGAACAACCGAACCAATTAATGTTCATCGTGGAGACAATTTTGAAGACGGTTAACAATCTGTCTTCTCAAATTTCCGCCAATAGAACAACGACGGCCAACTTCGAGAGCGGGACTTGGACTTGAATTCTTTGCAATTGTTACAAACATTGCTCCAACCAAAACTGACTCATGCAAAGTGTAATCATAACTAAAGGCAGCACATTTCAAATTTGCAAGCGTTTGACAGCGATTTTTCCGAGCTATATAATGATTCTTCGCTGTTCGAGACCGCGACCGCGCAGGACGTTCCCGATTAACTAAATTTCTTTAAACACGCTGTTCATCACTACCCGCAGATGTAACATTCCTAGATAAACGTGAACGACGGCCAATTTTTTAACGTCTACGTACCATTATGCGCAACACAAATTTGCTATTGACTTGATTTTAAAAAAAAATTAAATATTATTCGCACTTAAAAAATCATTATTCAAAAGAATGTGTTGATGTATTTTACATCTTTAATATTATTTAATAACTCATTTTAAAATCAAACTAGTTTATATTACTCTAACTAAACAGGAAATGTCCAGAGACACCAAAATAAATTCAGACCTGCCAGATGTATTTTTGATTTGTAAGATTTTAGGTACACTGCCAGAAAACTATTTTCCTTTCAAATCCAGCTGGATGTTGATGTCAAAAAATGATAGGACCATTGACAGCTTGACAAATCAGCTGTGTTCGTACGAGAGAGCTCTTGGAGGCAAAGGAGAATCACCTCAACAAGAAGCACTCTTCTTGAATTCGTCGAAGCACCAATCCCAGCAATCCCAGCCAATCTCCAAAAGAGTAATGAAAAGAAATTGTTCTGTTCTTACTGCAAGAAGCCTAATCACAGCATCAAGGTATGTAGGAAATGGATAGCCGATGGAAAGCCTGCCAAGCCCAGCAACACAGAAAAATCTGAGAGGGAGTCAAACATGATTTTGAGTGCTATCACCACGACTGCGATGATCTCAGAGTGCAACTCTGACGACTGGTTTGTGGATAATGGAGCAACGAACCACATTTGCAACAACAGGTATGTTTTTAAGACTCTTGTGCCATTTTCTGGCGAACACACAGTGACCACAGCAAGCGGTGACAGGATTGCAGCTATTGGAAAGGGTGAGGTCGACATCGAGGCAGTGGTTGACGGCGAGTGGCACGAGCTCACATTGACTGATGTATGGTGTGTCCCTTGGATCCATAGAAACCTATTCTCAGTCCTTGCAGCACAAGACCGGCAAGTGAAGAGCAGATTCATCTCGTCTCTAGAGGTGTGCAACTTCTTAGTCGACGACAAGGTGAAACTGGTCGGAGTTCGTGGGCGGTTCGGTGGACTCTACAAGCTGAACGTGAGGAGTGTAAGCAGAGCTTCATTCAGCGAAGTTAACGCAGCGGGAAAAGACGATCTTCTGCAACTTTACTATGAACGATTCGGACAGCAGAACAAGCGGCACATGAAGTCCCTTCTCGTGAAAGAGCTGGGAATTCGCGTTCAGGTGGACAGTGAACTGTGCGAGGGCTGTGTCTACGGCAAGGCTCATCGCCTGTCTTTCGGAACGAGACTTGGAGCAACGAAACCGGGAGAGCGGATTCACACAGATGTCTGCGGTCCATTTGGGTGCGAGTCGAAGTCAGGATACAAGTACTTCGTCCTCTTCAAGGATGATTGCACCAAGTTCAAGCCTATCTACTTTCTGAGAGAGAAGTCTGAAGTTCCAGAAAAGACGTCTCAATTTGTTGCAGGAGTGAAGACCATCGGACACAAAATCAAGGAGATGCGAAGTGATAACGGAAAGGAGTTTGATAACCACGAAACCAGGAGAGTCCTACAAACAGAAGGAATAAAGCAATGCCTCACGATGCCGTATACTCCAGAACAAAATGGTTCTTGCGAAAGAGAGAACCGCACCGTGGTTGAGGCTGCTCGAGCAATGATGCATGCTCATGGAAATATTCCACAGTTTCTTTGGGCCGAGATGATCCGTACAGCTGTCTATATTCTCAACAGGACAGGACCTTCCCGCGTTGAGGGAGTATCTCCCTACGAGCTGTGGTACGGCAAGAAACCAGGTCTAAAACATCTTCGGGTGATCGGATCTACTTGCTATGCGCATATTCCCAAGCAGCAAAGGAAGAAGATGGATCCAAAGGCTACCAAGGGAATTCTCATAGGATACGACCACGACGACGGCTACAGAGTCTTCTGTGAAAAGGAGTGCAAGCTGATTCGATCTAGAGACGTTATCTTCAAGGAGAAAGTACTGGAGCACAAGATTGATGTAACATTTCCAGGAAGTTTCGACTCTTCGCTTCAACCGGAGCGAACTACTCCTGAACAACATCAAACAGACAACGAAACGCAGAGCAAAGACGAGGATGAATTCTGGGATCTGTGTGCTGAAGATGAAGATGAAAACCAACAAGATAAGGAGGAAACTCAACGTCCGGATGAAGGCATCGGTCGACAACTCCGTGAGCGTGCGTCCATCAAGGCTCCATCTCCAGCCCTCATCAGGAGCCTGAATCCTACAGCGAAGCCATGAGATCAAATCAACAGGACAACTGGAAGGAAGCCATGAGACGTGAGATGAAGGCTCTTGAGGAGAATAAAACTTGGGACCTGGTTGATCTGCTTGCAGGAAAAAGAGCCATTTCAAACAAATGGGTCTACCGAGTCAAAACGAACCCCGATGGATCGATCGATAAATACAAAGCCAGATTGGTCATTAAAGGCTTTTCTCAGCGAAGACGAGTGGATTATGATCAGACCTTCAGTCCAGTGGCCAGGAGATCAACCATTCGAACATTGCTGAATGTTGCTGCGAATGAGAGAATGAAGCTAGCGCAGATCGATGTGTCAACAGCATTTCTTTATGGTGACCTCCAGGAAACCATCTACATGCAACAACCCGACGGATATGGTGATGGATCAGCCAAGGTATGTCTCCTGAGGAAAAGCTTGTACGGGCTCAAACAGGCCCCTCGATACTGGAATGAGGTTCAGCAGCCACATCGTCAACCTAGGATTTAAGCGCAGTGAAGCGGATCCTTGTATTTTTGTGAGACAAAAAGGACAGAAAAGGATGTTCTTTGTTCTCTATGTCGACGATGGACTGATTGCAGCTGAAAGTGAACAGGAACTGCGGAAATTCATCGACGACCTTAAACGCGAGTTCAAGATCACCTCGAAGCCAGCATCCTACTTCCTGGGATTGGAAATCAACCAAGAACAGGATGGATCCATACGTGTGAGCCAGGCTCACTACACGGAAACAATATTGGAGAGATTTAAAAAGAGCAGCTGCAAAGCTGTGTCTACTCCAATCACCAAGGACAATGATGCAGAAGAGAGCCCTCTAAACTCTGAGTTCCCCTACAGACAAGCTGTTGGAGCATTCATGTTCCTGATGTGTGGTACACGACCAGACATCGCGTATGCTGTCAGCGTGGTATCCAGAAATCTGGAAAAACCGACGGATCGAGATGTGCTCAGGGTGAAGAGGATTCTGCGGTACTTGAGGGGTACGACGGATCACGGATTAATCTACAAGGCCAACCTGGGAAAGGGGGGTTTTGATTGTTACAGCGACGCAGATCATGGCGATGATCTTGGTACAGGTCGCTCAACCCCAGGGGTTCTGTGTCTGTACTCTGGGGCACCCATCTCGTGGATGAGCCAGAGGCAAGCATCTGCTGCCATATCCACAACTGAAGCTGAAATCGTGGCTGCCAGTGAGGCTGCAAGAGAGACCATCTGGATCAAGAGGCTCCTGACTGAACTGGATCAGCTGAAGTCGACTCCTATTCTACAAGTCGACAACGAAGCAGCTATCCGGCTGGCACAAAATCCTGAGTTCCATCGAAGAACGAAACACATTCGTATCAGACACTTCTTTGTTCGCGAATTGGTCACAGCTGGCGAAATTAAGATTGCAAAAGTTGACACTGAAAATCAGCTCGCGGATATATTGACAAAACCTTTGTATTCAATTCGTTTTCGAAAATTATGTAACGACATGGGATCTGTAAAGTTATTAAATAAGGGAGAGTGTTGATGTATTTTACATCTTTAATATTATTTAATAACTCATTTTAAAATCAAACTAGTTTACATTACTCTAACTACGCTAGCACCACTTTAGAGAACACACATACATTTTGTTTTTTCTTTCTACTCGAACCTTTGTACGAGCCAGTCGCTGTTTTAATAAATAAAAAAATCGCTCTTAAATCTTGGTCTTCTTATTACAAATAAACCAACAGAATGTAAAATAAATCATGTAAAAAATAAACCTACATAATTCAAAATCCTCAACCAAATGTGCGTATGCCTCTAACTGCGTGAATCCTTCACCAATAATTTAAATTTTACATTCGCAATTTCGATTTACACGAAATGCACAGTGTGCCGATTTCACACCCAAATAATTTCAATTGAATGCGACAAAAAAAAATTGTTTCCAATAGGGATAACGACATTAAAAAAATATTAACAACATACAATCATGAAAACTATACATACATATAAACCTTGGTATTGAGGTCTTCTAACGCAAACAACTGTTAATCAGTCTTTTCATACAGTAAAATTTTCAAACATCTGTTACACACCAAACCATAATTCATATATATATGTATATATACCACTCTAACTATCTTCCAAAGATCGGGGAAAATAGATACAGTAAAAATGTATTAAAAATGAATTTTAGTGGTGTCAGTACTAAGTATTCACTACCGGTATAAACTTTAAAATGTGACACTTGATACTCTGAAATACTCCGATGCCTTAAAGCAGGCGGAATACGAAGGACTTTCCCAGAACTCTTAGACACCGCAGTCTACGAGTATAACTTCTCGATCCATTCTACTACGGGCAGAAGACCACTAGACTAGACCACTTCTTTGCAGAAATGTCGGCGTCAACCCCGAGGATTTTGACAAAGCCCGACAAGATAACATAACAAGGCTTAAGGAAAAGCAGAACATAGATATCAGTAATCATAACAAACACCGGCAGGCGATTAAAGACTATTCCCCCGACGAAACCATCTTCGTAAAGTTAAACAAACGTATAGGGTCTAAATTATCTCCACGATACAGGAAAGATACAAGGAAAATCATTCCAAGACCATCCTCACCGAAACAAGCAAAGTAGTACACAAAAGCAATATTAAAAGCTAGCATTATTTTCTTCCCTTACAGGCTACTCATAGCCTACTGCTTCGCAGAGGTCCAAATTTTTGATTATATAAACTCAAAAGTAATATCGCTAAACACAGGAATTGCAAAGATACAAACCGGAACGCTCAAACTAATCCACGTCATCGATCTAGAATCCTACGAGAAAACGCTCGAAAATTTGAGTACGAAAATCGCAAACGATGTTGGGAAAAAACATCCCATGTATCCTTTCCTCATCCACGAAAATGCGAAGATAATATCCCTATTAAATAGATTAAAACCTAGAACAAAGCCGAAAGTTGTTAAATTTTCTGGGAAGCGCATGGAAATGGCTTGCCGGAAGCCCGGATCATGCTGATTACTTAGTCTTCTTAAAAGCTAAACTCGACGACGTACTGGAAAGTAATAATAAACAAGTAGTAATCAATAGATCTACGATCGATCGAGTCAACGAAATTACAGACAAAACAAATAATATTATAAATATGATAAAATCAACCGAAAATGAAAAAACAGAACTGTAGCAAATATTAAATATAAACTTGACATAATAAAAGAAGAGATAATTAACGTAGATTATGCCCTACACTGGGCCAAAGCAGGTATGGTTAATTCATTTATATTATCTAATAGTGAGCTTAATATTGTTAAAGAAATTTTGGAAAAGAATAATGTACCTTATTTAAATCTCGAAGAGGCTATTGATTTTGCAGAGATAAAAATTGCCTCCAATACAACAATACAGGACGAATTAAGCTAATTGAAAAAGAGAACCGAATAGGCCACTCCATCAATCTGGGATTGATCATATTGATCAATCGTCTTCTTGGTAACAACATTCGCCACAAGTTTAATAAAACAATATAAGGCCAATATCTCCAAACACGCACCTGTAATAGAAATGGTTACCATAGCACCAACAACGAGTCCTGCAGCAGAAAACCAAGGGTCAACAACAAGTCCTACAGTCGAAAACCAAGGGTCAACATTATCTTTGAGGGAGACCACAAGGATAAGCCAAATCCCTTACTTTTAAGAAAGAGGACATCCTCATTTTAAGATGGGAGGAGTTAACACCGGCAATATTAAAATCATAAATTTAGGAAAATTCACATAACGTCCCCACGCGCATCGCCTCAAATTGCTGACACCGCGTCTGATCACGGGCGGTCACCTTATCAAATATCCGTGGTGGCACATGATTGCTGACACAAGTCAACGTGAGCCGCAGGTCAGCGTGAGTATTATAGAAAATAAGTAGGGAATTTTTTTAATTAGCTTTAAGTCTTGTTTCGGCAATAAACCAGTGAGGATCTGAGCTGATCCAAAATAATAAAAATTTGTTTTTTTTACGTGAAGGAACTAGAAAATTAATTTACATCTTAGTCCAAGTTTTTGACTTAGAGGCAACAACCTCACCTCTTCAACAAGAATGAACACGATCGAACTTTCAAAATCGCTAACAAGCAAACCGATCATTAACACGTTTTTGGAAGGAGTATTTCCGTGTGACCATCGACCACAAAGAATATAAAAATCAGCATGCATCATAGCCAATACGGACTTAGCACATAAGAGCGGTACTTACTGGGTTGTATCCCAGCAAAAGGCCTGCGGAATATTTTGATTCATATGGTAGATATCCGAACAAAAGACTTTTTCGCAAATTTTTACACATCAACTCCTATGTTTTTGTAAATAATAAGAAACGTTTACAAAGCGCACATTCATCTTTCTGTGGTTATTATTGCTCCGGGTATTTGTGTTTTCGTTGTAAAAGGAAAAGTTTGATGCATTTTTTAAAACAATTTATGTCTTATAATTTTGGGTTAAATGAAAATAAATTTGTAAATTTATACCAAAATTTGTATTTTAAAAAATCTTCACAAAATGACGGAGTTCATCAAAACCAGTCATGTGGGCAAGAAATTAAACGTATAAATATGGCAAGTAAAATAATACAGCGTTAAAATAATAAATCTAAAATTTTAAGTGAAAAAATACTATAAAAGCTGAAAGTGAAACCAAAATTTAAAAAACATAAGGTTAGACTATTACGTAAAAAGGACAACAAGGAATCAAATGCTCCGGGCAAAAACCTGTTATTGAATTGTATGGTACCTACTACGCTACATTTAAAATGATCAAGACCATACATATCATGAGAAGGGTATTTTCCAACATAGTTCCAAAAAAAAAATGTGGGTAGAACCTTTCTTAACCTCTGTTATACCGAAAACGTTGGGCAGTTTTGATAGCGGAAAGGAAAGAAAGTTTAAAAAGTCAATGAAAGCAACTTCTTCACATGTAATTTTCATTATTTTGCATCCATTCATTATTGGTCGGATTGTTTTCTTTCTGTGCATTAGTTCGAAAATTATAAAATAACTTTCATATGCTTGTAGATTATGCGCAACACATATAACTTGATTTACATAAAGGCTATGTTAAAAACAGTAATCAACAAATTTTTTAACAACATCTTGAATGCCACTTTTGTCTTTGAAAATATGTTCGAGCTGACCACATTGCTCACAACATTCTTTAGCATGAGTCGCCTCTGAAAGGCATTTATTACATCTTTGTTGCACAACAATAAAATAACCGGTATGAATAAATTTACCAGACTGATTTTTGTTTTGAATATTTTGAGTGCTCTCACAATCAAAAAATATTATTAAAAAATTGGAAAATTTTTCTACAGTCTCGACATGCCTGTAAAGTTTCACTAATATTATTGTCATTGATCACCATACTTTTAAAATGTTTATTATAAGAGTCTTTTCCCCTGAAAGACCTATTACAAGACTTACAGGCTTTTAAAATTGATGAAAAAATGCAGGGATGCGCATTTAAACAGTACTAACAGCGCATTTAACACTTATGAAAACATTTATTATCATCCAAACAGTCACAAAAGACCCAAATATATTTTTTGTTAAAAAATACTGTTGGTGACTTTAAAACATAGAAATACTTTTCTGTCTCGGAGAAGTACAAGTAAATATTTTTGATGAACTCAAATTTGGGTGGTCCTTGGAAAAATATATTTTCCTGTATTGAAATAAAAGCAATTAGTTGAAAGTCTGTAAGGTATTTCTGAAACTTATATAAATCTTGTATAGAACAACCTTTATTTTGATATATTTTTACTGAAGAATTTTTACACAATAGCTTTTTAAATAACATGTTATAAGAAATATTGCAAAACAGACGACTTTGGGAGACATTCAAAACCGTCTTTACTCACATTTTTAGTACTCCGTTTAATATATTCTAACTCATTGTCCCTCTTAGTATTATATTTTGCATCAACAAAAAGAACATTTATTATACGGGATTCCACCTGTAAAATTTCATTCGAAAAATAATAAATTTAACTGATTGGCATCAGGTATAAGATTAATAATCAGTTTCCCATTTAATTGACATT
This sequence comes from Philonicus albiceps, assembly GCA_963969385.1. Classification (NCBI taxonomy): domain Eukaryota; kingdom Metazoa; phylum Arthropoda; class Insecta; order Diptera; family Asilidae; genus Philonicus; species Philonicus albiceps. Next base: position 21,636,547 of record OZ017772.1, on the reverse strand, counting down.
CTGGTCTTACACTGATTAATATAGGTTTTCTATGAGGTCTTTTGGGAATGGAAATTGAGAGAACAAATTTACTGCTATTTTCACTATTTGCCAACACTTCTTCAATCATTTCATTAAAATCATTTTCCAGCCAATCAATCAAATCGTAGATATCTTGGCGAGATGTCTTTTAATTGCATGTCAGGATGACATCACATACATTCAGTCAGAAAAAGTTCATTACGACACCACCTGACTAAGAGAGCTTCCCACTGGACCATTAGAACGTCTGCTAAAAGTTAATGCCGCAGTATATGAGCTGTCTCCGGAAAAATCACCACAACAACTCAAAGTGCCGGGAGGAGGCGAAATGTTACCTGCAGTGTCGCATGGACACCGAGTTTATGTCCCGGGAGGATTGGTCGAAACTGGGCTTTAGCGCGACAGCCAAAGCCGGATCGAAGCATTAGGAGGTCCCCGCAGGGACAGTCGATTGCATCAGAAATTTTGAGGTGTTCTTTTATCATAAACAATAATCGAATTAAACTGTGTGTTGAATTGTGGTGCCGCGCCGCGATGAGCAAGCCCACGAAGAACATTATCATCGGGTGCACCGGTAGTGTCGCTATAATTAAGCTTCCCAGCCTCGTGCGGGCCCTGTCCGACAGTGAGGGTCCCTTTAAATTTAGTGATTAAAATTATTGTGACTGAACGTGCGAAGCACTTCTTTGACTCGAAGGCTATTCCGCTTGGCATTCAGATCTTCAACGAGGAAGATGAATAGAAAATGTGGACCAAGCGGGGCGATCCAGTGCTCTACATCGATCTGGGCAAGTTGGCTGATCTGATGGTGATAGCTCCTCTCGACGCCAATTCGTTGGCAAAAATATCTTCTGGAATCTGCGATAACCTCCTCTTGCTGAGGACATATCGAGGTGTCGCCAATTATCAAAACGCTTATGTGCGGTAATACCGGAGACGGGGCTATGGCCGAGGTACAAATCATCTACCAGGAAATAATCAAATGCTTGTCGTCATGAAAATGGGATTGACACCCCACTTTTGCCTTCGTGTTACAATTTACCCCTCCTACCTAGGACTTATTGCTATTCTCATTCGATCAATTTTGTTGGCCCTTTTTTTTTAGTTTAAAACATCAATTTTACGATTATCCAATTTATTGTTAACAACTAGGGTTAGATGAGCTTTTAAGCATGTTTGTATTATGAAATCTAAACCTGAATATTATATATTACCAGAAATATATTAATGGTACACCGTCAAACTTAAATTTTCGAAAATGTTTATAATTTTTTGAAATAATTTCTATAAATTTTCCCCGTCCTAATTGCACTGGCATATTTTGATCTAGATATGTATATCAACAAGTGAGCAAACCTCTTCAGTTTGTGCCGAATTCGACTAAGGAGGAAGGAATTTCCCCGTCCTGCTTGCACTGGAGCTAAAGCATCTTCAGCTAGCACCGAATCAAACAAACGAACAAAATTTCTTTCGATCATGGCAGATACACACACATACGCATTATCGTCAATTAAATGCGGAAAGTTATCAAGCATTGAAAGGCCATCTTGAATTAAAGGGTTTTGTAAGCAATTCTGCATATTTAAATATAATTTTATAAATGCATAAAACAACGTCTTTGTTAGTTTAAATTAATATTATTTGCTTTATACACGCATTTAAAACACCCGGAAAGAAATTGTTGTCCTTAAATATATTCTAAAATATCTACTAACTTATTAAATTCCATCGTTATGGTTTCCTTTTGATTTATTCTAAACACAACAAATTTTTAAAAGATTTTTAAAATTCAATATTAATACAGACTTACCTTAATACTGAAACTAAGCAGCTGTTTCTTCTTTATTTGCCTTGCATCAGGTTATTTTCCTCTATTCCGCGATAAGATTTACCATTAATAAACATCAAATTATTTTAAGCGCACTTTACTTTTTATGACTTTTTTCACATGGGTTTGCGCGGATATGATCTACTTCAAAATAATGTACACGCCCTTTATTTTTTATTATCTTTTTCATTATTTACAAAATGTGTTACTATCTTGCCTGCCTTTTACCTTTGTGTAAATAAGAATTTTTTCACTGATATTTATACCACTGTATGCAACATTAACTACTTTTTATTACCTGGTTAGCACCCGTTGCAGCATTTATGATGCCCCTTCATCTAGTTTGCATTTTATGCAATTAAAAATCGTATTTTTCTGCCTCATTTTCCCTTTTACTTTTCAAAATTCGAACAACTCAACTCAACACAAAACACATAACAAAACAGTCTACACAAAAAAATGGTAAGTTTTTAGTTTTAAATTTAATAATACTAAATATATGCTAAAAGGGATAAGAAACAAAACTTACGCAGCTTCAATTTATTGCGAAATAAATTAAAAAATAAAAATTATGTTTTATTTTCCAAGAAGCTTCCACAAATTCAACTCCTCCCGGCATTTTGCTTGCTTTTATAGTATATAAGCTATAAGCCTCCGAGCACACTATCCCCTTTAAAATGCACAAGGCAAAATCTCGCAACAAAACCGCCATCTTGGATATTTTATGGCGACGTAGTAGTAGTAGTTATGCCGGTGTGGCTCCAAAATCCTTGGTACTTTTAAAGAGGCCTTTAAATTCTCAAAAGAGTTCACACAATTGATAAAAATTTTACGTAAAATGCATAAAAATAAAATTTACTACGAAAGACAAAAAATGTGTTTTATTTTTCCCAACCCAGCTCCTTTAATTTATTTCTTTGACTATGGTTTGGTACGCGAGTTACGGCCCTTGCCTAGGGTGCCTACATGTAATCCAATCCTTTACCTTTCCTCAAATCCAATTTATATTCAATGACCTCTCTTTACCCTGTCTTTGCTAATAATCGGCGTTCCAAATTTAGGTTCAATTACCCGTGCTCTGTCTAGACTTAGCGTAAGCGCTTTTAGCAATAAGACCTAGAGTAAGCAATTTTAGGTTATAAGTATCACCTAAAAACTTTGTAAAGGCTGTGTTGAGTGAGTTATAAAGAGATGAGAAATAAATTGCTTCTCCATTTTTCATTCTCGCCTTTTTATTTTTAAAAATTATTATTTTATTTATTGTTTATTTATTAAAGGAACCCTTAAGGTTCTTAACTGGCGTAGTCGGGGTGGGCTTCGTAAAGTAGTTTTCGCGGTGTTTCGCATCGGCGGCTTATCGATTCCGAGAGCCGGTACAACGAGTAACTACTTAGTGCCGTGTCCAAAAGTGTTGTGGTCCAGCTAGGAAACATCAGCTGAAGACAATAGAGACTCAGCAACGAAAAAGGCACAATTAACAGCGAAGGAACTTCGCATCCACAGACATCTCAACAGAGCTCAACGAAAGAACATCGTGCAATAACTGAAGGGATGATCATCTTAGGATTACTTATAGTATCGTAAGCAGAAAAAATTGAATAGGTTAAGAAAATTTGTAATTAAGAATAATAGAAACTAAAGAAGATCTTAAACGGAACTTACAAAATAAATTTTTACTCGAAGTAGATTAATTGATCTTCCATAAAAATAATTATATATCAAATTGATGTCTTAGGATATGGTAAGAGCAAACCAAGATCAAAACCATATATTAGAGCACCTCGCTTAAGCAAATTTCTATCTTTAGAATCAATTTATGAAGCTGAAAGTGTTGAAAATTAAAGTGAAAATAATAGTAAAAATTCGGAAATGATGGCTACCGCGAATATCACAAATACCGTTCTACGAATTTATAAACAATGTAGAAGAAATTAGAGCCTTGATTTCGTGTACCGAAGGCAGACTTTACGGGAAGATGCTTCTAAGAGCAATCCGCAATAAAATGGAAGGGCCTACTAATGAAGTTCTAAATATGTATGAAACCCCATTAGATTGGAGTGAAATCAAGAAGAATTTAATTCTCCACTTCAGATAAGCGCGAGATATGATATTTAAGCTGCTATTGCTGACATAAGCCCCGAAACAATCGAAAATGTACTCAAAAATTGAGTGGACCGAATGGGCTACTGCCAAGTCAGCCGTGGTGGACATTTGACCGAAATTGTTTTTCATAAATAAATGACATAAAACAACCTCCCATTAAAAGTTAAACCATTGAAAAATATTGAGCCGTTTTTTTATAACAAAAAGAAATTCCAATTTTCAAATGGGCCATCCTGTAGGTACCCCGAAAACCATCAACTTTACTCTACCCAATCAACAAATTAAAACCGCACATCTTCAATTTAACACACCTATTCCTCAAAGACAATTCAATCTAAATTCTACTAATCCGATGACGTGCAATACGTCTTTTATAACCCATCCCCTAGATTTCTAAATAATCCGTTCCAACACAATCGCAACTTCTTCTCGATACTTAAAATAAATTCTAGCCCTCAACAACCACAGCAAAATAATAATTTTTTCGCAAGACCAAATAACACGCCCCTTCCTAAACCAGATGCTATGGAAGGCAGCTCAGGAAATGCATTTCCTCAGCAGCCAAATAGATCTATGCAAATACTTTCAATCTAATTCAGGAAATACTCCAAGATTTACGAATAAAGAATTGTTTAATATTTTTGTCACAGTAGAGCCTAACGAAGTTACCCCAGTAAAATCAGAAAATTTCCAACAGCTAGATCCATATTACGACTACCAGAACAACGATTATGAAGGTTTGGATTCATTCCAGGCAAATAGCGACGACTATTATAGCCAGTTTTATGCACCCAATGGTCAAATAAGTAATTAAAATCGATGACATAAATTTTCCCGTGACAGCCTCAGCGAACTTATCGGATACAATAAGTATGGTTCTGAACTTCCTTATGTCAACATATATTCCCCTTATGGCAGACCTTTAAAGATTCTCATTGGTACAGGCTCCTCATCATCGTTTATAAATCCTGAATTTATTAATCCCCGAGATTTTACATTTGTCGTGGAACAACCTTTAAAAGTTGAATCGTTCACTAATTCGAATTATACTGAGGTAAATAATTTTAATATCGATTGTCCAAAAAAACCACTATTAGAAACAGACATTAAAAATTTAATTCGCATCTCCCATCTAAATAAAGAAGAGAAGGAACCAATTCTTATATTCAATATGATGAGATATTCTTTAAAGAAGGCGAAAAATTAAGCTGCACAAACAATATTAAGCACCGAATTATAACGGCGGATGATATACCAATCTAACGAAATCATACAGATATATGTACGTGCACAAGGAGGAGGTCAAGAAGTAGATTAGCAATATGCTTTCCCAAAACATTATTCGTCCCAGCTATTCTCCCTGGAGCTCTCCTGGTTGGATAGTCCCAAAAAAGAAAGATGCAAGTGGGAAACAAAAGTGGAGAATGGTAATCGATTATCGCAAATTGAATGAAAAAACGGTAAGTAATCGCTACCCACTGCCGAATATTACCGAAATTCTGGATAAACTCGGTAAAAGCATGTATTCTACAACTCTAGATCTTGCTAGCGGAATCCATCAGATTGAAATGGATCCACGAGATGTGCAAAAGACGGCTTCCACCGTACAAGGTGGCCACTTCGAATATTGAGAATGACCCTTCGGGTTGAAAAATGCCCCGTCCGCTTTTCAGCGTGTTATGGATAATGTACTCCACGACCTACAGGGCAAGGTCTGTTTAGTTTATTTGGATGATATTATCATCTTTTCAACATCACTTCAGGAACATGGCCAGAATATAGAAAAAGGTTTTCGAAGACTTCGCTTGTCAAATTTCGAGGTTCAACTCGATAAATCTGAGTTCTTTTATAAAGAAGTCGCTTTCTTAGGTCACGTTGTCACAACAGAGGGAGTAAAATCTAATCATGAAAAAATTAATGCAATTAAGAACTTCCCAAAACCTAGAACCCAAAGAGAGATAAAAATGTTTCTTAGACTCTTAGGATACTATAGGAAGTTTATAAAAGATTTTGCTAATCTCACAAAACCCAATACCTGAAGAAAGGCAGAAAAATTGAGCTTAAGGACCATAACGTAAATGCTTTCGAAACTTCCAAAAATTTGTTAATGAACAACTCCAGATTTTAGAAAACCATTCGTCTTAACGTCCGATGCTAGTAATTTTGCTGTAGGAGCAATATTATCACAGGGTCCTATTGGCAGTGACAGGCCGATTTATTATACAAGCAGGAGTTTGACAGACTCAGAACAAAATTATTCAACAATATAAAAGGAGCTTCTAGCTATCGTCTGGCCTACATAGTATTTTAGACCCTATTTGTTGGGTCGGAAATTCCTCTTGCTGATTAACTTGAGCCCCTGTGGAAGCGGCGGGACCTTGCTGCTCCGTTCGGTCCCTCTCTTTCTCCCTGCTTTCCACCGTACCATCTATGGATTCTCTGAGCCTCTCACTCGAGTACTTCGGAAAGCCAACTCCCTTCCTTCTTGTGACTTCCACCTGAGTAAATCATTTCTCAATGAACTTATCAGTCCCTCCTAAATTTTCCCGTTCCATTCTCCGTTTTTATTTTTTTTAAATAATTTATCCTAATATTTAAGTGAACTTATTGTCAGTATTAAGCAATTAACTAATAAGCCTAATTATATATCTGTCCCGTAATAGTCTATAGTTATTTTTTTAGTTTATTTTAATTTAAGTATTCTCCACTGTTTGTAGTTTGAACTTAGCGAATAATAAATAAATAAATAAATAAATAAATATTTTCGTAACATGGACAGAAGGCAAATATTTTACGACAATAGATTTATCGGATGCATATCTCCAGATCAAAGTTAGCGAGAGATCGAAGCATTTATTAACAATAATACGCATCGTAGATTATTCCAGTATGAGCGTTTACCATTTGGATTACAAATAATGAATATCATGTAAACTGGCATCGAAGGCACCTTCGATATAAGTTCCTTGACCTTGATGTAATAGTTGTCGGAAAATCAGCAGAGGAGCACAAGGTTGCCTTACATAACGTGATGCAATGGTTAAGAGAATGGAGTTTTCGTGTTAAATACGAAAAATGCTCATTTTTCCTTACTGAAGTCAACTACTTGGGATTCACAATTGACAAACACGGCAGAAGGTTCAACCTAGAAAGGTAATAGTAGAGATAACTGAGCCGATCGACGCGAAAACTTTGCGTTCATTTTTTGTTATGCAGCGTAAAGCAGATTGTTCATTTAATTTTACCTTCACCATCTTACATTGCATTAGTGCTCCATTTAGTTTGTATTATCCAGAGAGAAGTCTTAAAGTAGTTGTGGTAGTGTATTCTCCAAAAAGTCCACTTACATTTTGCTATGAAGCAAATGATCGGACACTTTCAAATGGTTGCCGATTATACTAGTCCAACATTGACATTGAACTAAAATTATGTCGCCCTGCCCTATGTGGTTTAGTGCCTGACCAGGTATGAAGGCCGCGGAAGTTGGAATTAATCCGTGCACAGAACTCGGTCTAGAAACTCCTGTTCTCTATGTCGTATTCTAAAAGCCAAATGTACAAATCTAATATTCTGTCGGAATCTCCTTTCAGTAATCCTTTTACTGTTCTCTCGATGAAGAACCTTCCAAACTGTAGATTATGACAATGATCGTCTTGCGACTCCCCTCGTGCTAGTTTTATTAGGTGGGTTTTGCCTGACGATGGTGATGAGTTTCTGTTCGATGTCGGCAGAATATTGATGAGATATTCCTTATCGCGGATCCCTGCAACTTCAAGTTACTTTTCATTTCTCTTGATTTCTGAAAAAACCTTGAAAATACCCCTCTTGGGGTACCTACACAACAATTTGGGAATCGCCATTGGTATTCCCGGACAGCCTCTCTTTCTTTTACATCTACTTAACCATAAATACAAATTAAATCGGCGCATTCCTCAAAAGTGAATTCGGCAATTTTTTAATTATTACAACTTAAGAACACGCGTAGTTATTCCTTGGTTATTCAAGTATGATTGATGTTTTTTCCGACTGACTCTCTTTCAAAAAGAAAGAAATTTCCGTCAGGTGTTAGTAACATCTAGAGAGCATCAGGATACTTTCAAGTATGGCTGGTTAAGACAAGCTAGTTACAGCAATAAAATAAATTCTATTAATTTTTTTATGACTTTTCTGCACCAATAATTAAAATTAATTGCCTGTGTATACCAAGCAAACGTTTCCCATATTTTTTGAGAATATTTTGTTCGTTTTACGACTTTTGCAATTTCAGGGCAATAAAGCAATAAGATATCAGTCAAGATTTTCTAAAGAACAGATATAACGCGGACATATTTTATCTCTTTAAAAAGGTAATAAGATGGGCAATTCGATAAAAATAATAAATAAGTGCATTAAATACATGAATTTCGGAGAAAATTCGAGGAAAATGTGAATTTTAGGAAAATAAAATTGTTGTATTTCTAGTTTCGAAAGTGGGTACACCTGCACTGTGTGGTGGTAGGTATATGGAATTCTATGTCGCTGCGTCCAGTAGATAAAAATAAAATAGTTATGTGCATACCATAGCAATGTAATTCCCAAACGACCCCTCACAGGCCGTTGTTTTTCTATATCAGATCATTTACCCCGTTTATTTTGGTATATACACTAAAAAAACACCGGTATAATATTTGATTCAAAACAGGACATCAAATGTATATAGAAAGGATTAGCATTATCACAACTATTGAAAACTTCGTTTTGAGGGGGCATATTTCGGTAATGTTGATGATATTGAGATGTTTTAACTTTAGGTTTAAGGGTATCCAACTGTTGAGGACAATCTTCTATGACTATACATTCTTTCCAGTCTTCCTAAATGATTTCATTGTATGGAATAGGTTTGGTGGCATTAAGCGTACCAACTTTTCACATAGAATGCTTCTTTAATGATAAATATTTCGCTTACCTTGATTATGATCATGCAATTGACAACCACGTTCTATTTGGCGTTCCATATCTAAATATTTTACATGTTTGGATTCGCGCCATATACGATGCTGAATATCTGCATCTCCAAGCGGATTTGCACGTTTAGCAGGCTGAATGAAGAATGATCCATAGCTGGTCTTTATAAGTCCTGTCTGGAACAAATAATATACTGTACTTAAATCATATTTGTTGTTTCAAATGTGACAAAATAATTAATATTCTGCAGACACTTTGTAAATGGATGTAAAGTACTGCCACAATATTTTATGTGAATTATAATGCCGATCAATAAAGACTTCACACTTTACGAGTGCCCGACTGTTTTTTTTAATCCCAGTACACAACATGGTGCAGACGGTATTAAAACAAGAATTCGATTATTAATAAATTGTTACGTACGATAGAGTAGTTAGCCAATTACCGTGATATGAAATAAAACCGACCTATGGGGAAAATAACATTAATTAGTCTTCTTTGTAAATTTATGTTATTTGTGTTAAAATTTTCCATTTTAAAATTCCAGTGGTGACTATTTCATTTAAAAAACAATTTCTGGTTTTCAAATAATAATTTTCATTTTTGGTAGAAAAAAAACAAAACCAACTCTCAATCAAAACAGGAAAATAATATTGACTGTGAATACTGTGAACAAAATTATATAGGTATACGGTAATGTCCCGGTATATAAAAACAAGTGTGTGCTCGAAAAAAGTACTTTGCTTACGTGTGGATGGTAAAGAAAAAAATTTAAATATGGTTGCCGAAAACAAAATGAATTCAAGGCATTACTGATGATTTTTTAACGATAGTTTAACAAAGAATAAAATGAAAAGTAACAATAATTATAAGAGATTCTGGTCTAAGCCTATTAGAATTGGAAATGAAGTATTCAATTTCAAATTAAAGTGAACGTATTTCCATTTATAAAGCGTCCAATAGGGACTTCCGAACTTTGACAGTTGATAGCAGCCATATTGTTGAAGCTATATCTGAGCTAGAATTTCCCAATTTAGTGTTTTCAATATATGTTTTACCGCATTTGGTGTATGAGACGAAGCGTTGTCGTGGAGGAGAATTGCTTTTCCGTATCTTCTCGACCATTCCGTCCAATTTTTGAGCAATGCGTTGTTCAAATTGATGAGTTGCTGTTGGTACCGAGCCGTATTAACAGTCTCACCATGTTTTAAGAGCTTTCGATACACCACCACAGTTTGGTCTCCCTCTCAATCCACGACCATCAATCGCATCGAAGCAGTCCAGCGCAGATTTCTCCGCTTTGCGCTACGTCTGCTCCCCTGGTCTGATCGCCAGCATCTCCCTCCTTACGAAGACCGCCTGATGCTGATTGACCTACAGTCCTTGCGGAAACGGCGTGTCATTGCTGATGTCATCTTTATACATCAGCTCCTCTCCGGTGTGATTGACTGCCCTCCCCTTCTCCAACGAGTTTTCTTTTACACTAACCCCCGTAACCTAAGAACAGCCCCCCTCTTTCGTCCAAATTTCCACCGCACCAACTATGGTTTCTCTGAACCCCTCACCCGAATGCTTCGGACCGCCAATTCTCTCCCTTCTTTTGACTTCCACGTGAGTAAATCATCTCTGAGGTTTGAGCTCAACCGTCTCACGTGACTTCCCATCTTACATCCTCTGCTTCCTTTCCCTTAATTAGTTGTAATTAGTTGTAATCCCTATATTTAAGTATTTTTTATAGCTTGTATTAAGCGAATAAATAAATAAAGAACACACGCTTCTGGTCCTACCAAATACAAAGCATGACCTTCCTCCCAAAACGATTTGACTTTGATATTGAAGTTGATGGATGTCCTGGACTAACCCACGATGCTTTGCGCTTTGGGTTCTCAAAATGGATTCATTTCTCATCGCTAGTTATATTCTGTGCTAGAGAGTCTTTCTCTTGAAGCGCTGAAGCAAAGTTTTACAAATTGTTTTGTGCCTTTTCATTTGCCTATCAGTGAGTTTTTGAGGAACCCACTTTCCGGCCTTCAAACGTTTACTGATGGCTCTCTGTGCAACATTAAGCTACTCTGCCATCTACTGTTAAGTTTGCGCGCTATCTTCTGCATCCTTGATCTTTTTTGGTTGCGCAGGACGCTCCTAATCTTTCACATCAAATTGACTACTTTTAAAACATGTTTTTTCATATATTATAATTCCTCAGGCTGCAAATGCGTCTTCAATAAAATTACCCTAACGCGTAAACTCTTGTACATAACTCTACTCTTTGTTGGGTCACCGGCATAATAGACCGGCCTCAATAGACTCCTAGATCTGATCTTTTCGTCTGATCCCATTAGCTCGGTATGAGTAGTCATCTTATCTCTACTCTCGACCAGTACCATCCACCACTTTAACTTACAAAGCGAGCGGACGACTTCGGCAAATGAAATCATTTATTGACTAATCGTTCTTATTCCATTACAACTGTTTCTCAGCTTTCTGTGAGTGATGCTCTTGACGTTTTCTATACTGAAATATTCGCCTGCATAGTTCAACTTACCAGGGAAGCTCGAAGTGACTATGCCTCATCCCCCTGGCAGTATAAGAAAAACTTCGATTCCTACAGAATAGGAGAAATAAATTACGGTAGGCCTATCTCTAATGCCACACCGATTCCGACCTCAATAACTAAACTACTTAGTCTGTTTTCCAAACGTATCCGAATCCTCCTACATTGGCTATCTCATCCGCACAGAAGCCACTCTTATTTGTGGTCCCTTTTACCAATACATCAATATTAAAAGAAAATTCAGTGGATAACTCTCAACACTCGTACTTGTAGACAACTCTTCATTCGACCCTCAAGTATTAGCTAATCTTTTCGCTCACTATTTCAGCCAATCTTTTAGAGCATGCTTCCGAGCCCGATATTAACTATTTCTATTTTATACGTTCCTGCACTCAGACCTTCCTTGCTTCCAACAATATTGACCACTCAATGATTGCTAGTCTAGATCCTGACGGAATTCCCGCTATCGTCCTGAAAATGTGCGTAGAACACTGATCGGAACACTTGACCTTAACTTTCAATCGACCGAGGAATTTTCCCACCTAAGTGGAGAAATTCTTTCACTATTCTCATACATAAAAAGGGCTTTAAGAGTGAGATTTCCAACTACCCACCTATAGCCAAACTTTCTTTATATATCCAAACTGTTTGAAAGTATCGTTTACGATTGTATGTTATTTCTATGTAAATCCATATTTTTCCCTCCCAGTACGGATTCCTTAAAGGCAGATCTGTGCCAATAATATGAAAATCTTAAAATAGAGAGCCTCCACGATGGACAGGATAATTTAAACCAGGTCGGTGTTATTTATTATGAGCTTTTGAAATCGAACGAAACCATGACTGTGGAACGGTATCGACTTCAATTGATGCGATTGAGACGAGCATTGCGCGAAAAACGGTCACAATATGAGCAGAGTGAAATCCCGAAACCGCTAAATTTTTTCCATGCACCCATTTTTTCCCAGTCCCACGATCGCTTGTGCAGCCTGTAAGCAGTTGGGGTCAGGCATTCAACACGGTAAAAACTTATTCTTAAAAGTTCTGTAAAAACGAAGTTTCGATTTAAACATGGTAAAATACAGTAATTCGTTGTTTGTGCTATCGGTGTTTGAGACTCCAGAATGCAAAATTCTACAAACTGTGCCAGGTGTGAGGTCGCAATTAAATTTAAAGTAGTATTCGCAGGAATTCGCATTTCTCAAATCGAGCCGATTTTTTTCCAGTTGTATCATACAACTCAACAAAGCTACGAATTACTACACTTCTAATCGCTAGCAGCAATTACAATTAAGGTCAGTTAAGTAAGTAATGTTATATTTTAGGTTCAGGTTGTGGATAAATTTATCATACGTTGTGTACAAATATTATGTAAAAATATTCCGCTAATTTCAAATACATATCTGTTTATGAATCGAAAATACTTTACACGCAGTATCGCTCGTAGGAACTTGTCGTTTCCTCCCAACGATAGCGATAGCCATAATACTTCAATCCGGGATTTTCAAGAACAGTCGAGCAGTCCTCTTTTGGAAGTGAATCAGATTAAGAATTCATGTTAGTGATTCCAACTAGATTTGTTCAAATTCTCAAAACTCCGAGACTTTCGAATCAAGTTCAATAATGGCGAATAATAGCTCTGATGCTTAAAATCAATTAACTTCGCAAGGTTCTGCACCACCAGCACCTGTGCCGAGGCTAACTGTTAAACTGGACAAAGAATTTGCGTTAAAGTTCCTACCGCAGTTCAGTGGTCGCTATAGTGAGTTGCATAGATTTATTATTTCTTGTGATATTTTCGATCTTGCATATAACGAATTTGACACTTTAATGCTTCTTAACATAATTAAATCTAAATTAACGGGAACAGCCTATAATACAGGAAAATATAAAGAATTTTCGAACTGGCCGGAACTAAGACGAATATTATAAGACCAATTTATTGAGCATAGAACTCTCACGCAAATTCAGACAGAGTTGGTGGTTGGTAACAGTAAAGAAGCCTATCGGGAGAGTGTACGAACTTTCGCTGTCTGATCTTAACAACGCTTGTATCGCATCTGAAGAGATAAACGCCGTCTTCTTAATCATAAATAGCATCAATAGCAAAGCTGCACTAAACCTATTAAATTAATAATCAAGTAGCTATTAGCACTTACATGACGCAATAGAAGCAGCAGTTGAAAAGGAAAGGGGAGCCTCACACAAGTAATGCGAATAAACCTCCTCTAAAATGCTCAACCTGCCATCGATCAGGCCACTCTAACTCCACCTCTTTTTTCGTAACCAAACGCCTGGCACCATATGTAGAATTTCGGATTCCTGGGGTTTCAAACAATGACAGCACAAATAACGAATTACTATATTTTACAATGTTTATTTGGAAACTCCGTTTTTACTGAATTTTTAAGAATTAGTTTTTACCGTGTTGAATGCCTGACTTTAACAGCCTGCTGGCTACTTTGCGCTGCATGAGCGATCGTGAGAAAAGAAAACATGGGTGCATGGGAAGAATTTAGTGGTTTTGTGATTTCACTCATAATCTGAGGAGAATAAACTGACGCTTTGTAAGCGAAATAAACGTTGCGCAGAAAATTGACTATTAGGGAAAGATGAAACTTAAATTGAAGGAATTTGGGAAAGAAATAAAGGAAGGAATTGGGTGCTTTACTACACCTTATTTCGTCTCTAAAAATGAGCTGCATACCAAAGGGATAGATTCACTCGAATTAAACTCGTGCACATAAAGTCCCTATTAAGCGAATTATAACCATGGATGAACAAATGAAAATGGAAAGGCTATAATCATGTAAAATCACGTGCACGTGCGATATGCATTTTTGGTTGTAGGAACGGAGCAACAACGGCAAAAAGGGTAACACTTTATTTTGACATTTCTCGATTTCGCACTGTCTATTGAGTTGATTTATGTGCTGCATTTAAAGCTTTCGGTAGTTTTTTTAAAGAAATAAAGTATTACTAAGTAAGAAAACTTTAGGTTTAGTGTATGTTTTTTAATGTAGTGCAAGAAAAGTTTATAATTATTTTTTTATTTAAGAGGAAATTAAGGATGAAATGTGCGGTGTCCTGTTGCAAAAACAATCGGCGATATGCGTTTGAAAAAAATATTTTTCAAAGAAGTTAAAGAGTATTTATGTATATTATAAATGTTTTACCATAAAGTGAATATCAATAATTTTATTTTGTCTGGATAAATCGAAAAGTTTTAATTTTTGTTTTCCCACTCAATTTTCCGCACCAAATTGTGTGCCGTTTAATACACACATTTCACTTAAGGAAAGTTCAGATATACTCACTAGACAAAACAGATGCTTTCAAAAGGCGATAAATTTGAAATTTGTATGTATTTTTAAATATTTCCTCTACATTTAAATCCAATTCCCCTAAACATAGCATTAAATCTTCAATAATTTGGCGGTGGAAAGTTTTTGAAATATATTTGTTTTCATTGAAAACTTCCTAGTGAAACAGCAAAATGTTCACTTTTGAAATTGTGATGTACATCATTAAGCATTCAAAAATAGTAGGTGCAAGGGGTGCGTGACACCCGGGTGCAGGGCCCTAGGGGGCGCAAACGCCTTATACCTAAACATGCTAGTTCTGAAAGATACTTAACAAATATTCATTATACCTATAAAAAACAGGCACAAATATTATTTACAGATACGTCTAATGCAGTTTTCGGCACAGTCACCTTGCTCAATTGCGACTTACGATATGCAAGCCAATTTAGATCTTATTACTACAATTATTAAATTAATGTTCCAACAGACACGCGCAGTAAATTTAACGACAACGTGTGACGACAGGTAAATGAATTCGTCACATTACGCCCCTTAGGTTTTTTTGATTTTTGTGTGATTTATATCGATAAATCAGATATAAAAAAAGAATTTTCAATATGGAATACTAAAAGATAATTCAGCTCATCATTTAATAATAAAATTTAAGAAAATTAACCTAAGAAATTGTGTGAAAATCAGATGTTCGCAATGTGAGACTACATTTAATGTTTATTAAAAAGTGAATTATTATTAGGAAGAAATACATCTTTCGTTCTTCAAAATGTTTATACGAAGCACTCATTACGGATTGCGAGAAGGAGGCGGAGGGGGGAGGAGTCCGGTCAGGCGGCGTCATGCTTCCGATATATGGGCAAAGATGGCGGTCAACTAGAAAAATCTTTTAGCATATTGGCCAATGAGGCAGCGACCAAAAATCAAGAAAAGATTGCTTACTTTTGTTCAAAGTTTTCGGAGGAAATAGCTATTAAAGTTATAGTGTATGTACTGTACAGGCAATGAAAGCATGACCATCTTACTTTTGTTATATTTTTCGATTTACGTTTCTGAGAGCTCAATAAAAGTCCTAAGTAGTGCTCAGGAAAATTATTGTTATTTTTATTGTAATATGTATTCACTTGGCAATTATTTTTCAAAACCGCTTCTAATTTTTATACTTTCAATGCACGAATTAATGAGTCCTTGATTAGGAGTGAGTTATGCCATATTTCCGGTATATTCTCGGCCTCTCAATCTGGGTGTTTTTGCTGGTCGGCAACATTTCAAATCAACTTTGGCGCAACCCCTTTTCAAAGTTCTGACCGATGATTCTTGTCCTGCAATATACTTTTTACTCCGTTTTAGGCCATAGTTCTGTCGTAACAACCCTGGCCTTCCTGCATCTTCGACTTCAAAGCGGCTAACCTCTTGAATTCGAGCAATTTCATGGAAAGAATGTCGTTCACCTTTGAGAAGTGCTATAATTGTACACTTTTTCTCTACAGAAATTCCCTTTTTTCCATCTGAAGACAAAACACTTTATTACATAAATACCCTGTAAAGAGATATCAAATATCGAAACAATGATAAAACTGTGTTACTCATCCACTTTTATTTTCAATCAATAGCAAAGTTAACAAAAATTTATAAATTCCTGATTTATTTATCAATTCACAACATAAAAGTCAACACTAATCACCACCCTTAAATGTTCTAAAAAGAGTTCACATTTCAAACTGAAAAATCGAATTATATGTATATTTTAATTGGAACAGAAATTTTAACCTGGGGTCCTATTCTTGAATCCGTTTGGAATTTCGAAGATCAGTGGTATTTTCAAACAGAACCATCAAGGTTGCATTTCGCATTGTTTTCAGCAGTGGTCATAATTTCATGCCCCCATACAGTGTATAGTACATAGTATATAAATTCGATTCAAAAAGTTTATTGCCTGCACTATTAGTTTAATAAATGATTACGCTTATTAAAATATTTTGTTATTTTAGGATAAAGTTTTAATTATCACTTTAGACATTGATGATTTTATTGCAGCACGTTTCATTAAGTTATGAGGATTTTGCATTTTAATTAAAATTAAGAAGCCTATTTTCAACAACTCGAAAATCTATCTCATTTGCTACGGTATTTATTTTCCTATCACAACCAATTGTAAGGAGTGCATGTAACGAAAGGAGCTGAATTCAGACATAGTTATTCTTTATATTAACCCAGTTATAAAATATAATGTTAATATTAATATTACGGGGTTAAGGATGTCACCTAATTTAGTTTGTTGTATTCTAGGATATCAATTGAATTCGGCAAATTTCTTGTACCACATTTAAAAAAACTATTAAAAATGATTTGCTGTGCAGTGCCATTACGCAACTTAAATATTGAAAATAAAAATCTGAAAAATTTTTTAAGATAATATGAAGCAAAAATTATCAAGAAAATGTTAAAGTAAAATAACGTCTTCCAAAATATAAAATAAAGAATAAAGTTATTTTTATTATTTAGAACTATCGGGTGGCAGACGCTCTGTGCTTTTTGTGGTTTGTAAAAAATAGTGTTTTTTGAGTTATTTTATTTTAAAAAATATAAAATTTCCAAAATTAATTTATGCTTCAGCTCAATTCACATAATTGAATTAACCTCGCAAAATTTTTTTTCATAAAAAGTGGCCGCCTGACAGCTTTTAGAGTCTGTATAGCAGAGTGTTCTGAACTTATCAAAAAATGTTAAACATTTCAAACTGTTTGCGGCGGTTTGCTGTAAAAGGTTTATGGCACCTTGTTGAATTTCTATGTAAATCAATTGCTTTATATTCCGAACCAGAATAGTTTCTTACCCAAGAAATTATCATACATAATGCCAAGACTGCAATAACCCATATCAAGACAATAATAACATTAGCCTTCCATACCCGTTTTAATAACACGCTTTCCATTGTATTGCTTCTGTGGTTAAGATTCTTCCTGATCGCAATATTCATTCAACGGTTCAGTTTATAAATTTATTGAGTAATTTTTTATTATTCCATTGTTAGTATTTCAATTATAAATATTAGGTCCCCATATAAAATTGTCATCGGAATAAAAATGAATGAAAAAGTTTAAAGAAACACTTAAGTTTTCTGACAAAACAAGCCAATGGTGTGTCCAACTCTTTATTTGAGCTCATATTAATTGAGCTGAGACCAGCTTTTGCTGGTTAACTTAGCGCTTTTTCTAGTAATTGTGGATTTGCTTAACTCACCATTCCATTGCAGAGTGATACAGCAACAATTGATGCTTTATCATCCAAAACGTGACCCTTGTAGTGGCATCCTGGGCTGTCAGTATCTTCGTGAATCTCAGAGTGATTACCATAATCATTAGTTATCTGAAAAAAGAGCAAACGCCAGAATGAGCAAAGCTCATTAGAAATGGGCAGCTTATTTGTGCCCCGCCATGATTAGAAGCGACAAGTTCCAAGCATTTAAGGCAACGCAATGCAAAATTTTTTTTTTTTTTTTTTGTAATGTTTAGAAGCATGTCAATTAATTGCGTACAAGTAACTTGCTCGGAACTGAGACCAAGCGTACTGCTTATTTCGCCAAACGCAGGCTTCTTTTCAGCGGATGGGCGCGTAAACAACGACGAAAATAACACTACTAACATCGGCAATAGCAACAAAACCGATGGACGACGCAGCACCGTTTTCTGCTGCTTGCATAATAATCATCGGGTCGGTATTCAATATTCGACCAAGTGAAAAATGTTGAACAAATGCGGCAGACTGTGCAAAATCAATCGAACTGGCTTTTAAAGTGCCCCATAAAAGTAGATATGTACCACGGGCGAGTGAGTGCGATCGAAACTGTTCGTGTGCAAAATTCAATTCATTCGCACAGCGGACAAGGTGATCATAACCTAAGAGGTTTGGGCAAGATCGACAACCTAATCGGTCGCTTGGCACTCAACTTGAAATTTTAATGTTCTTGCTTAAGTATAAAATCACAAAAAAGCACCGAAAAATTGAAGGAAATATTACTCTATTAAAAGACTATCTTAAGGAAAAGTAAATATTGATCCTTGATCGATCACCGTGACTAGATGCCATTCGTCTAATTACTATTGTGTATGGGAAATATCCATATCCATTCAAATGCATTATGACGCTTGCCAATAAATTTTGGCCATCTTCGACCTTGAAGTAATATTATAATTGACAGCGCTTTAAACTGGGGACTAGGAGATTAATTTTGGTTTATACGCCTTCTAAAATTCTTAAAAAAGTAAAATATGTACTCCTTTAAGCAGGCGGACATTTCAATTGTAAATTTATTCATCGGTGCTTAGTATTTTTAGAAAGTCCAATTCTTTACACGATCGGTGTATTGGAGTTATTCTGGTTAGAAATTGAAATAATTTTCGATATGTGCTAAATAATTGAGGAGCGACTGGATAAATCTAATCCCTCTATTATTTCGAAGATTGTAACAAACATGGAAAAATAAAAATAACATTGGAAGAAGGCATTTTCAGTTGTCTTATTTGGTCCTATTCTACACGCTACAACTACTAAGTTGTTTTTGAAGCTTTGTTGAATGCTATAAGAGTCAAGCTGGATATTTAAAGTGTGAAAAAAATCCAGAGTAAAACCGACCCCATATTTTTAATTTTGTGCAGTATATTCAACATATGTATGTATGCATGTTTTTTTGCCATTGTTTAAAAATGTTTGAAGTTGCTTTTAGTATATTTGTTTTAATTAACATAGTTACAGATTATGGTGGAAAAAATCCAATCTCTGCAAAATTCGTGCCAAATCTCATCGCCACTCGAGGTAAATCCGACCTCTTTTCTTTATATATAGTTTAGTTATTGCTGATTCTAGAGTAGTGTATAAATCTAATTCCTATTAGAAAACTTTATCATGAGTGTAATTGCATTACTTAGCATTAATAGTGTTACCTGATATTGCGTAGCATTACGCGATATTCCTTCGTATTACTCAGAATTATAAACTCAGTAAATCGCATAACAATAATTGCAAATGTGCACCCATTATATAGGCATTTTGTATGTGGTGAATAGACCAATTCTTTACATCTGAACTCTCCTTAGGTGAGATCTGTTAAAAGATCCACCATTTGAGACGAAAAATTGAGTTATCCATTTTTATATTCGATTCGCGTCATCTCAAGTGACGGAATTCGGAATTTCACACATACAGTCGTTGTACACACTATCATACTTTCCTACTAAGTAACGCGTTTGAGGTAAAATATAGAAAAAGTAGGAGCATGCCTTATATTGTATTATATTTATACCTTGGGTTGTTAGAGTCATTCAAAAATCACCATTAACTTACGTAGAATATAACTATGACTCATTGGAAATGTTAATACTGATGTTTAATTATCAAATTCAAAATGCTTAAACCAACAATAATGGAACCGCTTCAGTTAGTCTATACTTGAGTTAACATTTTCCCTTGCGTTTAAGAATGTAATGAGTACTCACCTTGAAAGTACTTGGTATAAAAGATGCGTCTTGGTACAGTACAAGATGCATGTGGTGTCCGAAAGCGTTGATGGTGTACTCAGGATGTGGGTCCCAGATTCGACTAGATTTACTCTTATAATTTCCAGTTTTCCTATGTGAATAGATAAAATCTTCTGTGGAAGAGCTCATTATTTAATCGTAATCTTTAGCTAATTTAATAAGGGTACCTGTTATCGATTTATTTCTTTTCGATTCATATAGCAAGTCATCCGTGTGAAGGGGTAAATGATGTACTTTTGAAGGCTTTACGAACTCTTCAAAGGCGTACTCGCCAAGTTTAATATTTTGGTTGATGCTTTCCGTTGTGCTCGTATCATTCCAATCTAAAAATAGCAAACAGCGATAAAATAAGACAAAAATGTTTTAGCTTATGGTTGGGTAATTACATGAACATTTTACTATGCGTCCAAGCGGAGCCACTCTGCCGTGTTGTAGCCGAAAATAACTAAATTGAAATTTCAGAAGCTCTTTAGATGTACTTGGCTTTTTTTTGTAGCGGCCATGGGTCGCATAAAGGGGGAGAAGGGACTCATAGGGCTCGAAAACAGGGTGATCTTGATGCAATCATGATCATCAAACGCTCAAAGAAATTTTTAGTTAATAAAAGATACTTTTCGGCGGCAGCCAGAAGGATTTGGTAGTTGTTATTAAAAAGTGAATAAAATGATTAAAGTGTCCCCAGAAAAATAAAGGGAACTTTATTTATGCGCTAACAATTTGTTGAAGAGATCAGGTTCTCTATTTTCTTTCTATCGTTCTTGTACGCATGATAACTTCCATATTTCTTAATTTATTTGAATAAAATGTTCACTCCTTAAAACATAACATACTTCTTCAGGATAGGATGCTGTTGTAAGAGTTATTTTTAATTAATGGTGGATTTAACCGCGTCTACTGAGTGTCGCTAAATTTGCCTTAGTTTCAATCATGTCACAAAATTATGTTCACAATTTGCCCACTGTTCTGACCCAAGAAACCTTAATTTAAATATACTCGTATATATTTCAATTATCATCGCTCTATAAGTAATAAAACAAACTTATACATTTTATACAACGACGACCTCTCCCTCTTTTCCAAACCCCTTAATATTTGAATATGAACCAGATATTTTTTCAATAATCGGAACCACTAAAATGCAAGAACAAGTATTTTTATAGAAATAGGTGATGCTGCTCCTTTTAAGATATAGCTACAATTCCCTCCCTTCTTCTTCCTCTTGAGCAATATAAACCATTTTCATGCATGTAGCCAAACTTGGTTGATAGCAATAAAGAAAGAAGTAAATATAAGAATTATTAGGCTTTCATGATTTTCAGGTAATCCTTAACTCCCATTTTTCGACCGATTCACCCCATTTGCTAATTTAGTCGAGATATGGTCATAGAGGATATGACAGCCAATCTGATCAAAATCGTGTCAGATATATACAGTCTACATGATAACAAATTAAAATTAACAGCTAACTGTAAGTTTCGTCTCTTGATCCAAACCCCGCAATTTTAATATTTAATATAACATAATAGGATATTGATATGAATTCATAACGAAATTTGATCAAAATCCATTAAAATTAATCCTTTTTGAAAATGGGAGTAGCGCCTCAGCCCCTTGACCAATCACCATATACACCATTTTCATATATAGTACTGCTTAAAAAAACATCTAGTAATGCTACACATCAAGTTTGTGCAACAGAGGTTAACACATATGAAAGATATGAAGTCCAAACTATTTTTACAGATGTTAACGTAGCCCTTATTCCTTATCCTATTAGCCAATACTCCTAATTTATAATAATGGTATTCCAATTCGCTAATCGTGGCGTTTGTGGCAGCAGGCAATGGTCATACTCATGATAATCAATCTGGTGCCTCGGATCGAAACGTTTTCTTAAAAACAATCATAAACCCCGAATTATAGGCTGGGGGCGACTGTACAGTTTTGCCAGCCAGCCATATACAGATGAGTTCACATGCTCGTACATATACCATATACCATACACGTTGGCACTCATGATTTTCATTCAGCCATAAGCTAAATGGACGTTAACAGACGTTATTTACGTTAACGTGTTAATATTTCTTAATTTTCGCTTAAATAAAACATGGTTAATTTGCGATTAATGTAAAAAATATGTTATTCAAAATATTTGCCGTCGTTTGCTACACATTTTTATCTATCCTATCAAGTAAATTGATTCCCTTCCCGTTAAACTTTTGAGGTGATCCCGTCATTGCACCACTTTTCAGTTTTGTCGTGATTGCTGCATGGAAATTAAGTATGGCGGGAGGGGCAATAGTTCCCAACCAAGTGCAGAAATGGTGTCTTTGATCGCTTTCATTAGCTTTGTTGTCTGTAGCAATCGGTAGTTACTGGTTCACCTGGATTAAGAAGTTCTTTGTATACAACACCCTTCTGATCCTATCAAATACACAGCATTGTCTGCCTTCCCAAACGACTCGGCCTTGCCATCGACGTTGATGCTTGCCTTGGGTCAACTCAATATTTACTTCTTCGAAATACATATATGCATTTTTAATCCCCTGTTACGATCCGCTGTAAGAAACTCCTTTTATGCCAAGAAAGCAAGACTTTACAGACAGTTTTTCAATTTTTGAGTTTCCTGTCGTTCAGTTCATGTTATCTAGACTTCTGATTCTTCCACATGGCAATTAATTTCTCGGACATTTGTTGTTGCGTTCATTGAACAAAACTTGAAATTCGGCGTCTTCCATTTTTTAAGTTGACCTGGGTGTTCTTTGTCCTTTAAGTAGAAACCTCCAGTTTTTAAACTCCTAGGCGTCTTGAGTTGAAAAATTCTCACCATATGTTTCGACGAGTATGCGATGGGTTTCACTAGCGGTTTCTTTTTATTAAACAAAAAAAAACAGTACGTCTGGCAAATGTTCCTCATTTGGCTCGAAATTCGACATTTTTAGCAAAAAAAAAAAAAAAATATGACGCTAGCTTACAATCGATCAAACAACAATGGCGTTTTGACAAACAATGTCATAGGAAAAAACTGACCTAAGAGATGAGGTTATGAACCCACTTGTTTTCCCAGCGTCACCTCTTAAAAAAATTAAAAAATTTCAACCGCTATACCTAGTACACATGAGTGTTGTCTCAAAAGTTTTCAATCTCAACATGAAGATGACAGCAAACAAAACTTGCACAATGTGTATGCGCATGCTTTGAAAGGTCTCACCAAAATATCACCCATTTGGACACGCAATTGTTGTTTGATCATTATCAGTGGGTCGATGTGAGTGCTTTTTTTAAAATGGATATAATCGAGTATCAAACTGTTGGCGAAAGAGTAGCTTTTGTAAGATATTAACATAAACTTAAATAGGTTTTTAATTAAACAAAACGCAATTTTGGGGTTAATTTTAGTCTAATATCATTAAAATGCAATTTTTTTTTAATACTTTATATACATATATTGTAATTTCACTAGCCGAATAGCGACTACATATTCATTTCGAAATCGTCTCATTAGAGAGGCTGCAATAGGTAGTATTTTTATAAAATTTACTTAAATATTTAATAAATTTGTGTAATTTGGTGATTACGTTGCATTTTCTCTAGTTTTAGAGTAGGAAATTGCCGTAAATTGGTTTTATTATCTTCTGGTTACTCAATCCAATCAGTTTCCTATTTGCTCTGAAATTTTCAGCTGCTTGTCTCAATGTGTTCCTTTCGAACCCCTAAAGAGTTGCTTTTCATCACCGCTCTGGTATGATAAAGAGCTTCGTTCCCTACATAATAAAAGGGACACATTATTACATTATTTTCTCCTATCTAGGTGCAATGCTGATTATTATTCTTACGACGCCATCTCTTTCCTCTTTTCCGAATAGAGCCATCCCCTCTACAATGAGTACCTATTCCCCATGTAATCTAAACTTATTTTTGAGCCTAAACAGTTCCACAAGTTCATTAATGCAAAACGAAAATCCAACGGTTATCCCTCTGTTCAAGCTTGTTCTGTGCTTGGCGAGTCATTTTATCCAACCCTTCTGAAATTGCCAACCTTTTTGCTAAATTTTAACGATCTCGATTCCATCCCTGACTGTAACCATTTTTCCTTCATGCTAAACTGTGCGCAAACCTCCCTAGATTCTCCCGACATCGACCTACCTTTAGTCGCCGCTAAAATCAGTGCACTCATCGATGATTTCGACTCCAGCCGCGATGATGTACCCGCCATTGTTCTAAAAAAATGTGCCGCCAATCTACTTCAGTTCCTCACCTGTCTCTTTCTCTTCGAAAGCCTTATCTATGACTCCATGTCGCTCCACTAAAAATCCATTTTATCTCCTATTCAACACGGATTCCTTAAAGGTAAATTTACCAATACCAACTTATTAACCTTTGTGTCACGCACCTTTCTTGCTATGGAAAACGGTGCAGAGGTTGACGTTATTGCCACCGACTTTAGCAAAGCCTTCGATAAAATCTCTTAAAAAATTATCATTCTAAATCTAAGCTACCTAGGCTTTCCGCTCCCACTTATAGTGCACGAAAAACTTTCTTGACCTCAATGTATCTAAATGGAAACCATCACTTTTTTCCGTAAACGTACCTCTACATCTCTCAAATCTTACGTCCTCTCTGGCGAACCCATTCCTTTTGTCACTTCCCTTCACGATTTTGGTGTCATATGCGATAGTGAGCGCAACTTCCATTTCCACATAGATCATCCCATTAGCAAGGCCAATTTTGTACTGAGATTAGTCAAACGTTGGTCTATGGAATTTTTTAACACTTATGTCACCAAATCACTCTTCATTTTCTTTCTTTGAACCATTTCTTGTGTATGCGTCTATGTCAAGTCTGGTCAGCCTCAATCCACGCTCATTAACAGGTTTGAATGTGTCCAGCGCAGATTCATCCGCTTTGCACTTAACACTAACGTTAGATCTTTCCCTACCTTTCGATTTGAAAATCATCGTACTAACTATGGTCACTTCGAAACCTTTACCAGAATATTGCGAATGGTCAACAACTCTGCCGCCTTCGATTTGCACTTCACTAAAACCTCCTTTAATCATGCCCTATACTTCTCCAACCCAACCCTTCAATGAGCCATCTTGTCTCCACGCATCCCTGACCTAGTCATAAGTAGGTTAATTTAATTTAGTTAATTATGTTTTTTAGCTTTGCAGTTTACATTAAATGAAATAAATAAATAAATAAATACTGGTCATAACTTGATGATTTAAATTCGGTGCACAAAGTAATGTTAGGATCAAAGTTAAACTAAAAAATTCGTATTCAATTCAGCATGTTGGCAACCTGTTGTCTCCGGCTTAACTGAAATTTTATAATCCTTATACGCAATATACCTGATTCGGGAGTATATATCTTTAGAAATATTGGCAACCCTATCCTTTCCGTGTAAAAGTGTTCAGTTAAAGCGGTATTACATTTACATTTAAGGTTACTCAGCAATGAATGACAAACAATTAACAACATAAACAGTTTATATGGATTCAGTGAATCATTTGTACGAAGATTTTTGAAGAATTAACGGTCAATAGAAACCATATGCTAAGATAGAAGACAACTATGACATTAGAACGGACTATCGCTACAAAACCTTTTCAAGTTTTCTACAGAACTTAAGAGGAATCTTAAGAAAGTAATTAGATCAACAATCTCTTTAACTAGAATGCTAACCTTAACAGTTAGAATGAAAAAAAAATCGTTTAAGATGAGCCAAGAGATGCGATTGGAGTCGATTTGGGAATCTCCTTTGGTATTCCCGGGCAGCATCTCTTTCGTTTTGATCTACTACACCGTATATGTAAATTATATCGGCATATTTTTTCAGACTGACCCTCTTTTATAGCAAAATTTCCATCAGGTATTAGTAACAGAGCATCGGGATAATTCAAAATATGGCTAAGACAATTAATAATTACGGCAATAAAATAAATTCCATTAGCCTTTTTATGACTTTTCTTCAGCAATAATTAAAACTAGTTACTTGTGCATGCTAAGCAAACATTGCCGAACATTTTTGGAGACATTTTATTCGTTATACAACTTTTGCAATTACAGGGTAATAAAGCAGTAATATATATTTAGGGTTTTCTAAGGAACAGATTTTTTTACCTGACATGTTGGCCTTGTTGAAAAGGTAATATGATGACCAATTTGATAAAAATAATAACTAAGTATATTAATTACATTTGGAGAAAATATGAGGAAAATCAAAATTTTAGGAATGTGAGAAAATTTTTTACATTTTCGGAAGTGAATGTACCTGCAGTGGGTGGTAAGTGTTGGTAGGGTGATAGGTCAACATTAGTTGGGTGTCGTTGCATTGAGTTGAGTTGAGTCAAATAAAGTGGTGTACCGTAGAAAATTGGAATTTACGAATCACCCTGTAACTCCCGCCTCATCCGCCATATAATTTTTTGTTTGTCTTGGTTAGATCTTTCATCCCACTCATTTTGGCATGCCCACTAAAAAACATCAATTTTTATTGAACTTGATATCTTATTTATATCGTAAGGACATAATTTTATATTAATCAGCTTGATACACATTAAGTTTTACATAAATCTCAAAATGATAGGATTATATAATTACAGTTTAATCAAAAAGATGTTATTATTAAAGTGAATCAAATGGGGTTGTTTGCAGATCACAGCGCTACACATTTTACATTTTATGAGTAAAGGGCGGCCTATACTTTTAAATGCAGATATGCAGAAATAGCATATGCAATATATCTATCTATTTATCTATCTACAGAGGGTATACATAGATATGTATAATGCGGTTGGCGGCAGTCCAAAACCTAACTGTACATTTTCCTTGGCAACGTCGATATTTAATTATAAACAATAAATTGTATTCTGCGGTAAAAAAACTTATCGTAGGCGGTACATATATACATATGTATATATTAACGCTTAATAACGCTCAACAACCGCGGATAAAAATATTTTGCGTTCGACATAAAAGTTGCACTCCCCACATTTAATTTACATATTTGTATATATCCTCGCCACATTTAATTTGTAGGCAATGTGGTCGACGATATGCCTGCAGCTGAGTAATCAGCCCCCCCATCCATTACGCCGATCTGTTGGTCATTTGATGCACGTTCATATAAATACCTCGGCACGTGCCAGTTCCCAAGGTATTTTCGGTTCCCGATCCTTATCTTACTATTATTAGTTTTTCACACTGAAACGGATTACGCAAGCGACTGGCGCTTGAGTTATTGCTACCAGTTAGCTGGAAAAACAAGCAGGCACCAATACTTGTGGAAGGCAACGCACGGGTATTTATATTCCACTAAAAAATTTCCCCACATCTTTATACATTTTCTAAGTACTTGTGTAAGATTTCTGTTATTTTATTATAAGAACTTAAAAGAAAAAAATATGCAGATGATGAATTCCTGGAGGACTGTTTCGCATGCAATCCAACAATATTGGTCAATTCCTATTTGTACTCGCACAAATAGGGAAATGCATTGATTCATCAATCATTGTAAATTTATTGTTTCTTAATTGATAGTCGCATTTCTTTTCACAGTAAAATTGAATTAACATAAAATATTAATACAGCATTTTGGGGAAACTACAGAGCAAATACAAAGCGATCACTATTTGCTTTCAATTGAATATTTGTTTACTTCGATAGGACGTGCCATTATTAAAATTGTAGAGTAATGTCAATGTTATTACCGGATCACAAGTAATGTGGTAAATAAATAATAATAAAGACTATGGTGTATTTGGCAGTATATACTTTTTTTTATATCTATAAAAATTTGTGCATAAATAAGTTACTAAACAAATTTAGCTAATTAGAGTGAAAAAGGTGGAAGCGGTAAAAGAAACATAAAAAGTCAATATAGTCATTGCAATAAAATATAAATGTTTGGTTAATAAGAAAAGAACAGGAAAGTTAATTATAATGATAAAGTATAATTTATTGTTTATTAAGAATTTTCTAAAATATAGATACAAACAAAATAACAGAAAAAAAAATTATTTATAATGATAAAGCATAAGCATAAAATACATGAATAAAATAACAAAAATATGAAAAAACTCAAAGACTCATCTGCCCAATTTCTTCCTAGTTATACTATTATACCATATGTCGTTCTGAGTCGTTTTTTATTTAAAATATAATGAAATTTGATACCAATGTACTTTTTGTTTAAGCTGCGCTTGAAGTCCTTATAAAACTATTAGAGTAGTGATAGTAGTAGGTTCGTCTCTATCCTCGTTGAATTAAAGTCTATCGGGCTAATGATGGGTCAATTCTTTTGAGGTCGCGGAACTTTTCTATGTTCAGTATATTTTTCGCTAAGTTTTTGGGGTGTTTATTTAATCTTTGCATGTATTGCTTACAGAGTTATTCAGTTTTGTTTAGGACTGGGCTTACATATATATTTGTCACTTTGAATGATGTTATTGCTAAAATAGTGCGGAGCTTCTTGCATCGGCCTAATAATTTCGGTTTGCATTCGTTGAATTATTGCAATGTTTTTTGCTTTAGCGGCGTCCGAGGGTTGCAATCGCATTGGCATTGATTTGTACAGCAGGATTTTTGTGCTGATGTTTAGTTTCGATTATGAACCAGCATACGTTTTTAAACTCCAGTTGTAGTTGTTCTATCTTTTTTAAAATATGCGTTTCAGTCTTTTTATCAAGGTTTCCATAGGAAAACTCCAATGAGTACGAGTAATAATTTTCCGGAAAATCCACAAAATCCACAAAAATCAAATCAATTTAACAAGTCGGAAATAGCTGGACGTATAATTTCCTTTACTTTCTACGCTCATGTAGAATTATTTACGTTAAAGAGATGGAAACATTTTTATTTAAAGGTTTTTTCACAACTGTCACCAAAACGTTGTTTGAATATAAAGAACATTGCGGAGTGTGTTTCATATAATCATATGACGCATGCCAAAATAACTCGAATGAAGATTTGACCTATACAAAATGGCCATCTCAACTGTTTAGAAGTTACAGGATGAGTCATAAATTCGAATGTTTCACAGCATGAACATCATTATTTTATTTTAATTTCAATGCAATTCAATTTTCCCGACAAACCAGGCCAACATTACGCGATAGCGCTTGCCATTGACGGTTACGGCGGTTCCGTCTTCATTTGCGAAAAAAATCGGCCGATTATGCCGCCGGACCAAAATCCGCACCAAACAGTTACTCGTTGTAGGTGCATTGGCTTTTCCACGATGACGTGCGAATTTTCTGTGCCCCAGATGTGACAGTTTTACTTATTAACATAACCATCGAGGTGAAAATGAGCCTTGTCCGAAAAGATGATTTTTCGGTAAAATTCGCCATCTTCGGCCAACCGATCTTTCGCCCAATTTGGGAACCGTAGACAGTTCGGATGGTCAACCGCCTTTAGCTGCTGTACCAATTGAACTTTATATGGCTTCATGACAAGGTTTTTACGTAAAAATCGCATCAAAAAAGTGCAAAAGCGTGCAATGTCCAATTATTGAGAACGATGACGAGTTAATGTTCACGCACACTTTGAGCAACAGCAGCAATGTTTTCGATTGAGCGCACCGGACGAATTCGCACATGGGTTTATCCACCATCCAGCTTCACGAGCTCGCTTCGCGGATTGGCCAAGGCTGGTATATGACTCGAAGTCAAAGGACACCCCCAAAAACTTAGTTTAAAAGGACCTGCGCACGGTTACTCCATCGTCCAACCTTTTAACTCCCCGTTTGAGGTTCACACAATCTTCAAGGGCTACAATTGCGGCTACAGCCACACCAATAATAGAGCTTACGGCAAAGACTCGACCTGCCACGGCTGCTCGGTCCTTAACAAGTGCTCGACCTTCCACATTTACTCCACCTTCCACGGCTGCTCAGTCTTCCTTAGTTACTCGACCTTCTGTGTCTACTCGTCCTTCCAAAACTACAGCACCTTCAACGCCTGCTCGGCCTTCCGCGGTCACTAGGCCATACATAGCTTTCGGACTTCTACAGATGCTCTGCCCAAGCCTCTGCTTGGCCCAGGACAACTGCTCCACTCTCCACAGCTGCACGGCCTTCCACAACTGCTCGGCTCTCCGCGGCTCGGCCCTCCAAAGCTGTTCTGCCTTTCACAAATGCTCGGCCTTCGACAGTTGCTCAATGCTCGACAATTGCTCAGCGCTCCACGATTACTCATCGCTCAAAACTACTCAGTCTTCAGCAGGCGTTCGGCCTTTCGCGGCAACCCGGGCATCCACAGCTGCTCGGCCTTCCGCGGTTGCTCGGGTCTCTACCGAAGTTCGTGCTTCATCAGCTCAAATATCACAGCACGAACTCTGCGAGCCGCCACCAAACCCACAGCCACAAAACAACAGACCAATATAACGGTAAGTCTGGCATCCATTACAGCGACTGGATGGATCACAGTTACGACAACGACGGCAGCCGCGGAATCTCGTTCATTAACGTCAACACCCAAACTCCAACGGTGACACAATTCGCTTCATCCGCAATGAAAAAATTAGGAAATTTAACGTTAAGTGGCAGCAAAATATCATAAGTTACCTTTAATCAGATTCGTGTCATCCAGTGTCGTTATTTATGGAGGCGCCAGGATGTTGTTACCACAATACAACTCTGCACTCACGTTTTGACAGTTCAACGAAACTGTTATGGCAAACATTAGCTGATCTGCCTGGACAGACATCAGCTGCTCCGATCATGGCGGACATCAGCTGGTACCGTGGCCATATTGGTCGCCATAGTTATACACTATAAAACTCCTTTGCACCATACATTTCAGATCGTATAAATACAGAAGGCAAATCCCAAAAACAACCATTCGCTAGCTGGCTTTCCGGCAGACTAAGTAAAAGCTTTCTTTTACAAACTTATAGCAGGCTTTCCTATACAACACAGGCTTTCCTGTTTCGTTTAGGTTTTTCTAAATATACACGACACTAAGGTTTTCTTAAGTGTAAACAATTTTCCTTACTCAGAATTTTTGTCAATGGGATTTCCTGAAGACTCATATTAATCTCAAATCCCTTTTGTTATATACACGACACTAAGGTTTTCTTAAGTGTAAACAATTTTCCTGAAGACTCTTATTAATCTCAAATCCCTTTTGTTATTCGTCTGCTGAATTATACGTCCACATTACTGATAAATCCAAAGACTGTACATATATTAAAATTTTAACCAGATATCCTTTCCTTTCTCATTACAGATTGACATTTACGTTTTATTTTGTTTTGAATTATGATTTTCCTGTATTTATTATATTAATTTTCCCTTATTATTTTTTGAATTCCATTTCATTTTCTTACTTTATGTTTTTTTATACTAAAGAATATATTTTATTTATTTAATAAAAGAACAATTTTTTTTGGCACAATCTTGTTATTTTTAACCCCACCTATTATTTATTTTATTATTATTATTGGAGTGGGCGAGACGTGTAGCCTCGAGCGCTCAGACATTTTGTCCATTGCACTCATTGACCCATTGTGTTCGTAGAGTAGAATACCATGGCTATCGTGGGATTCGAACCCACAGCTTCTTTTTATTTGGGACGGTAGGCCAGCGCGTTAACAACTGATCTACCGTAGGCCCCAACCCCACCTTATTTCCTGATACCACTCTCAGTGGTACCTGTTATAGGCCCCAACACCATACAAAATTCTAATGAATGAATCAACCTGTAATTCCTAAACGGATAAGATGGTTCACCCTGACATATAATGTTTTGTTTGCCTAGGTCACATCCTTATTCCCATTTTTTTTTTTTTGGCATACGCTTTATGAAACAAAAAATATATTTGTACATATATTGGTCACTTTTGGGGTGACGTAGGAGGCTTCAAACTCAATCCATTCCAAAATTTAGCTTTACTTCTATTTGCAAATTTATCAGACAAATGCTCATCATCCAGATAAGTTGAAAAAAATAAATATTTATCTTTATTTCTTTAATTTCAAAGGTTATTGAAGAACTTTTTTTAGAAAGGTATTTATACAATTTTTAACGAATCTTTGTAGGTATATGCAAAAATCGTGAGGGGAAAATATAATATTTTGAATTTTTATAGTTCTAGATCCAGAAAGTAGTAGAAACGACCGACAAATTGTGTTTGCATATGCGTCTCTTTTGAACTAAAATGAATATTCGTTCAAGGTTTCATCAATACTCGTGAGGAAACCTCAAACTCAATCTATTCTCAAGCATGTGATGCACTATTTTGGGTATTTTTCAGAAGATAATATAATGCAGAAAAAAGTGAAACTCAATTTTTTTTTTATATTTCGCTTATATAAAAAATTCTGTTTTAAAAAGCCTTTTACTTTATGACGTTAGGACTAGATATTCTACTGATATAGATTAGTAATGCTTCATTTCTATAACGATTATAAAACATTTCTTTTGTTTGACGTCAATATTTGGCTACTTAATTCTTAAGAGCATCTGCTATGGTTAATACGATACGAGTATTAAACTTTCATTTCGAAAAACCATTCTTTTAGAAAAACTTTTCATATAAATTAATGGTTCTCGAAAAACGTCGCAATCTCAATCAAACCAATGTCACGTTCAAAATCGTTAATTTGTTCTCTACAATGAATGAATATACAATGTTTCTGCATGATGTACCCTATCAAAGTAGTCCTTCAATAAGGCAATTCATTATTTTTATTTATATTGTATTTATTGATGTTATATCATAGTTTCTTTTATATATTGATCTTGGTAAACTTGGTAAACTTCTAACTTATACATCTATTGGTACATTTTTGTCATTATTTTGTTATTTTGATATGGGAACCCAGGGTTTTGGGCTTATATAAATTATAGCTCTATCTTTTGGTTTTTCTTTATATATAGATATCATATATATTTAATATTAAAATTATCATTTCTAATATATTATATATACCATATATATGGTATATATAATATTAATTAATATATTAAACTTTTTATTATAATATATACATTTTTATATAATAATAGTTGCGCAGTGCGTATAGTGGTAACAATTATACGTTCATATACGCTATATTAAACCCATACAATGTTTTAGTACTCATGAAACTCAAGGGCAGTATTTACTAATTAATATTGAAACAGTTTCGATAACAGTTGGGCTCACGCTATGAACATTTCAGTTGTGAAGACAAATAAAGGTGGAAACAAATTAGTGGTGTACGGATTTGATTATTAGTTTGAGAATAAACAAAATTATATGTTCCGTGGGAGTTGTGAAAACAGAAAAACATGTGCAGGGCTAGAGTAAAAATGAAAATATTTTTTGGAGAACATGAGAATATCAAGTCTTCATAATCATGATTCATTAGTATACAAATCAAAAGTTTTCCACTTTAATACTAACATGAAAGAAATGGCTAGTAAAAATCTTCAAAATATTCCCAGCCAAAGTGCTTTAAATCCATCGGAGATTCTACATTAATATTTGGAACTTAAACAAACTTGCAGATTGCCTGTAGACAGCTACAAAGAATTATGTTTTCGGAAAGAACCATGAAAGGTCCGCTACTCCCTTAAGAGATACAGTTCTCCAAAATATCCATCATCCTTTTGGTCCATAAGCAATCAAATTGAAAATAACTTGCCAAGAACAAAAAACAATGTTGAAGCTTGGCACCGTAGTCTACAATCTATTGTAACAAAACAGCATATCGGACTTTACAAAGTAACCGAAACAAGAATTGAGAAAATAATATCTGGGAAAAAAAAGCAAAAAATATGTACTAATAAAAGGAACAAAAAATTAAGAATATTGTGAATGAAAAGAAAGATCGGTCTAAACTACCTTTATTGAAAGGATAATCATGAAACACTTCTCCTCGGTATTTTTATTTAGTCAGGAAGTGTAAGTTTTAAT
This sequence comes from Philonicus albiceps, assembly GCA_963969385.1. Classification (NCBI taxonomy): domain Eukaryota; kingdom Metazoa; phylum Arthropoda; class Insecta; order Diptera; family Asilidae; genus Philonicus; species Philonicus albiceps. Next base: position 21,602,335 of record OZ017772.1, on the reverse strand, counting down.
CAGGATTTGTTTTCGGTCTACATTTTGTTGTCAGAATTTTGATGGCTTCAGCAGTGGGACAAAAATCTCAGTTACTACATGGTCGGTATTTTGAAATTCGGTGTTTGCGCTCCCATTGTATATATGTGTATGAATGTGTTTTAACTTTTTTAGTCTAATAATCATAATAATAATACAAAAACACTTTCAATTTTACTATTAATTCGACTTTATTTTGAGTTGTGCAGTCTACAAATGAAATTAATAATTACTGAAATAATAAGTAGGAAATATTTATTGTCTATTAATAATCTCTAAAAAATCAAGACGCTAGTTATAACCGTTAAAAATTTATCCGGGTGAGATAGGTACTGAATGTACAGCACAATTATTTAGCTAATGATGTCGCAGCATCTACTCACAAAAATCGTACCACAGCTTCTGTTTAAGCAGGTGTTTCTGATAACATTCTAGCAAGAGGATATTTATAAACCTGGCAGATGTCAGTTAATGACCCTTCAGTTGGAGCTCGTAGATTTCGCCGATTTTATCTGTGTTGTTTAAAATTTCACGAAAGCAATGTCAAACCCTCGGCTCCTGTCTACACGTCTTTATCAGAAATAACAGAAATATTTCAAATTTCCGAGATAAGCTACGATTACCTCGTGGTTCTTAATTATCCCAGCCGAGGCCGATCTATGGTTTAACGTAGGATAATTATAAAAATATAAAAGTTAACCTCTTACTGATGATGTTACCAGGCCTTGGAGCAGCAATGCGCAGTGCTATCAGTCTGCTTAGCATATTGCGTATTTTACGGCACTGTGCGAATTTCATCCCATTGGGGGGCTTGGTTATCCGACTCTTTTCCTCCCTAGCTTTATGAACTGTGGGCCGCAATTTGCATAAGATAGTTTGACCTCACTGATACTGCGATAAATTTATATGCGGAATTAGTTCGATCCCGGGTTAATAATCTCGGACACGATCGCACGAAGTTCACGTAAGAAGTTTATTAGACTTGATATGGGTACAGATGTGTCTTATCTCTTTAGACGACGTATAATCTCTGAATTGAATCGTACTACATAAAGAAAATGTGATACAAACAGTTTTTAAGACGCGAGATACAGGGTGTTTTTTAATGGCATGCCAAAATGAGTAGGCTGAAAGATCTGACGTATCTCAATTTCGGAGTTACAGGGTGATTTGTAAAATGCATATCACTATTTTATTTTTATCTTTTGGTCAACTAAACGCAGCGACATCCAACTTACGGTAAAGTTTAATATACGAATATGCTTTTCAAAGAAGTTAACAATGTTGACCTACAACTACCCACTGCAGGTACCACTCACTTTCAAAAGTGTAAAAAATGTTTCTCATTTTCCGAAAATTCAGATTTTTCTCACATTTTCTCCGAAATTCATGTAACTAATATACCTCCTTATTATTATTATTATTACCTTTCCAACAAGATACAACATGTTCAGGTTAACTAGAAGTAGAAAATCTGTTTTTTAGAAAACTTTAATTGTTATGTTACTGTTTTATTGGCCTGCATTTGCCATTACTTGCGACTGTATCAACGCTCTGTTATTCATACTTGGCGAACATTTTTCTATTTTGCTAAAAGAGGCTAGTCAGAAAGAACATCGATCATAGATGAAAAAGTGATAACTACGGGTGTTTTAAGCTGAAATATTTAAAAAATTATTGAGGAATATGCCGATATAATTTACATTTACGGTGTAGTAGACGGAAACGAAAGAGAGGCTGTCAATATTAAAGCAGATTCCCAAATCGACGGGTACTCCAAAGAAGGGTATTTTCACGGACCTTCCAGAGGTTAAGAGAAACCAGAACTGTAACTTTAAATAGGACGGATCATCATCGGGAACATCGGAAGATTCTACCGACCTCGAACAGTGACGACATGAGACGAGTACGAGAAAAATCGCAAAAGGATTAGGAGTGTCTTCGTATATAATTTGTTAATACCAGGAATTAATTAGCAGCAGTAGAACTGCAGCGACGAAAATACGGGAGGGCCTAGCTACAATACACTTAAAACAAGGAGTTAGAAGGAAGTTATTGGCATGCATCGCAAGTGGTGGCGGGGAACATTTGAGAAGTTTTTGTGAGCTATTAACATTAACTTAAATCGTTTTTCTAATTAAACAAAATATATTCTGGGGTTAATTTTTGCTTAATTTCTTAAATTTCCATAATTTTTCTCTACCTGGGTATGATGTACCTTGTCGAAAAGGTAATAATACAGGCATGTCGATAAAGATAATAAATTGGTATATTAATCACATGAATTTCGAACGAAATGTGAGAAAAAGCTGAATTTTAGGAAAATGAAAAAAAAATTTTAAATTTCCGGAAATGAGTATATCTGCAGTAGTGACATTGTTGACTTCTTTGGAAAGGATATTAGTACCGCGTTGAATTGGTCAAACGATAAAAATTAAATAGTGTGTGTAACTCTCAGAGGGTTCAAATTGACCCCTCCCCTTGATTTTTTTTGACTAGTTCAGATCTTTTAACCAATTCATTTTGGCATGCTTACCAAAAAATACCCTGTATAACATCCGGTAATGCTCATACTTATATATTACATATGGCATAGTATACAATATGGAAAAGAGGTTTCCATTTCTTCAAAGGATCAGCCGTCAGTTTAAAACACTTTTTAGATATCAAAAGTAACATCATAACATCATAAGTATCATTTCATTATGCAAAAAGTTCTTCATAAAACAATATAAATAATATATTATAATTTAATACTTGATGTGCATTGGGTATAAATGTAAATGTTGAGGGATTTTCGTTAGGTGTCGTAAATAGTATGACTTGTATTTATTTCAATCTTGCAATACTGCATTATTGAAGTATTTAGTTTAAAAGTATAGATTCCGTTGTCAGTGATAAAGAACGTTCTGGAGCACCCAAAATATTACTGATGAAGAATTGGAAACTAAGAACTACTGCAACCTTCAGAAATTATTACTGGTGATCATTACAGAATTCAATTAATACGTTTAAAAAGAGCTCTCATTTAAAAATCGCCAGAATTAACACAGCAAAATAATTTTACAACACAACAACGCTAGAGCACATGTTACTCGGTCTGTGAAAAATTACTTAGAAGGATCAGACTACTTAGTTCTACCCCACCCGGTCGATGCAATCAGCACTTTCTGGAGAACGGTTTAGTTCCTTTGAAGATATCAAAAATTGACTGTACAACTAGATCGCTACAATTCTACATGTTTGTTTAAGCAAAAATTCCTCAAAACTTATATAATATTTATATCTAATCTACAACACAACTATACAGGGTTTTCTCAAAGCAAATGAAATTGAAGAAGACTTATTTATTTGGACATACTATAGATTTTCGTTTACCTCGAATTTATTTCCAAGGGTGTCTGAACAACCAACTTGGATTTGGAATCGCACGCCGTTTGGAAGAACGTCTATTAAAACTAATCGTACTGATGACATTTGGGTCTGCATTAATTCTATCATCGATTACCTTACAATCATGCTATTATGCATTGAACTACATTGATTATATCATCGATTACGGGTAATGCAAAAGGTAGTTGTTACCATTTATAGTTAATAACATCGCAGTTTAAAAGTCATCGATGTTCTATTGCAAAAAATCTGTTTCTTATTACCTGTACATAATACAGCATCGATTGCGTTTACCATCCATTTCTCACTGAGTATATTGCTCAGCTTGTTTGTTAAATTTTCCTTAATCTATGCAAATCAAGTGTTTATAAACCAAATGTACATAAATTAATTTTTATGTAAAATATATCTTCGGTAGATTCCAATATATTAAGCGATCCTAATTACCTATCTTCTCTCCCCTAGTTGTTTAGTTAAGCTACCAATTTAAAAAAAAATTATTTATTTTTTAAGAAAAAAATTTCTAAAGTCGAATAAATATGCAGAGATTAAGGCCTGAATTCAACTTCATTATGTCTATTGTTTCCCTTGTCGAAGAAAAAGTAGGATATACGAATTCATTTCCACCGGCGTATGATAGCGTAATGCAATTGAATTAGAGATGTAAAAGGAAAACTACTGTTGATAGAAATCAATAGAAATATTTACTACCGATGATGCCATCAAATTTCACGCATTCATGAATCCAATCAGTTTGTTGCAGCAAAAGCAAAATAATTCGGATAGTCGCGTGATTGTGCCGTCGGAAAAAAAAATTATGAATGGCGTGATGTTAGGACAGCTCAAACTTAATAAAAATTGCAACGGCTGCTGAAATTTAAGCGAACAAAACTAGACGCTACGACTGCCCAGTCAGAAAAAAATTGAACAGTGAAATTGTGATGAAAACCCCACCGGTTTCGTTGACTGTTGAGTGTCAAATTACCACCGTTGTGCTGCTGCGCGAGTCACAAAGCCAAATTCAAACGTAACACCGTTGAATGACCTGTTGAATTTTTCGTCCGAATTCAGAAAAGCTGGCGGACTTCTGAAATGTATTCCAAGTATGCCCCACTGTACTTGCCTGATTGTTTCCTGGGAGTCTCTGCACCTTTTATAGGAAGATTGGTCTCGTCTACGTTTATGCTACTCCGGTTGTTGGTCGAAAGCATTCCATTACTAACTGCTGACCACAATAGTATAAGTATCAGCAATAGACTGACAATGGCTACGATCGCAAGTGTTACACAGAATTTTTGTTTCCACCGCGTCGTCATTTTTTGTTCAATTGGGATATCTGCAATTTATCGGATGTATCTGCAATAAAACAAAAAAAAATCTTAATCAGAATTTGAAGATTCTAAATGGCAAACCTGATAAAGTTTTTTTTGCATAGGTTCAAGACAGTCAATATAAAGTTTATACTATATAATAGAGTGACCAAACATTATTCGTGTATTAAAGAATTGGTATAATGAAAGAAAGATAAAGCTATTTGAAGACAACTCTATTGGAAAATTCATGAGACTATCTTCTGATTAATCCCGATATATAGCTGGCCTTAGTTACCATATGGTTGATTTGATCAATGCAGTCTATTTTCCAATCTAAGATAACCATCAAATGCCGAACAGAATGAGCACGTCGTAAAGCATAATTTAATAAGGTGTAGTCAAAACTCAGGGGGTTGCGGTCTCTACGGAGACTATGTTGTCGAATTTTCCAAAACTCCGTTCTAAATGGTAATGCGCACACCACAAGTGGAATATATTCCTATTTAGGACTTCTTGAATCGCCTGGAAGTTATTAATATTTTTTGCACAAAAGAATAATTTTATGGCATTAGCATACATTAAAATTTTATGGGTTCGAAGAAGGTGTGTGATTTCTGTTACTGAAGTTAGCATTAATGCAATAATCTCTTTGGACATTTTTTTGGAACATTGAAAGAAAGAAAACTACAACAAAGAAAAATTCTCTTGAACCAATTCATTTCAGGTAGTGATTTTCATCCAATTGAGTTGGCTCTTGATTCAATTGTAAATTCATTAATAATTTCTTGCTTGCAAAGTCTCCTTTTAAGAAATTATTTCTTTATCCAAAAGGGAGTCGATTATCGAAATTAACGAAATTTTCTAAAAAATATTTAAAATTCTTAAACTTCTACAAATTTTTGAATTTCAAAGGAAAATCTCTGCAATTGAATTCAAAATATTCTGAATTTTGATGAAATACAAGTTTCTTGAGTAGTTAAGTGTATATGTAAATGTAATCGAATACTCTTTTTAAAAAAAATATAATAATATCTCATATATAACATTTTTTATTTAAATTTAAAGTTCGAGCGCCCTTAATAGAAATTGATATATTCTTTTTAAAATAACGATGTTTACTCGGAAGGAGAGCTTTATTATTATATTTATTATTTTGTCGTATATATTTTTGAATCGAGAGCTCTCTCTCTCTCTCCAAGCAAGTAAATCTTATTCTTTTTAATTTAACTAAAAGACTTTAAAGTAATGTTTGTGGAAATTATTTATTTTTAAAACACATACATATTTTAAGTTTTCTTTTAGGATTTGAAGTCCTTCACAAGTGTAATGACTCTCGTACAATTGACAAATTTCGTACCACATTTGCTTTTCTTGATGCTAAGCCAACAACACTTCCTTCCTATGATGCACAATTCAATCCCGTAGTAACAAAAAGACCAAATCCTCTAAATTGCCGAAACTAAGGTCAATCGACAAATATTGGGTTAATACATAGTAAATGAAAACTAAAAAAACGAACAAACTCATCTTTAGATACTTTTAAGAGGCAGTATAAAAGATACGTTCGTTGGCAAAATTTCATGAAGAATGTAAAACAAAAAGTCCACCAATTTTACAGCGCATATTGGTTATTTCATATCGGTTGTAATTAATGTAAATGATAAAGCAATAGATTAATAAATATTATTAAATGAAAAAAAAAAAGATTTTTCTTGTATTTCATTATTCATTGGCGGTCAATTTTTTTTTTTAATCATTCTTTATATGGGAAATTATATATTGACATAAGGATTATTTAGTTCCAGTTTTAAAAAAAAAGTTCTCAATTTTATCGTAAGTATGGATCTTTAAATTAGAGACGTTTATTTAAAAGCACGATAATTTTATTTCTTTTATGTGAAAATTGCTAGTTTGATGAAATTTGATAGTTGCTTGTGGCGAGGAATTTGTGGATCTCCAGAACTATGTCTGCCGATGTGGAGGTGGCTATCATATGCCTAATACCAAACGGGGGGCGGAAACCCTGTGCTCGTAGGGTCGTCGTGAACTCATCCTGATTGTTTTCTCGTGAAGAGCATGTGGTCGACCGTTTCATATGTATTACAGTCTGGATACAGCGGCGAATTAGTAATCAGAAATCGATTCAGATGGTTGTTTAGTCCGTAGTGGTTTGCAGCAATACGGCAGATGTTTTTAATTCTGCCTGTTGAGGTCTTCGTTGAACTTTTGGAACCACGGCTGTTGGTCATTTATCTTGGGTGATGTCCTAAATCACCTTGTTGGATTTTTTTCGCCTGGGGTAACATGAAGTTGAAACTTAAAGACCAAAACATCAGTAGTTTAGAGCATTTCAAGCAAGTACTAATTAACATTTAGGAGGAAATGCCCATATCAGTTGTGCGAGCCCAATTTACCGCATTCTAACGGTCTCGACCCGCGGCATCGGCTTCGCACAAGCGGTCGGGAGTCATAAATTGGAGATATTTTAATTTATAATACGTTCGGGATCAAAAATCATCAAGTACAAAATGTGACACTCTCTACACAAGCCCAAAGCTCCAACCCATATGCAATTTCTAAAACTTCCTGGGGAAAATTTTTCAATTACAATCCTGCTTCCCATGCTTTATCTTAATTCCAATAAGAACGAAAGAGATAAGAATAGGCAGCCAAATATTCTCATCTACAGCACTTACAGTATAGTTATAGAATTTTAAAGCAGGCCAAAGTTTCAGGCACGCTGTGTGCCTTTGCATGCATGGTGTTTTTAATCAGAGAAGGGCAGGTAGCACACACAGAGCATATATACAGATTCGGGCTGTTTACATTTTTTCATTGTGTATTTTTAAAGGCGGGACAAAGTATTCGAACGTCTGCGATGTTCTGGGTTGTGAAACGTGGTTTCAATTTTCGTTCCGCCTCCCCCTAAATTTTTGTCTTTCTCTTAAACGTGGCCTTTTATCACTATCTACTTTTAGCAGAATCTGCAAAACCGATAGACTAATGAGACCAAGGTCGAAAAAAGAAAAGGAAAAACGTTACGAGTATCACATCTTGATGATCTTTGGTCCGGGATATGACTGCCGAACGTTCGAGAGGAGACCAGATGCCGCTGGACAAGCTCCAAACGGCATTTTCCATTGTCACCTACCTACCCACATTGGTGGCACGATTGTCGTCTGCAGGTACCGCGAATGTCTGGGAGAGTTGCACCAGGATTTTCGGACGAGGAACGGCTGCGTAAGCTCCAACGATGGTCTGAATACAAGCTCTCTATACAAGCCAAAAGCTCTAACTTCTATGCAATTTCTAAAACAGTCGGGAAAATTTTCCCATTAGATAAATTAGCAAAGAACTACTGCTTCCCATGCATTATCTAAATTCCAATAAGAACGAAAGAGACAAGAAGAGGTAGCTAAATATTCTCATCTACTACACTTACAGTGTAGACAATAATGTACAGCGTTTTTTTATCACGTAATATTAAAGAGTATTTAATTAGATTTATGTATTATTTCAGAAGATGGATCTAATCTCTTATTGCATTCTTACAAAGCGCGAGTATATTCGAAATTTTATTTTTATTGTGAAGTGATACATTAATGAGGTTAAATGAGATACATTAATAGGTTGAAGTGAGAGGTTTCTTTTCATAGGTATTTGGTATTGAGTACATATATGCTCTCCTTTGTGCCCAAGATTACCTATAACAAGATGTAAAACTCTCTATACAAATCCACAGCTCTAACTCATACGAAATTTTAAAAGGGCGTGGAAAAAATATTCCCTTTAGATTTTTTAAAGTGGTGAAGTTTTAGCCACGCTGTGTGGTAATGCATCCATAGTATTAGTACCATCTCCGCGCAATGTTCACTCATAGGAAAATTCTTAAGAGAATGGGGAAGAGGCAAGTAGCACACAAAGGGCATATATATGGTGCGTGCTGTTTACATTTTTTCATTATGCTTTTTTAATAACAAGTGATAAAGTCATCGAATGGCTGGCGATGCATAGTTTCAATTTTTGTTTCGTCTCTCCCTAAATTTTTGTCTTTCTCTTACACATAGGCCCTTTATTATTATCTACTTTTAACAAGGCCGGTTGGCTAACGGGACCAAGGTCGAAAAAAGATAAGGAAATATGTTACGAATGTCACATCTTGTTATAGGTAATCTTTGCTTTGTGTCTGATGAGTCGGTGTGAGTGATTTATGAATGGATCTTTGGTAATTGGCATTAGGTTTACATCACAAAGAGCTTGTCATAAGAAGGCCTAATATATATTAACTATTGCGAAGCTTTTTCAATATTCACAGTAGCATAACTCATAAATCCCTACATCCTGAAACTCAACTGAGTAGAGAATACCTGCTTTATGACGAGTCGTTTTATGATGCAGCTGGGCATCGAATTTTAAGTCTATAAATTTGGCAGCCCGCAGTAAAGCAATAAAATGCGCATGATCCCGGTAGACTGCAAGAGTTTTTCCTAAAAATTGCTGAAAAAAAGTAAAGTTTCTACATCGTTTCCTCAAAAGCCGTGGGCAACTAAAAACTATTCTTTTTTCCTGTACGCATATTCGTAAATCCATTTAATTTCTTTTAATCGTCATTCAGCATAAGTTATTCTTCCATCCATTTTAAATAGCCACTTCTATCATAGCTAAAGCTAAAAAGTAGAAGCGTTTGTGCTCCATCCCATCCTAGGGAAGAAATCCACAAAGGATTTTTGATTGCTCGACAAACATTTATAACATTTCTGCTAAGCCCCTTTTTTTCCTATCTCTTTGTATCTCTGTTTTGTCCCTTAAATTTCCTTGAGAAATTTCAAAATATAGTATAGGTTTTCCTTTGTAGGTGGTTACATACATTTATACGATTTTTTAAGGTAAGGATAAGATATTAGGATATATGATAATAAAAAAAAATTTATTTGTTAAAAATTTGTCATAGGAATAATTCAGATTTTGCGAATTTACGACATCCTTATTGAAAGTAAGTAAAAACGGTTTTTGGTAGGAAACGATTAAGTTAAGCGATTTTTAAAAATGAGAAGAAGTGAAGAAGTAATTCCGGATCCACGAAAAACAATTTGATGCGTTCGTAAATAAATTATAATGGTGTGAATGCTTCTAATGATGGAGGAATTATCCGTCTTAATCCGAAGTTTTCTTCTATATCTCCACGTTCCTTTCCCGAAAGTCAGTGTAACATAGCGGACAGTGTGTAAATCTTAAACAACTTATCGAGTAAAAAGAACAATGTTGTATGCTTCATTGCGAAGTATTGCAATGGTCATATATATAGCTTATATTTAGAAAGTTTTCCAGAACCATTCAACGAGGCAAACATTCACATGCAAATGATAAAAAGGAAACGACGGCAGCAGCAGACGAAATCCTATTTTTATGAAGTATCCGCGTTAACTAAAAGGGCGAAGTGGAGAGAGGTTACTACAATTGTATTATAACAGAATTGGTAATAGTAATTGATTGAATATGTTGACTTTGGTGAATTCAATTCAATCCCCATATAGAACTTCTGAACAGAAGAAGTAAGAGCATGAAAATAATAGAAAGCTTCTCAACGCTAAAAATAATGCACTCCGTCCGCATCGAGGCCTTCCAGAATACGATCCGAAGATTAAATTAGTGAAAAATAAGTTTTTGGGGAAGTTTCATAAGACAAATATGTTATTGTGCCACAAACTCTTACTCTCACGGATTAAAATATACTAATAAATCAGGGACGATCACTAATGTTGTTAAAAATGTAAACACATTAAATCAGGAAAAGAGTGAACTTTTCAAAACAGTGGTAATAGATAAAAAAAAAATTTTTCATTTATTGATTTAGGAAGTAAGTGCTTCTCGATAAAAAAGCAGAATGACCACGCCAGTGACACAGTACATATATGTTTTCCTGGTAAATCTTCTGCATTCTGGAGTATCTCCAAGGAAGTATCCATAGACGTGATTAAAGTAACGGTCGATTTCCTGGAACGATCCCAAACTAGTCAAGTAAAGTTAACAGATCTGATATTTTGAGGGAAAATATGTACGCAGATAATACGGCTTATCGAAGAAATAATTTTGCGATTGACGTGCAGGACTAATCCGATTCTCCAATAATCCGTGACAAACAGTTAAAGCCCATGACCTTTATATCGGTAACAATGTGTGTCGATTATCAGAGATTAAATCGAGTTACTCGTCGAGAATGTTTCCCTATTTTAAATAAAGAAGAGCAAGTGAACTCTATGGATATGATGAGCGGCTACTATCAGGTACCTATTGAACCAAGTTTTTAACTAGATATACAACATTAAAATAGTAGTAACAACTGTGCCAGAGACAGTTGAATTTCTGAAGAAGGTACCTTTTTAATAATTGAAGAAGCTAATGCCGCTTTAAATATGTATTACGAAATATTCTTTCTTCGTGGCTAGTGGGAATTATCTTGGACCGTATACTAAACATTCTCTGGGGAAACATTTTGTAGGCATTACCGATTCTTTGAAAGTTTATAATGATAAAATCGATACGAAATAAACGAAACGAACATAGTGTATAATACAATCGCTGGAATATATAGCACAGTACTTTGAACAGGTGATTACGGATACTTCAGAGACATTCCAACATTTTTGGGAGAAAAAATAATATAAGAGCTAGAAGGATACGAAAAAGAAATGGTCAAATAGAAATGTATGATAAAAGCATCTATTGCAAGTATGACAAAACGGCAAGACGGAAAAAAACACTGGGATAAATCCTTGCGGCCATACAGTAAACCTTAAATAATTTATCACCAAAGAAAGTTCCCAAACACTCTTACTAAGCTTTGAGCAAAAAATATTTTAAAAAATATTTTTAATAATATTTTTAAATATTAACTTTCGCCCTATACAATGAGGCTTCTGACAACGAGGATGATATTTCGTTATCAGAATTACGGGAAAAAGTCGCAGCAGAAATGAACCAAAAGTCGACAAATTAAAGCGGACAAATAACTTGAGTCAGTAAGACCAAGATGAAGATCTCGAATTAATAAAATGTGAACTTAAAGCAACAGGAATTATGCAAAATCATCTGCCAAAATACAAAGGACAGAGGCGTATATCGTGAAATAAAATTGGACAGAGATCGTTATTGAATTGCTGACTCGCTGAACTATAGGTTACTACTAAACAATTCCATTCAATACACATAGCCGATAATACGCTTTCATGGTGTAAACTGCAAGTTTTACAGTTGGTGGGGCAAGGACTTGGTTCCCGATAGTTCCTTCAGCGAGTTATCTAACCGCAGAGAGAAAAATAAAATTTTGATGTAAATTATACAATTTACCTACAGGCTATGTTAATTTAAAAAAAACTAACAGTTCAGAAGTACTGGCTGCACACAAGTTGCGAATCCGCACATAATATAATAATAATATTATGCAATGCTAACGCTTTACTAGCAGAGAAATTTTCCCAGTATTACACATTAGTAATAGTAGTTGCTTAGTAGTTGTTGCTAAGGTTAACAACGCGTAGAATAATCGCATGTTAACATAAATGTAGAAAACGGACAAACAAACCCATATAACAGTTCGTTTCGTTCTCGTGGCGTAATACAGGTCGTGTCCTTGCCGTTTGCGCTGGTAATAAAAAGGGGCTCTTCCCGTTTCGAGGCGAAGAGAGTTAATTGGACATAACTAGAAACCGAGAAAGGTAACACATGTGGAATGGGATTACGCAAGGGGAGCGACGGTGAGTTCGTTTCGGCATTGTTTCCACATTAAAGGTTTTCGGGACATAATTGTTTTAAGTAATTAAAACCAAAACCAATAAATTCATTTCATTGAATTTGTAATCGTTGAAACATTTCGTTATTGTTCAAAAACATTTCGATTTTAATCTGAGTATGTTTTTGTGATTGAAAGCAAAATGTTTGTATGTTTTTTGTTTTTTAAATTTTTTGAGAAAATAGAATATGCCGGCGATTTTTACCGCTCAAACTGTTTTTTTTATAAATCTATCGTGTCATTTGAATTCAATTTTAATGAATAATAATTCAAATATGTGTAATTAATTGTTTTTATTATAATAACTGTTATTGATTAAAGTACGAGTTCGTAATAAATTTAGTTAATATGATTCGGTGTGACATGCAGGGCTAGTACTTAAACTTACAAAAATGTTCAGATCAACGGCCACATATGAGAAAAAAGAATTTTTCCTTCAGGTGTCCCACAGAGCTCGTGATTTAGCTCCAATCTATACCACATTTATATATCTTTTACAAGGAGAAGAGCTGAGCGCTACCCATCACCTTTGCTTATAAACATTATGAGAGAGCCCATCAAATGGTCCAAAATATCTTGAAATGCACCTCGACCAAAAATTAATCTTCAAAGAACATGTACTACAAACAATTTCGAACAAAGAGTCATCCTACACCCACTTCCAATAAGGAAGTCTAACTTTTCAACAGAAAACCAGATGATTATTTATAAAATGGTAATGCAATCTATGCAGCACCAATCTGGAGTAACATCGCAGCAGCACACTTCAATAAACTTCAAATAGTGCAAAATAAATGCTTAAAAATATTATTAAACAAACCGTGAACCACGTCAATACGACTTAACTGACAGAAACAAAATTGCTCATCAAGCAGCAAATCAAATTAAAATTAAATTCAGAATGCAATGCTTAATTTCTAAATACGCTCATATTACAGTTATTGCAGAAAACGTATAAGTAAAATAAACTAGATTAAATGAATATGTAGCTAGTAAGATTTTATGTTAAGCAAGAAAATGATACCGAAGGTTTTAGTAGTACGTTTTTCCTTAAAGTACCACGAACTAAAGAAATGTAATATCATTCAACCGCCATTAAGTATACAGAATTAATATAAACTAGCAGAAATTTAAGTTCTCAACTACCGTCTTTCGTCAGGCAAATGTAAAAGATGTCATAATAAGTACTAAATAAATAAAATAAAAAGTTTAGGTTATAAATCAAAAATATTGAATTAGGTTTAATAAAGTTTGATACCAAAATGATTTCAAAACAACAGAGTTGTACAACAAAAAATGTGTTCACCCATTTTCATTTCATATTGAATTAATAAAAATTAATAGTAATAAGAATAAAAGCGGTTCATCTTCGAGCGACTGGGGATCGTAGTTTTTGTTTAATTTCTTTAAAATTAATTTTTTTTTAATTTACCAGAAAAAGTTTTCCACGAATAAATTTCCAAATTTTGTCTGTACTTAGACATGTTGTACCTTGTTGGAAAGGTAATAAGATGGGCAATTCAATAAAAATAATTAATAAGGGCATTATTTACATAATTTTGGAGAAAATACGAGGAAAAGCTGAATTTTAGGAAAATGAAAAACGTTTTTCCAATTTGGAAAGTGATAGTACCTGCAGTGGGCAGGTTGTAGGTCAACATTTTTGACATTCTCCGAAAAAAATGATGTGCATACTATGAAAAATTAGAATTTATGAATCAAACTGTAACTCCCGAACGATTGAATTCCCAGCCCTCATTTTACTTTTTTGTTTATCAGGTCAGATCTTTCATTCATTATTTTAGCATAGGATATATGAAACACCCTGTGTACCTAGTCTTGCCATAAATTCTGTCACACAATTTCTAATGCGCGCTTTCTCAGAAATTAGCCTGGAATTGTACCGTTATGTTGCACTTTGTAACAAATGAACTGTACGGCGTAATATTCCGATCAGTTTGGTGACAGTCTTTGACTCGTAATCATGGAGTGGGAAGTAAAAGAAAATCGTATCGCTGTAATAGCACTCCATAAGTGTGGAAAAAATGCTTCTGAAATTTTGAATTTGTTGATTTAATGAAACCTTAGGCATAGATGATAGTAAGGACCGGTCGTCCACGTACCGTTAGAACAGTCAGTGCCATCAAAACTGTCCGAGAGCGCATCCGCAGAAATCCACTGCGCAAACAAAAAATTTTGTCGAGGGAGTTGGAAATCTCCACAAGATCGATGAGTAGACTCATTCGAGATGATCTTCATATGAAGGCTTATCGTCGGTCAACAGCCCACATGTTGACTCAACGGTTAAAGGAAATAAAATTGGAAAGATGCAAGAGTCTCTTGCTTTGACACGCAACCAATGGTCATGAGAACATCCTCTTTACCGACGAAAAAATTTTTACTATGGAGCAAGTTTATGCAAGGTTTATGCAACATCATCAGAAGAAGCTAAAAAAACGGTTCCCAGGGTGCACCGAGGCCATCATCCAGCTTCTGTAATGGTTTGGTGGGGTGTATCCCATAAAGGTGTCACAACACCCCATTTTTGCGAAAAAGGTGTCAAAACCGGTGCGGCGGTTTATCAAACCAACGTGCTGGAAGGTGTTGTGAAACCTTTATCGCAAACTCTCTTCGGTGGACAACATTGGGTCTTCCAGCAAGACTCTGCTCCTGCTCACAAAGCAAAAAGCACACAGGAGTGGCTTCGCAACAACATTCCTGATTTTATTGCACAAGAAGATTGGCCATCCAGGAGCCCAGATTTAAATCCGCTGGATTATGCATTATGGACAGAGTTAGAGAACAAGGCCTGTAGAACTCCCCACCGCAATTAGAACAGTCTGAAAAAATCGTTGGTGAAAGCACCAAATGAAATGTCGTTGAATACCGTGCGTGCCGCTATATACCAGTGGCCACAACGTTTAAAACTTGTATAAAAGCTAAAGGAGGTCATTTCGAGTAAAACTTTTATTAATTAATTAACAATATCTTATTAAAATAAATTTCGTTGGAATAAACATCTTTAATTGTTTAGATTTTATGCTTCTTTAAAGTTGTGACAGAATTTATGGCACGACTAGGTATATGTTTTTGCTCACATTTAGTACTAGTAAATTTTAACTAAACTTCAATTTGAAATCTTTGAACCTTTCCTTCCCTCCATGTAGCCTAACGTTGCTTTTGTTCTGACTACCTACGTCCCGGCGGATGGAATGTAGCTTTTTTCCTATTAATTTCGGAAGAAATATTGTTTTTATCTTACTAAAACTATTTAAAATGAAGCAAGACTGTTGTTTGTTATATATACTTTAGCAGAAAACAAATAAATAAATTTTTGGCGGTGTCGAATTAAAACAGTCTTGTTTTATAACATCAAAAGAATATTGGGTCTCACTAATGGGGAAAGATTCGTGTGCAAGCGAATTTATATTTACTTATTGTATTACAGTTGCTGTGTGCGTGATATTTTTGATCAGAGACCGGAAATAGCCATTATTTTCCATTTATCAAATAAAACAAATCTCAGCGAAATAATGATTCGATCTTGTACTCACTGCCATTATCCACATTGACTTAAAGTGAACTATAAATTTCTGACCTAATTTTAAATATTTCAATCAATAAAGTAAGAATTGCAAAATAATGTTTAATTTGCAAATAAAATTTATTGGTTATAATTTAACCATTAATTCATAATTTGTTAATCTCAATTAACATTCATAATTCTTATTTTTAATAAGAATCCGATTTATTTTTATTGGTTATCGGATAAGGGTTATCGATCAACCATTATATTTCTCCTCTAGGTTCTAGGTTTTAGGTTCAAGTAGCTGGCAAAAGAAGGCACACTTAGACCAAGCATATTTCTCCTCAATAATGAGAGTTTCACTACTTTAAAAGTTTACTTCACATTTCTTTTTATTGGCTTTCGGGTAAGAGTAATCAATCAACTTTTATAGTTCTTTTCAATAATGAGTGACTTTTCTCGATTTATTATTGTTGATTATTAGCTAAACATTGTTAAGTAATTTAGTCTTCTTTTCTTACAAAATCTTATATGTTTTTTTCCGTAACATCTGTTATAATTTTCATGCAATTTCCACAAAAACAGAAGCAAAATCTATGGTAACTGATTTCTAACCGGCTGTCAAAATTTGCGAATTTAGGATGGCAGATTGTCAACCTTTTGAAGCTGTTTCAATACTTGCAAATACTTCACTCTTCCAAGATTGTAAGGCAAAAGGTTCAACATCAATCTGCCCACGTAAATCAAACAATAAGGACAGAATAATTTAAAAATTACCACGCCAGGGAATATTTTATCTATTTTTTTTTATTTCATAATTTTTTGATTACACTACGTCACGCTCGCCGTACTGGTTGCATGAACAACAAGTAAAATTTTACGCTAGACTTATTACTTACTTCTACAAAGCTCGTATGCTCACGATACGAAAGGAAAGGTGTTTCTCAGGATATCCTATGTCCGCACAGCACAATCATTTATAGCTTTCCAAGACGAATATTTAAACATATTTAGGAAAGGTAGAGCCAAGAAGAAACCGAACTGATTTCACAACATTCCACCCGAGCACTTCAGTAGACCGCCTCTTTTCTTGTATACTTTTACCGTCACCACTGAATTACTATATACTTTTGTAAAAATTGAAAAAAAAAATGAATAGCCGGGCCGCGTAGTACTATTTTAATCCGTGTGAATACATGGGGATTTGGTTAGAAACATTGAACTTGAACTTGTTAACAAACGGGATCTTCACAATTGATCAATCTATGAAAACTAGAATTTTTGCAGGGCTATCGCGCGGAGTTTTTTATAGTTCTGTAATTTCTTCTCAAAGCGTAAAAGAAAAATATATGATAGTTTTGTGGAAGGACCCCGGTTGCTATGTGCACAATCCACGCGGGCGGTGATCGCGAAATTAATATGTTTAATCAGCTATTTAAGTGACCAATACTTTAAGACGGGCGACTAATTCCAGTATCTGAAGATCATTAAGAGAGGCTTTAGCGCTATTGCTCGGCGAACCCAGTGAAGTTTCAGCCTTTTTGTGGAAACTAGAATCTTTAACTAAAGACCGCGAGAAAACACCGAAACGCGCGAGCACCGAAAACCAACTGAACCAAGTCAGTATTCACGGCTGATCGTCAGTTCTGCCACTGTGGTAGGAGTTTTGAGTCTCAATTCTTGTCTGGTTGCTGGGCGATTTTTGCAGAGTCTACTTGGCTATATGGCGGCATTATGCTATGAATTGTCTTCGCGTTTGCACATGGCTTTAGTTATGCGTTTTGGTTTAGCTCCTGACGGATGCGAAAAGAGCACCCGATCAGCGTGAAGCAAAGGCATGTGTGCTTGGACGCGCGTCCGGCCAATGATCTTCAGTTTGGGCTAAAATTAAAAGACCTCTTTGAAGCGCCCGTGAGGAAATTGGCTAAGAGTAAATTTCAGCGGAGAAACAAAATTGTTTGTTCGAGAAAATGATTACTTCTTGGTTTTTGGGTATTCTGTATGTTGATGTTGATTATTATGTTGATCTTTCCCCATTGTAACGCGTTTGTATCTCTTTCATCAACGTTATCTGCAAGCACAACAACAACAACAATTCAAAACTTATGCTTTTGATTAGATTTAAATGGAATTTCATGTCTAAAAACTGGTTCGCATACATTAGGTCTGATTACATTAAAATTAAATTGGAACACGGATTTTTGAATCGCTTGTATAATCACGTAAGTTTTGACGCGCCAAATATATTATTATCATTATGTGAACTGTTTACACAAAAAAGTTATTTTGTTTAGCAAAATACAGGCGATTTTTAGTAGAACATCGAGAAAATATTCTCAGAAAAAACTGTTTTAATCCATTTACAAAATCTAGTCTACTCTGGTGAAAAGTATAGACTGAAAAGATGCTGAAAAATAGCCTTAATGTATATTTAAAGCCGACAAGACGTCGAAACGAAAATAGGCCGATAATGTACCGATAGCAGACATTAACAAACAATTTATTCCTGTCAATATGTATTTTGTATTAGTCTTCCATTTCATTATTTCAATTTAAGGACTTAAAAATTTTAACACTCAGGCGTATTTGGGATAGAGCGTGCATTTCGATGAAATGTCGGCCTCGTTTCGGTTTTTTATTTTTTAGATTCCTGCATTCGTTATGATTAGATGTTTTATCGGCCTTGCATTCACTACCTCGGCTAGTTTTCGACGCATTTTCAGTTTTTCTTACCATTTAACATATGTATAAACGTAAACAGCATCAAAGTTCTTTTTTTTTTAGGCTTTTTATTTTCACCTGGATAGCAGTGCATATTTGCATGATATATATATATATGTACGAATGTGAGCAAAGCACAAACTATAGTTTTTAGCAGTTTTTTAATTTTAAAAATCAGTTTAGTTCAAACGCACTGTAAGAATATCATTAGCGAATTTTATTACAAATGGCATATGAAAATGCTCTAAGAAGATATTTAAATATTTTAAATAGAAAATTAATTGTCAGCGGATAATGTTTTTTGTAAAACTAGCTGGGTAATCCAATGTCATTCGGTGTATCTTAAATACTAGTTGTGGCGGTAATAATTCTTAATTTTTTTTAAGAGTTGGTGCGAAGTTTTACTTTTTCGGCATGAAAGGAAGAGTTTTTTACATCGAGTCGAAGAAGGGGAGATGAAAAATGGATATACTTTGAGAACCCCAAATGAAGTAGACCATAGGTTGTCTCAGGATAAGCATCAACGTCGACCGCGAGACCGAATCGATTCGAAAGGAAGAGAATGTTGTTTAATTGGTAGGATCAGAAGGGTATTGTGTAAAAATTTTTCACACCAGGCGATACAACAGTCCAAAAATAATTTCGTTACCACAATTAACACATTTGTTGCCCAAATTGTTTGTAAGAAGTATTCAGCTATTAGACTATTATTTTTTTATTATCGAAACTCGTTATTCACGAAAATACTTTCAGTAATCATTTTATTAAATATGACGGTGTAATATTTAATATTGTAGTATTACCAATGATGTAAAGCAAAGTTATGCTTGCATAATTTTTGGTAATGGTGAAACTAACAACTTTTCCTTTATTTGCTCCAATTATTCAACAAGTAAATATTATTTCCCGAATTTCTATAGCAGTAAAAACTACGTCACAAAACTTCAGCCTTTAAAAAGCTTGATAACAAAATATGTCAGAAATATAACACAGGCGGCAGTTTGGTTTAAAACAGAAGGATTTTTGGACGATCGATCGTCTATAGTTTCTGAAAAATTCTACTTTTAAATTTAATAAAAGGTCAAATTCGAAATCGCAATTTTAGCCACATAATTCTTTTATTAACGCATAATTTCATTAAAAATTAATCGATTTCTCCAACGCGAACTACAACTACAGCTGAATTTTTGAATTTAAAATGTTTTCGTCTAAAATTTAATTTGTGGTAACACTGTTTTATGTGACGTAATGATGTTTACAGTAATTTTTGAAGAGTGTACTGATAACGGTAATTATGAAAATAATATACGTTCTCTCAAAAACAAGAAAAAAATATGTATTTGTAGAAAATTATTAAAGTTGTTACCGTGCGCCGAAAATGGTACACGTGGCCTAGAAATGACACCTTCTCATAAACAGCATAGCAGGGAACGTGTTAAAGAACTTGAAAAATAAGAAAAGTTAAACGCAAATACAGAACTCTTGGTGTCATCTATTCCACTTTGTTTTTTACGATATATTGTTAGCTGCACTGCAATAGGAGTGAAATTTGACTGCGTCCGTTAAATATGAGATATTACGAATGTAAAAAATTTAAATAATATAAAATATCTGTTCATGTTTTCAAAATATAAAATTTTTCGCTTTATTCAAAAAACGTTTCCCATAATTATTGTATTTGGTAACTTTTCCTTTTTTATCGATTACAAAGGAATCAGAGGTTATTAAGAATCATTACGAACTGCAGCTAAACACCATTTGTATATTAAAATCACAGGCTTAACATACATGTATATTTATAAAGTTGGAGCGTTCAATCTCCTCTTTCAAGCGGTCGTAGGTTGGGAGAAACGAAAAACTGCGACTGTTTGCTGAGAGGTTTATTGACGGACTGACTTAATTAAAGTAATGAATCCAATAATCTATCCAAAAGGACGAAGGTGCGATATTAGTTCAACCTACATATACATATAACATCTCTTCTTCCTTAAAAAATTGAGTCCATTGCATTCATTTAATAAACATTACAGTAAGTAAATATCCTAAATTATGAGTATCGACTTGTAATTATTATAATTCATCATATATTCATCTCTAATATTTAACTAATCTTTAACTGCTATGGGAGTAGACGAATGCTCATTGTTCCTCTTAATAGTGGCGGGTAGTCTGAGTTGGTGAAGAGAAATCAGGACTTTCCTGCTCTCCTCTCCACGCTATTTTGTGGAAGGGTATTTTGACCAAAAGCAGGACACACTCCCGTTTATGGGCTTGGTGAATTTCTGTAAGAAAACAAAAACTCAAAAATGTTCTCTTTTATTTCGTGCGTTGAGTAATGGCTTCCTTCTGCGAATTTTTTTTTTTGAAGTACATTATTTTTCAACTGAACAACCAACAAAAAGGTTTCCTATTGTAATGAAAAACCTTTATGTGTATTCGAACCCATGGCTTTTCAAGTTTTGATTAACCTAGAAACAACCTTTCCTGATGATTTTCTTTTCTTACTCGTTGGATCAGTATACTGATCCTCGCAGCAGTTTCATTTTGACAATTCCAGGATGTTCTTGATGTGATACCTATAGAACTTCTGGTCGTAAAGCGCTTGGTACCATGACATGTATTTTATAAAGAATACATCCTTGTTCTATGTTTTAACCTCTTTTGTATTTGATGTCATAATTGTAGCCGGACAACAACAGAGCCCAGTTACTGTTATTGCTTTTCCGATGTCAAAAATATAACTTTCAAATTTTGGTGGTCGGTGAACAAAACGTCTTTCTTTCGAACACAAATTTATGAAATTTTCGAATTCCAAATTCCTTCCTTTTCTACTTGGGAGTAGCTTTTCTCCACTGAGTATAGAGTTGTCGAGGTAAAAGTTGTAAGATATTCTTGATCTCTTTCCATCTGAGCCAAAAAAACTCCAACACTTCGTATATTACTTGCATCACTCGCTGAAATTAACGACTCAAAAGGGTTGTAATGATGCTTAGCTTATTCCTTACTTTTTCCAGGTTTGACCGCTGATGCTGCTCTGCGGCCACGCATTTCTTGTGAACCTAAACAATGCTACTTCTATGTATATTGAGTACTTTCGCGCATATCGATTCAAAAGAGATATCCTTCTCCGAAGGAAGTTTTCTTTGGAAATTTTCATTACATAGTCCGCTAATTAGTCTATTCCGTAACCTTCCAAAAGGAAATTCTCGAACTTACATGGTCGAGCTAACTACTTTAACTGCGTAATATAATCAAATCACTTATCGTTTCCTTTGAGTTTTGATTTCTTATATTAAATTTAGATTTGTCTAAAATAACTGTTCGTTTAGGATTGTAATAATTCTTTAGTAAAGCTTTTCGTTCATCTCACGGTGTATTTAAGCGACCAACCAATTAATCTGAAGAGGTTGCGCCTGCACTTTCCTTAACTGAATGTCAATGAGTCCTTTATTCTCGTCGGCAAATGTTATGTTCGCTGTTGTAAGTTGGGAAAAAATAAAGACTGCGACTGTTTGCTAGAGGTTTATTGACAGACTGATTACAGCAGTGGATCAAATAATTAAAAAGAGGTACAGCGGTGCCATATTAGTTCAATTTACATATACAATAACACCTACTGCCTGAGATGGAAGAGAGCAGATGTATCTGATCAGCACCATTGCTGTCTGTTTTTTGCATTTTAAGGATAGGACAAAGTAGGATCAGGAAATGAGTCCAGCCTCCGGGATTAATTTTTGTTTACATTCTAATGTAATCAAAATTACTTCTGAATAATCTTAATCTATACTTATTAGATACTCTATTAGAAAGAAAAGTGGCTACGATTTAACCGGATCCTCGAATTCGACGATTTTAATTTATAAATGTAGGGTTAACTTGGAAAGTGTCAATTGTTTTTATGCATTTTTTGGTCCTAAATTTCCATTTCAGTACGAAAAAATAGGAACAGAGGAAAAGAGTGTAAAGCACCTCCTCTGTCATTGCCTAGCCCTTGCAGTTCGCAGAAACCGTCACTTGGGCACTACATTCTCTGTCTGACCTGAGCTTGATAAGCATCCGGGGTTGTTCATCAGAGACAGTAAATAGTTTTCCAGTTAGACTCTCGCTCCGTGTGGTATCACAATGGGCTCAAGCTGTGGCCTAAGTGACGGTATTCCGGCCACCGTACTGAAAGAGTGTCCTCTACACATGATTGGACCCCTGACCTCACTCTTTCAACAATCTATCTCCCAGAGTTTTTTCTCGGCTTTGAAAGTATCGTTTATGACTGCTTATTCTTTCAATGTAAAACGATTTTTTCTTCGCCCCAGTATGGTTTCCTAAAGGGCAAATCGATTACCACCAACCTTACCGACTTCGTCTCTAAAACACTGCGTGTTCTGGATAATGGTGACGAAGTTAACGTCATTGCTACTGACAGCAAGGCGTTTGATAAAATCTCTCATAAATTAATTCTCTTCAAACTACACTCCCTTGGCTTCAATCAGCTCTTTATTTCCTGGATGAAGTCTTATTTTGAATAACGCCAGTAGAGGGCCCTTTTCTGTTCCTCTTCCTCCAACTCTTTTCTGGCCTCTGGGTCCCCCAGGGTAGCCACTTAGGGCCATTGCTTTTCATTCTGGCCATCAATGATGTCGAATGTGTTATTCAGCACTCGGACATTTCTATATACGCCGACGATATGAAAATCTCCAAACGGATATCTTCTACCTCTGACTACCGACTGCTTCAGGTAGACCTCGACAATTTTAGCATTTGGTGCAATAAAAACTCTCTTGAGCTTAATGTCTCCAAATGCCAATCCATCACTTACTCCCGTAGACGCCCCTCTTCTTTAACGGCTATCTGATGAACCTACCGCCTTCGTATCCTGTCTTCGCGATCTAGGCGTCATTTGTGACAACGAACATAACTTTCGTAAACACATTGATAGCGTGATTGTTAGAGCCAACTCCGTGCTTGGCTTTGTGAAGTGTTGGTCCAAGGAGTTCCTTGATCCCTACGTAGCCAAATCCCTCTTTATTACTTTCGTCAGGCCTCTCCTTGAATATGCTTGCCAAGTGTGGTCACCATTTCAATCCAATCGAATCAATATGATTGAGGCTGTCCAGTGTAGGTTCCTTCGCTTCGCTTTACATGACCTTCCCTGGTCTGACCATCAAAACCTTCCCCCCTACGAAAACCGTCTCTTACTGATCAACTTGCAGCCTCTGTGGAAGCGACAGGACCTTTCCGATATCACCTTCATTCATCAGCTGCTTACCGGTGAGATTGACTGTCCTTCCCTACTCCAGCGGATCTCCATCTACACTAATCCTCGTAACCTCCCTTCGGCACCTCTCTTTCGCCCTGCTTCTCACCGTACCAACTATGGACTTTCTGAGCATCTCACCCGTATGCTTCGGAAAGCCAACTTCCACCCCTTTTTTGACTTCCACCTGTGTAAATCTTCTCTCAGGAATGCCCTTAATTCCTCCTAATGTTGCCTGTTCTTTTTCTTTTTGTTTTCTATTTTATTATATTATATAATATTATTTAAGTAAACTTTTTGATTTTGTTAGCAGCTCGTATTAAGCGATAAATAAATGAATAAATAGATTATATAGTACGTCATTGAATACAATAATTTTGTTTAAAATAGATTACTTTTTGAACGAATAATTTTTTTCAATAATAGTACTTATAATAAGAGCGATATTACTCGCTTCTATCGTGCGCCCAATTTCGACTTTATGTGTAATCGGATCCCTTCCATCCAAGTTCTGCATTGTATTTTATATTATAAATGCGAAGAACATTTTTAATAATAAAGGGAATAATTTTTTGTGGTAATTTAACCTCCTGGGATTAATTTAACATCCTGGGATTAATTTTGTTTACATTTTGAAATGTGGGAGCGTAGTGAGATATCTGCGGTAAAAGGAAGGGCTGTATAATGAATAAAGTTGCGTTTAATGCAAAATGCAACTGATATATCTAAAAAGGTCTTACAAAAGTATTTTTGGATAAAAGTTTCTTAAAATTCTCTTAAATTTAGGGAAAACTCGCCGATTTCAATCAAATTTTGTAGAAGCCTTTCGTTTAGTCTAAAATGGAAGGATTTAGAAGAATTTCTTGGAGGTCGCTTATGGTTTCTGAAATATTTCACTTTTAATTTTGGCAAAATGTTAAAATGAAAAGTGACCATTTCCACTGCAAAATTTCATTAAAAGCTATCGAGTTGCTGTAACGCGCACTACACTCTGCACCTTTAACGCAGTGATTTTTTGTTTTTTTTTTCTTCAATAAAAGTGAAATACAGGGTGGCCCAAAAGTTTCTCTACCTATTTAAATAATCGCATTATTCATTACCTCTTGCCAAAATTTATCCCCTCTCAGTCTAACAAAAATCTTAAGCGGAGATTAAATATCAACTCTTCAGATATCTTAAAGATCATATATGTGGTACTTAGCTACGACAGCATGCACATCAATAATAGCTGTGCAAAGCGATATAGTGCATTTCCAGAAAAAAAAAATTAAACAACATTTGTCCCTATAGTCAGGTACAGAGACGTACCCTTTATAAAGCTAATTTGAGTTACCGGGGTAATTAAGGGTTTTTCTGCGAACCTGCCTGTGAAATTTTACTGCCCTCAAGGATCCTTTTTTATTGCCGTGTTTATCGTCAGTAGTAATTTTTCTTAGAAAATTTTATACGCACTACCTGAAAAACCATTAGTTTTTTAAAGCCTATTCTAGAGGACTTTTGTGCTTCTTCATTAAGGCTTCGAATAGGATACAAACAAGGATTCACATCCAAACTCTTGGCGAAATAAGAAAATCCGTTTCCGAAATATCAAGGACACTAGGCGTGGACAGGAAGACCGTACGATTATGGCTAGAAAGGAGGAAAGGCGATATACAGGAGAAAAGACGTTCCGGTAGACCGACAACTCTTTCACCTATAACAAAAATAAAAATAAGGAAGATGGTGGAAACTATGACAGGCATTGGAACAAGGACAGCGACCAAAAGGATAAATCAATCCGAAAATTACCAACAACGGCGAAGGACAACGTCTCGATCAACGGTTCAACGGTACATTAAATCGACGAATTGGGGTAAAAAGGTGCCGGACTCTCCAGCCCACCCGAGCCTACCGGCTAAAACCCCGCTCCCCTACTGCAGGAGCTCCACTTCGGAACCGTCTGTGAGAATTACTTCGGAGGCGATCCTATTTTTCCCATCCTTCTGGGATCCACACAACCTGGCCCAAAGAGCCAATTCCCTACTTCAACAGGCACTCCCTGTTAGCATCCTGCTCATTCTAGTAAAGTATATTTTTCAGAAAATCGGCTGCGGCTTATGCTGCCAGTCATTCTCTCCATTTGGGTCCTTTCACCCCACCAACGAACACATTCAAAGAATGTGTGGAGAGCGGAGTCGCACGAGTCACAGTATTCGCAGCACGGGCTCGGTTCCTTCCCTATGCGAAAAGATAAAAAAACTCGCATTACCCGCTGGGTCTCCCGCCTCAGAATAGATATTTCCTGGCGAACAGACTGTCGTTCCCTGGCTAAGAGGTCAATGGGAGTTACCCCCGTGACCCCTAACACAGTCGGTTCTGAGACCGTACAGTCCACCAATGTTGGCCATAACCCTTCTAACCGCTGTCGGTACCGCAGCTGCCTTGTCTGTCCTGCTCCTGATCTCTCCTCAGAAGGTCAGCCTATAATAGAGGCTCACCCCAGGCACTTGATCGCAGGCTTTGTGTGGACCGCCACGATGTCGTCGGCACGTCCAACCAGGAAAGACCCTTCTGGCATCTTCACAAAGGCCCTTCTATCTCGTAAAGTAGGGTGCGGGGTTTTCCCCATCATTAGTAGCGAATCCTCCTACCCCGGCTATCTCAACCGTATGCAATCCACCCTTGCCTTTCATCCTAAAAACTTTTACCAGTCAGTAAATCAGTATTTTCTTCCTCCCAGCAGAGATCTTTAAAGGCAGATCAACTACCACCAACCTCACTGACTTCGTCTCTAGAACGCTGTGCGTCTTGACAAATGGTCGACGAGGTCGACGTAATCGCCACTAACTTTAGAAAGGCGTACAATAAAATTTCACATCAAATAATTCTGTTGAAACTCATTGGCTTTAATCAAGATTTTCCTTCTTAGATGAAGTTTTATTTTAATCAACGCCAATATAATGTTCTCTTTCAGCGACCTCCAATTCTTTTGTAGCAAATTTCGGCGTCCTTTATTCTGGATATTAATATTGTCGCGTATATAATTGTACATTCCGATCTTTTTATTTACACAGACAGATAAGAAAAGATAATAAAATCTTCAAACAGATATCTTCCACGGCTGATGCCTCGATTCTTACAGGACTATTTTAACAGTTTCAGCATCTGGTGCTTTGTTGAACTTAATGTCTCCATTTATACCCGTAAACATCACTCTTCCTCTCCCAGAACTTATCTACTGTATGGTGAACATATCCAATGTATCTTCTCTCTTCGTGACGTAGGCGTCATTTGTTACAGTGAACTTAACTTCCGTGATCACATTGGCAGCATAGTTTCCAGAGACAATTCCGTACTTGGCTTTGTGAAGCGTTGGTCTAAAGAGTTCCTAAATCTCTAAGTTGCTAAGTCTCCCTATGTCTCATCTTACAGATCATTCCATGAATATGCTAGGCAAGTTTGGTCGCCCTCTCAGTTCACCTACATCAACAGAATTGAAGCAACCCAGCGTAGGTTCGTCTGAACCCTCCCTCTTATGAAAACCGCGTGAAGCTAATTTCCTTTTGAAAGCGTCGTGATTGCGCTTATATTACTTTCATTCACCAGTTGCTATCCGGCGATTTTAATTGTCCTATATTACTACAGCGGATTCTTCTTTGCATCAACCCCTTTAACTTTAGATCGGTCCCCCTCTTTCGCACTACCCACCACCGTACCAACTATGGTCTTTCTAAACCTCTCACCCGGATGCTTCGGAAAGCTAACTCCTTTACCTCTTTTGACTTTCACCTAAGCAAATCATCTCTCAGGAATTACCTACACCGCCCTTCTTAAAATTAAGTTTTTAATGCCCTTCGTTATTATTTTTCTATTTAATTATTAAGCTTTGTTTTTTTTCGTTTATTTTATTTTTATTATTGTTACTATTTTGGCTTGAATTAAGCTTAAATAAATGATAAATTATACATAAGTGTTGAAGGATATTTTGGACAGTTTTTGTGAGATATTAGCATTAACATAAATTGGTTTTTAATTAAACAAAAAACATTTTGGGATTGATTTTAGTTTAATATTTACAATTCGATTTTTTTTTTAATTTACCAGAAAAAGGTTTCCAACTAAAAATTTTCCATATTTTTCTCTACTTGCACATGTTGTACCTTGTTGGAAAGGTGATGAGATAAACAATTCAATAAAAGTAATAAATAGTTATGTTAATTGCATGAACTTTAGGGCAAATGTGAAAAAAATCTGAATTTTAAGAAAATGAGAATCATGTCTCCGAAATGAATATACTTGCGATGGGTGATATCACCATTTTTGACATCTTTGGAAAGGACAGTAGGATAGTCGAATTTTGGCGTAAATTTGCTGCAGCTGCAGATCAAAAGATAAAAGTAAAATAGTGATATGCACACCATAGAAAATTAGAATTTACAACCACCCTATAACTCCAGAAGGTTGCGATACCTCCCTCCGATCTCCCTCTCTTGCCATACAAGTTTTCGTTTGCCTAGGTTAGTTCTTTCAGCCCAATTATTTTCGCATACCCATTAAAACACCATGTATAAAGATAGAGATGGATAATTGTAAACTAATTGATGATTTCGTTAATTTCTCGCTTGAAATTCCTTCTGATAATCTCTGCTTTTAGCGTAAGCTAGATTAAAAAACCTTGATATTGCAATTTGATCATGAATGAAGATCGTCTAAAATATAAAAAAGGAAACTAATAGAGCGGAACAGTACAAGAAACGATAGGGAACCACTCATCCATTGCTTTACTCATCCCTTACAATAAGAAATACTTTGCTCAAGGGCAAATCAATTAGCTGTGATTGCTCTCGTAAATGACGATGATTAAGACGTTGCTAAGAAATGGACATGAAGACAAAGCCAAAAAAATCGACGACGTAAAAAAAAATTTAGAGAAGCTTTGAAACGCGAAAAATGTGCCTTACTATTTCAGTCATTTGGAGGAGATCGATATACTTGTCTGGTCATTTACTTTGTCAGAGTTTATTAATTAAATAAGGCAACTGGCTCGCTGATTGCTTAAATTCATACGCGACTTCTTATTCTTTTCAGACCTTTTCTGCCATCGGTTTATTTCAAAATAGGAAGATATCCTGCTATAATAATTTTCCTTGAAGATTATTGGGACATTTCCATTAATTTTGTGGTTTACTCAGACAAACGCAAAAAATGTTTGGCTCGATGTTTTTGATAGACTTTTAAATAGGTCCATCAAGCTCAGAAGTTACTGGTTGCTAAATGAAATTGGGAGCATTTGTTAGTGCTATACTAGGAAAAATCTACTGTATTTGAACTTAAGTCTAAAGCATTACTTTTTACAAAAACGCGAACAACAGAAGTGTATAACTTACTAAAGGTAAACTTATAAACTTAAACCATGAATACAGTCAATTTCACTTTAAACATTAAAAACGGATAACAGCAATTATGACAAAAAAGCTTAATAACGAAACAGAGAACAATCAAGGCCAGTGAAAGGTGCTAGTCAAGGTTTTCTAAGGAATCGATTTTTGGCCTATACCCCTATATAGAAAAGGTAATAAGATGGCAATTCATTAAAAATAATAAATAAAAGCATTAATTACATGAATTTCGGAGAAAATTCGATGAAATCGAGGCAGTCGATAGAACCAGTAAGAATCTGATGGACAAAATTTACATATATCGGCAACGTCTCAGCGAGTTGCTAAAGGCTGCAGGTTAATCAATTTTAGCCGATTCTCATGAGGAGGAAGATTGATGTCGTCAACCCATGGGAGGTCACGTAATGCGAAGCTCAGGAATCTACGTTGCACAGATTCGATCCGTTTAATGAGTGTAGGCTGGTAGGGAGACCAAACCTGACAGGCATATTGCAGAAGGGACCGGACAAAGCAGAAGTAGAGAGATTTAGTAACATAGGGGTCAGAAAATTCTTTAGACCAACGCTTGAAAAAGCCTAAAGGTGAATTGACTTTGCTGTTAATATGATCGATATGGGAACAGAAATTGAGTTCTCTATCGCAAATGATGCCCAGGCGGGTACCCCATCAGGACCATGGACGTAATCTGAAAGAGCGTCGAATTTTCCGGCAACAAGCGAATTATCAATATCGATGGTAACGAAGGACGTTTGAGGGCAGCTATGGAGGTAGGAGAAAAAACGAAGATCAGGATCAGGGTCATGGTCGTTGAAAGCTTGTTTGAAAAACTCTGCAAAGAGGTTCGCAATTATGGTAGGGTCGCAAGAGAAGGCCGAAATTAAGATTCGAGGGAAACGCATTAGATTTCCTTTTTGTGTTGATGAAACTGTAGAATTGTTTCGAGTCGGAGATAAATTTAGATTTCATGCGGTTGAGATAATCCTTGTAGAGAGAAAAAACAGAGGAAGTAGCAAGATATAAAGATAAATCAAGATTAGATTTAGAAATGAGATAAGAATACAATAACTTGTTCCCTCTATGTAGTAGAGAATGGAGATCTTCATCGTACAAGGGCGGGGATAAGGATCGACCTTTATTGGGTTCGAAGGGGACACTTTGGGACAAAAGGGCAAAAAGTTCCGTGTAAAAATTTGTGACACAATCCTCTAAGGACAACTGGGAGTTATTGAGTTTTCAAGGGAAGATTGAGTTCTTTAAAAGTCGGTTTAGCTTCGTAAAGTCAGCTTTACGAAAATTAAAGCGAAAAGGGGGTTCAGAATAGGTACAATTATTGGAAAGATCATGGAAGAGAATTAGGAAGAGAGGTGGATGATGTAGGTTGAGAGTTGAAAGGAGATGATTACTTTCAATTTCGGCCGAATTAATAGGGTTAGACACAAAAATCAGGTCCAGCTGACGATCGAATCTATTTTTAATTCCGCTAATTTGACTCAAGCAGGAGTCGGAGAGACGATCAATAAAAAGCAATTCAGTAGCCAAAGTCGCATTAGTGGGGAGGAAAATGGAGTCATCTTCGGATGAAGACTATAGTAGATGCGGAAGGTTGAAATCACCCAGGACAATAAAGTCATCAGAGGGGTCGACGAGAACAGAGCATCAACTGCATCAGTTGCAAGCTTATAAGCATCAAGAGGCTGCAATGGACGAATATAGCAGCACAGGATGAAAAGAGAGCAACAATTGAGGGTGATTTTGACAGAGATAGACTCAAACAAGGGAAAAACGGAGTAGTGAATTTGGGTAGAGCTAAAGCGACTATGAGCCGCGAATAGAAAACCGCGACCAGATGGGCTGGAATTATTTAAACAGTCATCAGCACAACAGACACTAAAATCGAACGAAAACAATTCACTGTTGTTAATACTAGAGATTAAGTTCGTTTCCGTTAATGCGAAGATGTTGTAGGGAAGAGACTGAGATTTTAGGAAAATGTGTGGAGTTTTAGAACGCAGCCCTTGGACATTCTGGTAGTAAAGAGATATGTACTTTTGCGGGTTACTGTGGACGGGTAGAGGAGAGCGCGTAACGGAGCGAGAATTAAAGAGGAGGCTAGGCTTGGTTTCAATTAGGATGAAATTAGGACAGAGGCGTTTAGGTGCAGGAGGTGAATAAGGGGAAGGGACGTGTTTAGGAAAGTAATTTCGAGAAACGTAACGACATTTTGAAAGTAGGAGATACGACGTAGAAATGCCATCTTGATGAATTGGAACCAGTAATAATTAATTTTGTTTTTCCCATATATGCTGACAGAGGAAGGATTAGTACGTGATGATGGCTCTATAATGGGAGGGTTCATTGCGTAAAATTTCGTTAAGTTGGGGTAGACCTAGTTGCCTAGACGTAGGCATGTACTTAATAGTACAGTCAATCTGTAATGAAAAAATAGGATGTCTCCGAAAAATGACCTACCGAAATTTGACCTGATAAATCGTTAGGGGGGCATAAAATAAAGTTAATGTCAAATTCCCGAAGTCCCCCCCCCCCCCCTGTTTTCGAGAAAATCCAAAAAAGTTAGAAATGCGTTTTTCTCGGAATCTATGGGTTTTGGTGAAAAATTTATTTAACAAAAAATGTAGAGGACATTATTAACTACATTTTATGTCATTGAAGTAACGTCATCCGACTTGAAATACAAAAAGTAGGTGGCGCTGAAGCATCAAAAAAGTGTTTGTTTGCTATTTTCGTTAAAAAAAAATAGTTTTTTTGCAATGTTGTAAATGAGAAAGTTGTTCGTCATAAAATCAGCTACAACTTTTATTTAAACTATTTTTTCATAAAACTTACCGTTTTCGAGCTGTAGGCGAAAATATGCAACTCGAAAACAGGGGGGGGGGACTTCGGGAATTTGACATTAACTTTATTATATGCCCCCCTAACGATTCATCAGGTCAAGTTTCGGTAGGTCATTTTTCGGAGACTCACTTACAGATTGACTGTACTATAACTAAGTTTAGAATATTTTTAGAGGTAAGTACATTATTATACGCTTTTTTAATATTAGCGGGTTCAAAGTTCTTAGCTCTAAGGTTAAATTTTGAATTAGACGAAAAGCTTCCGCACTTGGAGACCCATTTCGATATTTTGGTAATACTGTAGGAGGAGATACAACTGGCGGGTTTGGAGAAAGCCATATTTCTTCAGAAGCAAAATATAAAGTCTCGACACCTTTCCTTCAAGAAGGGAAGATCACAATCCAATAACATCATATACCGGCGACCTTACAGCCGCTTTCTTTTCAGTACCTACAGACGACCGCAGCCGCAACCTACTATCTTTCTGGACCCATAACTTATTAAAGGAAGTTCAAGGAAAGTTTCAATTAGAATTGTTATATATGTATTATATATTTTTATAAAAGATTAAACTAAATTTCTTTCGAAGGATGTATTCACTAAAATTTATTTAGCCCGACTGATATTTTTTTCAAAAACGAATGATTCTTTTGTTTTAAAATTGTTAACATAGTTCGGCAAAAAAAATTGTTTTGGTCAGTGCAATGTGAAATGCCACACTATTAACAAATTTAGGAATCGATATTACAAATATTATAAGATTTTCTTTGTAAAGTGCAATTTCATCTTCTTCTGTTAAGATATCCCTTGATAATATTTCCAATTTATTCGCTATTACATTTTCTTTTATGTTTGAAACCTGTTTTGACAGGACGTTAGTATTTTCATTACCTCATCATCTGTAACAACTATGAATAATTCTTAAGCTATCATTAATCGCGCTTATATTGTTTTTAATTTTGTTTAATTATTTAGTTATTTTTTGTTGAGCAGCATTAATATGATTTGTGGTGTTCTTTATTTGATCCGAAGTTTTGGTAATTAAAATTAATCTATCAGATTAGTGACATTAATTTTTTATTTTTATTATTTCCTTCGATTACTTTAATTTGCTTTTAAATTTTTTCTCGATCACTGTTCTTCATCGGCGTGACAAATCACAGGCCATTACCCAAGATATTGACCAGTCTTCTTTTATTTAAGTTTTGGAAGAAAATACTATTAAAAGGTTCTTTTGAATGTTTTAAATTGCAGAGTATAGTTTGAGGGATAACAAGCTTTTCCTTCATTGATGTGTAACGATGTCCTCGCAATGGCCACAGTAGACACGTCGACAATTATATTTTTCGCAACTGTACAGAAATTCGATAGCCAAATTCAAGATTTTTTGAAAATTTCTTCATTTAAATTTTCCAAATTCCCGTATTCAACAAATGTCTTATGAAGATTCAAACTCACGTCTTCATCCTTGCATTCTGGAAACTTTCCTGCTACACATTTTTTTTTTTCTATACATAATTTAGCTCATCGTAGTCTACGAGCAACAAACAAAATGATAATTTCTAAATACTTTTGTCCTTTCGTCAACAGGGTTATCAATAATTGTAGCCGAAGCTATTTAGCATGCCAGAAAAATAAAATTTCGCATCAAATTAAAAATCCTTTCGGTTCGTTTTAAATTTCTTCAGTGCGTTTTGAAATTATATACGTGGATATTATTCTCCTTCTACAAACCTCCTTCGCACGGTATTGTCTCACTATAATCGATCGGTTCTCGCGATGGCCTGAGGCAATCTCTCGTTTTAGTGTACCTAAAATAACGGATTTGTTCATTCATTCATTGCGGCAAGACAGTTAATCTTGTATTTTTAAAGAACTTTACAAACTTTTAGGTTTTAAACCTAGTCGTACAACCCTTACCATCATCAATCGAACGGTTTACTCGAACTCTGAAGACCGCTATTTAGACCGATTCTTGGTCTGATATTTTACCTTCTGTTTTACTTGGGCTTCGAACAACTTTCCACGAAGAGTTCATCATGACTCCTGCTGAATTACTCTATGGTCAACCCTTAAGACTTTCATGAGACTTTCTTGAGCAAAATTCTTGAACCTGTCATCACAATTTATTTGTTAATGGTCTTTTCGATAATATTCGTTCTGTTCCGATTTCAAATCATTTCAAAACCAAGTTTTTCAATTCAAAGTTTTAGAGAGGTTGGTTCTTATTAGTACATAAGAACCAACCTCTCTAAACCTTTGATTCGGAATAATGCAACTAGCGATAATTTACAGAATTGTTACTACGGACCTTTTCCAGTGTTGAACAACTTTTTTACAGTTAAAAGCAAAAATATAATGTCTCTTTAGATCGTTTGAAACCTTATTTTACCACTTCAATTGGTTGCATCACTCCGGCTATCGAGCTTCAAACTTTCGACAATTTTAGTGCCTGTTCAACTTAAAAAAGTCCGCATTAGTCAGTGTCCACAAGAAATCAACATTTGTAAAACTCATTTCCATCACTTAGCACTTCCTCAGTTCACCTCGTTAAAATGTTACTTTTTTGTAATTTTCTGTAAATTTTATTATCAGAACTTAATATTTTTTCTTCTAATAATTCGTTGGTATCAGTATAAATATGAATTTTCAGTCGGAGCTCAGGCATATTAATCTTGATTAATGTGGATTATCTATTTACTGGGGTATTGTTAAAGAACTTTTTAAATAATCCAAACTGCAGAATCAAAGATCAATTAACAATTTCGGCAACAAATTGGCCAAGAAAAAGTTCGGCTACGAACTCTGGTTGATGGAAGATTTCCCATCGAAAAGAGTGACATTGTCTAATCGTAGATCGTTGGAAGATTTCCCAGGGACATTCTCCACAATCTATCTCACCCTGCTTCTTGGCCATAAGCCCAATGGGAGCCGAATGAGGTAAATTGTTTTTCCTAAATGTGTTCAAATAATCACGTTTTATCTCGTTTTATTAAGGAAAACTTTAGAATAAACTTTAAGTAGTGCGGAAATAACATAGTATATCCCTTCTCTTCATTTGCACTGAAGTACAACGGAATTAAATTTCCTAATTTTAATTCGAGAATTATCTCCTTAAAATTAATTTCAGCTTCAAGGGATATCACAATATTATTAATAATAATACCTAATATGTCGTCGAAAGAGATACACCAGATAGTATTTTATAAGTTTTGTACATTAACTGAAAGGATTTATGCTTTATATACGCATGATTTAGGCATCGCTTAGAAGAAAGGGGATTTAAAGTTTTATTGTAAATTTTATTCACAACGATTTCAAAGTGCTTCAATTTTTACAAAGGAAGTAGGTATTTAGCAATAATTTGATGTAATTCACTTCGTGATAGTACATTGATAGAATTTTGGTAAAAAGTTCAATAATTTAGTGGAGAAGTAAGTATTAATTTACGTTTAGCACTGCTTGTTGGAATTAGTTTAAACTTAAGTTAAACCTACGTGCGGTGCAGTCGCGTTTTTCTTTACCTCCTGCAGTTAATTGTTTATTTCTATTATGGAATCGGTTAGCAGTTTTACCCGTCACAGCTGGGCGGTGTGACTAACTTTTTTCTGCGTTTCTTTCACCTGCGTTGTTGTGCTGCCTCGACCACTTCCCACGTGCTTTCAACTGGGTCATCAATTTGTTCTTTCGTTTGCTACCTGCTGTACGATGAGCGCCTGTAAGGTATGCAATGGATCTCTTGTCGGAAACTTGACTGCGTGCGATGTGGTCTGTAGGCAATTTTTTCATGCTAGTTGCTTATATAAAGTGCGGTGCTCGATCAATCTCTTCTTCTGGTATCTCGATATGCAACGAGTGCTCCGATATTAAACCGTGTCATGTGCTTCGTTCTCTGGATGCTGTCTCCAACACCTTCATGAATGAGTAATCACTACTTGCCGTTAAGTTGCGGTCCTTCTTGTGAAATTGTTCATGTTTTTAGACTGCCTCTGAAGAGATTTAGTCATTCAACATAAAACTGGACAAAATTCTCGTTACTGCCTCCGCTATGGACTCTAAGATGGAGGCACTTTGGAGAAGTCTTACATGATTTTTTCTAAAATATCTATTGCGGCGCGCACTCTAGACGACATTTACTTAGCTTTTTCTCTTGTGGATCTCCCGCGTTGGTTGATGATGTCCGTCGAAGTGTGAAGCAGATCAGGAACGACCTCCGCTATTGCTCGGCGGCTGTGACTTCGAATGCTGCGCTCTTGAGCTCCAGCTCCGCTGATCTTCGTCTTCCCCAGGGTCTGCCGTCTCACCCTCTCCACTCTCGCCTGCTACTGCCCTGTTACCGCCATTTCAGGGCACTGCTATATCGATTCGCGTTCTCGCCATCGGTGGCACTCGGCTGTATGATGAATCTATCCCCTCCGTATCTTCTCTTCGCGATCTAAATGTTATTTATGGCAGCGAACTTAATTTTCGTGAACACATTGACAGTGTGATTGCTAGAGCCAATTTTGTGCTTGGATTCGTGGAGCATAAGTAAACTTATTTTCAGTAGCTTGCATTAAGCGATTAATAAATAAAGAACTAAAGAACTTAACGTGGCTTATCGAATTGCTTGGCGGCTTTACGATTTAGTGGTAGCTTCACGAAACTCACTGACACAAAACAAAAACCTAACGACTTAATAGAATAACAGAACTATTGCTAACTGCTCTTGAAGTTCAGTCGACGGCAACTCTCCCATATGTATAGGTATGGCATCACATACATATTCCCGCATTTATTTATTAGTGGTAGCACTCGAGTCCACTATTGGTTTCAGTGGTATTTCTTTTGTTTGAAATTTTATATAAGAAATTGATTCGTTGCCTGTCTAAGATATTAGCTCTAAAATTAACTTTACATGGGTTACCGTCTGTTTTTTGCGTTATTAGGATTGCATTTTTTTCCCCTATAATGATTGTTTCTAAACTTTCCCAAATTGGTTGTGAATCGATTATGACCAAACCTTCTGTGCTAATTATCATGATTATAATTAATATGCTGGTATTGATAATAAAATCCACTATGTTGAATTCTGAAATGGGTTTATCTTTTACATTATTATTAATCTTTCTAAAGATACCTTTTATTTGGTTATACATACATTTCTGCGTTATTTACACTAAAGTTCACTGTACGTAAGTCGTCGAAATTTAGATTGTTTGTCAACAAAATTATTAATAAGTACAGCTTTGATTTCAGACTAAGTTTTCACATGAGTATTAATGTCTACCATACATATCACTTCTTCAAATCTGCCTCTTAGTTTTCTTTTAACCCTATTTAATAACAAAGTTGGACTATTGGCCTTGTATTTTGATATATATATTATATTATTACAGGAGCAATGTTCGATAAAGGTAAAACTGACCTCACATTTGCCATCAAAGAAGAGTAGCCTCTTGAAGAATTTCTACTACACTGTGCTTTAGTTTACTTTTTTAATGAACAGCTTGCACTTATCAACTGCCTGATTTCTAGTACTATTTCGAACTTCAGCTAACAATTTTAATTCTCTGTTCTACATGAACTTATTCTACGAGTTGCATGCACTACTCATCATTAGTGAGCCCTACTTACCATTATCTTATACCTTATGCTCAACAATTATCTGGATTATGTTAAGTACTCGTTCTAGGTTATTTTGGCTTACCTTTTCAATTGTCAATTGTTTACGGAAGCTGTTTATGTAAAATCACCTGAAGTGCTGTTGGCGAGTTAAATATGGATGAAATTGTTGAACAACGGTTTGTTTGAAATTTTGGAAACGTTCATCTCATTTTGCATGAGGTTTTGGGTATGAGACGCTTTACTGCTCGACTTGCACTTGATTTTTGAGCATTCATCTCTCTACATTCATGAAATGTATCATAACTGGTGACGAAGCATAACTACTGAACAATTGCCCGAGTGGCGCTTCAAAAACAAAGCAAAACTCAAAAAACTGTGCAAAAGTCGCTAAAACATCAAAGTTATGCTGACGGTTTAATTTGTTTATAGCGATGTTTTCCACAATAAATTCTTGTCAGTATGTCAGACAGTCAATAGAGAATATTATTTAGGCGTAATGCGGCATTCGCGTGAATGTATCAGTAAGAACTGGCGAAATTTATGGAACTGTTATCTTTCAGGCACCGTATTTGGCAGATTTAACCCATTTGATTTTTTCTTGCTCTCCAAATTCAAATTACCACTTCATAGGAACCATTTTGAGTCGATTGAATCGGCAAAAAAGAGTTCGCTGAAGAAACTAAAGGCCATTTCTACACAGGCCTGGAAAAAATGTTCGAAGTATTGCGTTAAGCGCTGACATAATATGTGTCAGCTTCAGGAGGAGCTTACTATAAAATAAATTTTGATTAAAAATTAAAAATATATGTTTTATTGACAAGGTACTTATTGAGTAGGAGGTATAACTTAATCTGAAATGCTACACCTCCCTCTTTAGTTTACTAAGGAAGGTTCAGTTCAAATATTAAGCTGTAAGTGCCTATTTCAAATCGCAAATTTATCTACATTTCATTTTTAAAATTCATTGTACGTAGTTGCTGTTACCTACAAATTCCACTTTACTATATTAGAATAACATTTTTACATCTCTCCCTACCTTCACTGCCTTTGGCAAGATGATCACGCGTCATCAATCACGGCAATAAAACTCATAATTGTTTGGTAAGGGAACGTAAATTTCTTCTAAATACAGTTCCATCGCTCTTTTGAACATACGTGTAATAAGATCTCGGAGTTGTATGCTTTGCTTAAATGCTACAATTTTTCCAAACTTTAAAATTTATCAACTAACTTAATCGCCATATCTTAAACTTGATTTTTATTTAACTCTTTTATTGTAGTACGCTTTATTTTTTATATTATTCTACACATACTGTCGCAAAAGAAACCGAACATTTTTTAGACTTTTTAATGTGAGTTATAAGAATGTGACATACTGTAGCATTTTAGCATAGGTAAAGTTAAGTTACGTTACAGTGGCTGTCCGAAGGCAGACTTAGGCCAGATGCGGCCCATTGTGATAACACGAGAGAGAGGGGATTGTCTACCCTCCCCCACAGAATCCCGCCCGTTTTGAATCATTTAGATTCTTTGATGAGCTGCGCTAAATGATGTAAGCTGATGTCAGCAGATCACAAGTCGCTGAGGTCATCGAAAAATGGGTAATGTTTTGTACACATATTGTCAAGTCCTACTGAAGAAGCTCCAACTGATTATTTTGACTTAGAAAAAAAAACAACAAACAGAACAGATCTCAGATTTGTTAAGAGGCTTCCAGAGCAGGCACGAAACCATTAGTACTGACACAAACATGTTGACCCTAAACATAGACCTGTTAAAATATTTATCTTGTCTCCCGGAATTTAACGGAGATTTTTCCGAGCTCCAAATTTTATTGATCTTATAGACAGAGTCCACCATATCCTATCGAGATACAATGCGCATCATATTTTGTTCCTACACAAGAAAAGCAAAACTTAAAGGCACAGCGCACGAACTAACTGAAATTATTAATCATATTATACAAAGGTCTGAAATAAAAACGCTTCTAACCAATAATTCCGGTAAACGGCTAACACTAGAGGGGTTATTTGATGAATTACGCTTGGCACAATTCAGAAAAAATTGCATACAATTCTATAACAAAATAAAGACAATCTTAAGACGGTTCAATATGAAAGCAAAAAAAATGATTGTGAATGACTTACTCCATAGCACGATAAATAATAATAAAACATCTGCTTTAGTCATTTTTAGGAATAAAATTCCCGAGCCGATGAGGTGGATACATTTTGCCGTAACCCATAAAGTTTAGAAGAAGCAAGACCGAGCAAAACACCGACCAACGCACTTGCCGAATCGACCAGACTCAGAAACTTATTTTAAAAATTCTGGCTCGAATTATTTCAAACTTCTTTTATAGGTAAAAGTAGTTAAATACATACCTTTCATAACCCCTACGCCCTAATTTTCATACTAAAATGAACGAAAATATGTTTTCTGTTGTTTGAGTTTTTCTATTGAAATTTTCTTGTATTAGGTGTTACTGAAGCAAATGATGTTCTTAGATTTTGATAAGACTTTTACACCGCCACACCAGGGTAAATAATTTTACCTATTTACTT
The DNA here is from genome assembly GCA_963969385.1 of Philonicus albiceps. NCBI lineage: Eukaryota > Metazoa > Arthropoda > Insecta > Diptera > Asilidae > Philonicus > Philonicus albiceps. The sequence continues at coordinate 21,561,923 of OZ017772.1, read as the reverse complement.
ATACGTATATGTAAATGGTTGATAAACAGGACAGTGCTGTTTGTGGAAAGATGGCGTTGAGCACCATTGTTCTTCATAAACCCCACGTATTATCTCCAAAGTTCTTCTTCGTTTATATTAGGGGCGAAATTTCCTCTTTGATCTGAACGATTTCTAGAAAGTACAATAATCAATCACGACATATCCAAGTGTTTCAAAGTGCAGTACATATGTATGTACATCTATAAAAATTCATAAATGAATTTATGTAAACTTTTAGCTGTTGAAAATTAATATATTTCTTACTTCTAAAAAAATTTTATGTTTTGTCATTAGTATAATTCTAGAAAAAAAGTACATATTTTTTTATTTGTTTGTTTCTATATTCGCCAACTACGCCAATGCGATAAATAAAGAAATTCAAGAACAATGGACAGTTAAATATTGAAAAATAACTTCTAAGACAAAAATCCACAGATATTCCTGAATAAGTTTCTAAGAATGACTAGTGCGTTTCTGCAAGATTGATTGCATTATTAGTTGCCTAGCCCGGGCGAATTAAATGCGAGAGTAGAGAGATCCAGATTAATTGAGATTTTGTCGTCTCTGTTCTCTGTTTTCGCTTTCGAATATGAGTTAATCGGTGATCAGGTTAATTGTCAGTCTGTGTGTTGTGATTGGAACAGGAATGCATAGTAATAGGGACAGGATCAGTAACCATTTTGAAACAAAAAAAAGATTGGTTTCTTTGTTTTCTACAAATTAAATGTGAGATAAGAAAAGATTAATGGTTTTTCCGTCGTGATCATCTTCGCTGAATGACAACCCCACAAAATTTGTAACGTGACGGTCTAGAGAAGTTTAACTGACTGCAATTGAAAAATAAAGTATTGCTTTAGTTGTTTTCGTTTTGTACTTTGTGATAAATGAGACGATTATGAACAATAGAACAGAAATGTATCGATAATTATAAATACTTATATGGATATTTTATGTAATCTCAATAATAGTTATGCCTGATGTTTTAGATTATGCTATTTTTGGGCACCAGCACATTCATTTGCAAAGCAAGTATAGTAGATGAAAGGAAGAGCGGTCAGTGTCAAAAATATCAAGCTTTGTGAAGAGAAGTCTAAAAGTGATAAGTAAAAAGTAAAATATTAAATGATTCTAAAAATTATGGGAAGAAAAATGTCCTAGTCGGCCGAAATTGATTTCTTAATGTGAAAAATGATTGCCTTAAAGAAGCTTCGATTCTACCCTTTCTGTTGCACAAATAAGCAAAACACTTGGTGTTAAATTAAGTCTCAGTATACTCAAAAGAGTCTTACATGAAAAGAAAAAAACTGAAATGAAAATCGCAAACAAAGTGGCACAAAGATTTTAAAAAGAAAATTTGCTTGCAATCACGTTCAATGTAAGAAAAAGTAGCAAAAAGTAGTATTTCAGATGAGAAAAAATTTAATTTAAACGATCTCGATTATTACTGTTTGAACTTCCCTGATCTACGCAGAGAAGAAAGACGCTTAAGTTAATGACAACACGGCGGTGTGTTAGTATGGGTCGACTTTGGATGCAACGTCAAAACAAAAATAAATCAGCTCCAAGGAAGGGTGAATTCCAACAACTATTTCGAATTAACACGCACGAGTTATATTCCCAATACAATCAACATATTAAATTTACTTCATTTGACGTCAGCAAGATCTCATTATCCTTTCGTGGAATCCGCGAACGTGATTTTTCATGAGAACTAGAATCGGTGCATCCAACCTGAACGTGACGCTGACGCGACAAACTGTTTCTGAGATTTTTGTAGATCGTAAATGTTTTAAGATGTCTTGACAATCGTGAATCGGCTGTGAATTAATCAACATCGTTCTAATAAAGGTTTTTGAGTGAAATAAAGTTTTATTATTTTGTTAAACTACAAAAATGTATAGTGTGTTTGGTAAGAACGTATCGCTCAGAATTCAAAAATGCGCTAAAAAAACGACAGATTATTATTTTTTCCTTATTATTCTCTATATTTTCTTTTACGTAATATGTACATTTAATATTTGGTGAAGTCACTGTTATTTTTTATTATAGCTATACATCTGTTCATATTTTCGACTAATTTTTCAGCATATTCTAGTGATAGATCCTTCCAGGCTTTCCTTACCGATGATTTAAGTTGTTGCAATCATTTTCCGCTGCAGCTCTGCCTTCATAAGGACCCACACATTTTCAGTTGCCGAGAATTCTTGAATCCACTTTTTGGAATAGGCAATAATCGAAAACGACCCAAAACACGTCCAAGCAAAATAGCTGTCAAAAATTAACTGAACATTCAAAAAAAGCTGAGGTCAGCATAAGTGAGGAACATGAGTACCAACATAACGCCACAAAAAAAATCTAAAATCGAATATACGTAGCCCGTTGAAATTCAAAATTCGCGATACTTTTTGAACATACCTCGTATAATACAACTATCCATTCAATGACAGATAATTGAATAATCGATTTAAACAAAATTGGAAATAGAATTCAGGAAAGGATAGTTAAAACCCTATTAAAACTGAATAAAAATAGGTTTTATTGATTTCTTTTATTCTGTTAATTTTTTTGAGTAAGATTAATAGAATTTCTATTCTATCTTATGTTTTCAAAACATATGCTTGATTCAAGCTCATTAATCTTTTTTATTCGATTATGTTATCCCATATTTTAGTGATTAGAGGGTTTCGGGCGCGCTCCGATTCAGGTTAGCAGAATAACAGTTACTGATATATCTCAGAGTATGATTTGGTTCATTGGGTAAAATTGGGTTCCCCGGAATTTTCTTCTATTATATAGTGGTAAGATTGCTAAGATTGCTATTGATATTGTTAGGGCAATAACTCCTCCTAATTTGTTAGGGATAGAACGCAAGTTGCGTATGCAAAACGGAAGTATCATTCGAGCTGGATATGAACGGGGGTTACTGAAGGATTAGCAGGGATGAAGTTATCAGGATCTCCTAATATATAAGGGTTGTTTAGTGTCAATAGAGTTAGCATTATCAGTATAATAACAAAACCTACAATATCCCTGAACGAGAAATATGGGTGGAATGGGATTTTATCAATATTAGAGTTGAGGCGTAGTGAGTTATTGGATGCTGTCTGGTGAAGGAAAATTAAGTGGGTTATTGTTATAGCAAATACAATAACGGGTAAGATGAAGTGGAATGTAAAGAATCGTGTTAAGGTTGCGTTAGACTTTTTCTGTGGGGTTTTCTTAGCAGGTCTATGCGAATAAGCCAGAAACCAGAGCGGCCCTCAAAGCCAACATAACCCATCAGTCAAATTCAGCCTGATTTATGCGCAAGAGTTATGGAAAATTGGACATTTCGGATTCGCGTCAGCCAGAGAAACCGTATTCCGTACCTAATGGCATTGAAAGGCTTTTCAAACAAATAAAAAATGTCGATGATATATCACACACATTTTGTTTTATTTAAATTTAAGTGCTTAATGAAGGCCCTTTAGTTGATAAAAAAAATACTTAGTTAAGAATCCAAAAATAGAAATACATAAGACAGAACCGCGATATATTGAAATAAAAACAAATTTTTCTAATGAAAAACTAAAAGATCCAAAAAATCGTAACATATATCTAATCGTATGCAGAATTAAATGAACTTTCAAACATTTTTAGGCGACAAAAGCAATAATCTGCATTCATCATTCCGACCCACGAGCTGATTAATATCGAGAGTTAGAGATGAAAGAATGATTCACCCTATTACAGCAAAATGAGGCAAAAATAATCGGGACAGATTTGTACGCGAATCGAAACTTGCATAGGTAATATTTTCTGGCTACCCGAAGATGAGTCCTTTACGAAACTGTTAAATAACTACATCAGGAAACTTATCGATAATATTAATACAATTATACTATATAGTCAGAGAAGAGGTTTGATTAATTTAGCCGGAAATAATCTTAGGTGGGTTTTGGTACATTTAATGAAAAACATAAAGAGGAAATAGAAGGGTATTTAAAGTCAATTGTAATTATTAATCACAACGCTATAGAAACTCTTAATAAACAAGTCAAAAGAAATAACGATCTACAAAACAACCTTCAAATATTGAATAATAGAGTTAACCAAAGCAAAAAATTAATGAAAAAATGGTAGCTAATACCTACCTCACTAACAAAAAATACATAAAACAATTAAATTTTATTCAAATTCTCACTCAAGTATGTTCAATGAGAAGATAGATAAAAACCAGGAAAATTTTTGCAAAACACAATATAATGAGTAGGTATATCCTTACCCCAGAAGAAATAGAGTTTTATAAAGTAGTTTTTAAAATACAGAAAATTGTAAGCTTATTCCTACAAACAGAGAATATATTAATTTTTGTTATAGTCATCCCCAGGTTTTACAAAGAAATAGCAAAAAATGTACAAAGTTCCATTCGAAATGAAAACTACCAGGAGTTAGAAATCGAAAATACAAATGTAATATTGTTTCAGGGTAAGATCTATTTGAAGGATGGCCAACGATATTACTATAAAAAAATTTAAAAGTGACCAATCAATGTATTCAAAATTTATTTAGTAACAATATAGAAAATTTAAAACATAAACTAAATAAAAATTATATTATCAATTTTAATAAGTGTCGTATCAAAATAATGTAACATACCAAAACTTAAGAAAGGAATTTAAACAATACTTGGTCATACCAAACTATTTAGAAATTGGAAATATGTATTAGTGAAGATATAGTCTTCAAACAGATGCATTTAAAACAGATCGAAAACACTAAAGAGATAGAGTTAAAGCTGTGATAAAATCCTAATCCTAATATATTATTTGATTATAATGTTCTACATGATTATAATACTGTATATTGTAATAAAACATAATTTAATTACGTTAAGGTTGGATACATTAAATCAAATAAAAACAATGTACTGGAGGTCATCGAACTTAATGAGGGGAGTTATATTTCCAACAGAATCAACATATTAAATTTACTTCATTTAGCGTCCGAAGATCTCATAATTTTTTCTTGGAATCCGCGAACCTGATTTTTCAGGAGAACTAGTATCACTGAATCCAACCTGGACGTGGCAGTTAACGCAGACGCGACAAATTGTTTCTGAGATATTAACTTTTGTAGGTCGTAGTCGTGAGTCGGCCGTGATCTAATAAACATCGTTCTAATAAAGGTATTTGAGTGAAATCAAGTTTTATTAGTTTTTAATCTACCAAAAATATAATTCCGTTAATCACGCTTTGCTTGCTTTTGTTAGTTCAGTTTAATTTAAGCCTTCTATTATAGCTTGTATTAGCTGAATAAATAAATAAAGAGGGACATAATAACTTGATTTAAATAATTTATGTAAAAATTTGTGCTCAGCTTTTTATGCTTGGTAATCCGGTCAATGATCAATAAAGCATCCGTTCAAGAATTCGATCTTTGAAATGACGTATATGTACATGATATATTAACTATTTTGCTATTGAAAAAAGAAAAGCACAAAAACAGTTATAGCGTAAAGGATCCTAATATGAGAACCTACTCTAATTTGAGACCCTTGTATAATGGGCAAAGTACAACATATTTATCTAAAGTATGAATCAGAACGTACGTTGCCTATGTTAGTAACACTTCATTAAAAGATTTGATAGAATTCCTACTAAGCGTCTTTATGTGCTGTATCTGTATGTGTTCTTCTGTTTTTATATTTTGAAAATTGTTGTCAAAGGTTGATGTATTTCGTAAAGAATTATTGCACATTGTACACTGTAATACATGTTATAAAAATGTGTAATAGTTAACCCTTATCAGACGTTAGCTTTTTAGATGTGATTCTAAATAAGTGGTTTCGCTGATGCGTAGCTGACAAGGCAATCGTGCCCATATTTTATAGACAGGTTTTGCCATTTTTTCTTATTTTTTTAATAATACGAAATTTTCAACAAATATGTATTCCTTTTGAAATATTTTTGTTGAATCTAATATAAATTTAAATATAAAATTCAGTCTTTTTTTCAAGTTTTATTTCATTTTATACAAAATGGGCTTCATATTATGCTCTTTTATCCTATATATTTAATCACTTTGAAATTGAATAGCATAAAGCGCAGGATAACTACTAAAAGGAATCTTTAACAACTTCAAATATCAAACAAAGAATTTGTTTGGTTACTCAGTAGATGGCGGATTGATGTTTTGGTGATAAAATGATAAATATAACGATTGATCGGTCACAATATTTCCCTACTTTATTGTGTTGCGTGTATCGAATATGATAAATAAATTTTGTACGTATAACTCTCCCACGAAATCTATCTGCAAGCACCTTTTAAAATAATTTTCACTTTGTATTTTGTATATTCATAAACTGGAACATATCGAATATGTTGCCCATTCACAAAATAGGATTTAGAATGCTTCAACACAATACGAGTATGTATTTTAATATGAATAAAATCCTATTTTAAAGATACAGAGTTCTAAATATTATTACAAGCTTCAATCAAAAGTAGAAAAAATTTAATCCATTGTTTAGAAACTATTTATTAATTTAAACAAGTTTCAAATATCAAAGTCCTCATTAAACAGAGTAATATATGAAGCCTTAACGAAGTCGACCTTTAATATGGTTGGTTAATTGCAACTGAACGAAGAAAAACATGGAAATTATTACTTTTTAAAGCGCGTGCAGATACAGAGATATTGAAAAAAGAGAGCAACTCAAAAAAATTAATAGCACCTTGCAGACAATCGGAATCCAAGACAATTCTAGAAAGATTTCGAACGTGTTTAGTGAGATAAATTTAAATAAAAATAATAATATAGAGAGGTAAAAGTTTAACCCTTTCCGGTACAATTTAATAATGAAAATTTTACATGAAATAATCATTTAATTTTTACTTTAAAAAAACTTGTTTCATTTTATAATTCTTACATATTCTTAATTAATATCCATTTTTACATATTGTTAAATATAATAATATCAAAAACGGTAAAATTAAAAAAAAAGTCAAAACAAAAGCTTAATAAGGTCCAGGCCCGCTCGGAGGAGGCAGTTCTTCCAGAATCCCTTCCACGAGTCGCGGACCGCGTGTGATGGCTAGAGAAAACCTTTCGGTATCCATCCTAGCGACATCTCATCTGGGCGGGTCCTGCCCGCGGCGGCAGTGAAGTAGCAGCTGAGATAAGTAACGTCATTGCTCCTCACCCAAACGAAGCCAGCGTCCGCGCCATGGTCCGTGACGCTGAAGCGTCGCAGATCCGGGACCCAGATTGCCGTCGTGCCAAGGACATCCTGATACCATTTTGGCTCGTCACCGTCTCGATACTGTTCGCTAATGAGAACCACATCAGCGTTCTTCTTTGGCCTGGCTCAGGGCATCGCGGAAGACACCACATTCCCCCGACCCCGCGAGATGCCGCCGAGCTCCGGCCCTTCCCACCACTTCCGGGCAGAGAAAGCATACCGGCTCGGTGACACACCCTTTTGCAGGATGGCCCGCCCCCATCCCGCACGGCGTCGGCTTCGCCAGCTCGAGGAGGACCTCATCTGTCCTGGTCTGCTGCTGCTGGACGGTCCTAATCTTAACCCCGCAACTTTCGGGGTTGACTGCTTTGCGGACGTGCTTAGCACGGTCCGCAAAGGTCTTCCCCTCCGCGGGCCTAAGAAGGACCGCCTCAGACCTGATCCTCCTCGCAGGAGCTTTCGACCAGGGCAGCAGCCACCACCACCCACTGTAGTTACAATTACTTCCGAAATTGGAAAATATGTATTTCATTTTCCTAAAATTCACATTTTCATCGAATTTTCCCCGAAACCATGTAATTAATACACCTGTTTATTTTTTTCATCGAATTGTCCATCTTAACAACTTTCCGAAATGACAATATGTTCAGGTAAGTAAAGGTAAAAAAATCGGTTTCTTACAAAACTTTTACTTATTGTTTTATTGAATTGTAAAATGTTAAAATCGAAAAAAAATGTATTCAAAAAATATTGGAATTTTTTGCTTAGCATACATAGGTAATTATTTTTGAAAAATCATAAAAAGGTTAACGGAATTTATATTATTGCAGCAATTCATCGATATGACTTCAAATTTCCTAGAAATTTTAAATTGGTTAACACTTTTTAATTTACATTGGAAAGATGAATTAATGACTGTTTACAGTATTATTAAGAGTGATAAGTATAACCCTCTCTTTAATTATTAATTTAGATTTGATACCAGCCTTTTCGCTAATTATTACTTTATTTTATGGATTTTACATATAACAAACTACATTGTCACCGCATGGAAACTAATTCAAAGTAAAATTCTCATCTTGGACATCCTTCTTGATACTATCACTAATAATTTAAATTGTAGTGATATTTTTAATATTAATACAGATACAGATAAATTCCTAAATAAATTATTAAAACGGCATTCAGATTCCGCAAATATTAATTTATTAATAAGAGAGCAAACTAAAAACATGCGTAAATAATTTACACTACGCTACGCCCAATATCTGAGGCGATGAGTCATCGAAAATTATCTCAGAATCCAGACCGGTAAAATATCCCGTGGAGGACATTTGAATTATGTTGTATTCCACACATAATGACAAGGTCCAAGGATAATTTGAGGCCATTAATTTGGAATGTACTATCAAAATTTGGAAATTCAAAATGGTTAACCCAATATGGTGACCAAATTATTGGAATACAATGAACTTAAGGGGCCATTAATTTCGACTCTATATATATGTATATATAAAAATCATTCAAGATTACTGTGAAACTAGTATTTTTTTGGGGATGCTGCTTTCGAATCTGCCATCAAAATGTTCACATCCAAAATGCCGGATGCAATATGGCGACCAAAATTACTCAATTTTAAGCAGTTTTAATGAAAATTAATACCTAAGAGCTTTGAGCTACAGAATTCAAATCTATTAATGGGTAGATAGATAGTTTTTTTTTTTTGTTTTTGCATCTACAAAAATTACTTAATATTAGCTAGACCAATATTACTGAACTTTATGCGTACTGTATGAAGCCGGGTAAATCAATTAGTATTTATATAAAATCGTAGATGTACGCAAATGTAATCAAAATAGAAAAGCAGCTAAGAGTGTAAAATCATTATACTGGACGAAACCGGCGAGACTACCGCAAGTCCCAATTTGCCGAAAATTTGTTCCTGCCTTGCGTACTGAATTATTTTGAGGGAGCTATGTCCTTGTGCACTCTCACTTCTAGCATACAAGTTACCTAATATTTACCTTTCGCAGACTTATTTCCAAGTGCGCTAATTGAATTAATTTCCAGATGTATCTAGTATCGTGGCACATCTGGTAAATAAGCTTAAGACATTTTACAGCAATCATGTTAGTGGTGAAGACAATTTCCATATGACAATGGTGACTGGTGCCGTATTTAAAAATTAATTACTTTCGCCAGCTCAGTTGAATTCGTATGATATGTGGGTAATTGAGAGAATATTTGCTGTGCTGTGCATCGCGACTGACTGTTTAATTATATAAATTATGTATTCTAAAGACGCTTGATTATTCATTGGAATGAGTCGAGTTAAGTCATCTTCTGCACAGGCGAAAATATTTATATGACTTTAGTCACCACATATGATATTATTCTTATTTCTTATTAATTATTGTTGTCGTTAATGTTTTTCATGATTGGTTTAATCACGTCAAGTCATTGTCAAGCTTTGAGTTTTCTAGTCCGGCTTAAACCTCACCCCAGGGTTTAAAATCGTTACTTGGTTCGATACTTTCTGGCCTTTCGATAGTTCTTGGGCTTTTTATTATATCTTAAATGAGATATTCAGTAATTCTGTACGTTTGTACCTTTTAAATGGATCAATTTGGTTTTTTTGTTTCTTCAACCATTTATTTTCTTAAATTAATTGAATGCTTCTTATTGCAAATATTGCTTGTTTATAAATTGCCAAACTTTTTCATTCAGTTAAGGTATAAGCAAGTGATGAATACATGCAATTTTTAAACTGAGATCTCACTAAAAATGCTTATAGGAAAAATGCCTCAAGCTCATAACAATCAAGATTATTTTGCATCATCTTCTGATTTCTTAAACAATTAGCGCTTACCTCTCTTTTCCAATGCTGTCCATATTTGCTTGCTTGTTCCTGCGTTTATATGCAAATATTTAAAATTCAATATGAGATTAGTCCTCATTAGTTTTTTTTTTTTTTTTTGAAAATTTTGGAAAGAAATTAAAAGCATCTACGCACTTTGTCTATTTCAGGATAAAATCTATTTTAATTAATGCCATATAGTCGTTTGAGAATCTTACCGAAAACAAAGATTCTAATCCCTTTTAATTACGTTCTTGTCATCGTCGAAGGCTGTATATCAGCCACCGGTAAAGCTATGTTCGTTTTTATTAAATAATTTATAAAGCTATTTTGCTAACCACTCCTACCGGTTGCGACCAGCTCTGTGTATGCCGTAATATCTTATGAATGCAAACACGTTGTCCAAGCCGAGTCGGGTCGGCAAACGCACTAGTGCTGCTAATAAGATAACGAACGGCTAAGTCATGTTGACTGGAGCGGTAAAGTAAAAATTATGCAAATTTATTAGACTAATCTCCTGAAGACATTAACATACATTAAGCGACCTTCACATGGACGTTTGAATACTTTTTTACTTCCTTCTCGTCGGCAACTGAATGTAATTCGATGTTGACATAACTGAATAACTTTAACTATTTATTTTTATTTATTTTTTTATCGCTTATTACAAGCTACACTAAATTTAAGAACTAGTTATAACAAAAGATTAAAATTAAAGTTAAAATTATAAATTAAAATTAAAAGTTTAAAGTAATGTACGGGAATGATAATGGGATAGAGGACATGTAAGGGGAAAACATAGAAGGTTAGTACGAAGCGGAGTAAATAGATCTTTTAAAGACGTGCTTTATAAAGGTGGAAATCAAAAGAAGGGTGGGTATTGGCTAGATGTTGCATTCGGGTGATGGGATTATTATAGCTATAAGACGTTCGGTTGTTTTCAAGGTAGAAGAGTGGCGAAGAACGGAGGGAGTGAAGGTTGGTGCAAAGCGAGATATTCCGAATGAGGGGAGGACTATCAATAAGACTAGTTAATTAAATTAGAATTTTTTAAAAACGTCCGCCCTTTTTTCAAACTCCAAAGTTAGAGAGAGTGAGTGCAGAGAAAAAAGAAAAGGAATTTGTTCTACTTCTGAAAGTAAATTGTTCCATTTTATTTCAAGTAAATTTATGAAAAATCATTTATAACCAATCTGTTCTTAGATAACATATAGCACATATGTAGATATAAAGCAGTGTAAGTTAATCTAACGTCAATTTAAAGTGGATTTATGAAACTTACGAAGTAAAATTGATGAATCTTTGTACCTCGGCTACCCTAACAATATTTTGTACTTTGGACATTGGTTAATGGTTATTTAATTAAATCTTTTTATAATAATCTTTAAAGAAATCAAAATTCATGGCTTTAAAAGTTAAATATGCATATTTCGTATCAAGTATAAAACTTATAAAGCTGGTGAAATGTAGATTTTTGTTTTGAGATTTGAAAAATTTGGGTGATGATGATTCTATTTGATTATAACTAAAACATACAGTCTTGTGCATAAATTTAAAGCCACCTTAATTTTTTCATTGAAGTTGAGTTGAATGGTTGTATCTTGAAAACTCCGGATTTCGAGAATGATGGTAGGGGGTTAAATGATTATACATAAGGTTTTTTTTTTTAATTTTGAAAGGAATGTATTTCAGTTTATCAAAAAATTAAACAGTTTAGTGATATTATTTAACAAAAAACGTGTGCAAAAGTTTAAAGCCTTTAGAATTCATGTTAAGGAGTTTATTTTTTATTTATTTCTTCTTTTGTTTTTAAGCTTTAGAAAAACAATCCTTTAGCTTTAATGCAAGAAGAAAGCCTTTTTGGTAGTGAATTTACTAGATTTTTTGCCATAATTTTTGTCATTTTTTCCATTCCTCCTGCAAATGCAGTTTAAATTCTGAAATATTGGGAGGTTTTCAACTGCTTATCCTATCTCCTAAGACTTTTCAGCAGTTTTCTATAATATTGAGGTCCGGGCTTGATGGTGGCCAAGGAAGAACAATAATATGGTTTTCTTCTAACAACGTTTATGTATACTGGCCTGTATGGGGCCTGGCATTATTTTGTTAGAAAAAAATTGGTCTACGTAGAGGCCTACCTTCTTCAATGTAAGGTAACTAAAATTCACGCAGAATTTCGACATATTTCTCCTTATTGATCATTCCATCGATAATACACAAATCAGAAAAACCCTACCACGACATTGCACCCCATACACTAACTTTACAACCTCCTCCTTTAGCTTGTTGTTGGACACATTTAGGTAAGTATTTTTCTTTAGGCAATCTACGAACACACTTTCGACTATTTGGTATTAGTGGAAATGTGCTTTCGTCCGACCAAATAACTCGTTTCAAATTACATACTGTCCGTTTTCGATGCAATCCACATCATTACTTGCGAATTTTTGCATTTCTTAGAGTTATTAAAGGCCATTTTACCCCTGGTCGGTTTTTTAAATTTTCTCCACAGAGTAGTTATGCGCCGCATATACATTCTTTCCAGTAGCAAGTTGGAATTGCATTGTGATCTCTATACTTGAGAGAAAGCGATTTTCTTTTCACTATTTTAATTAGAGCCTTTTTAGAGCGTTCATCCACGATACGGGGACATCTTGAACGAACCTTTTGTTCAATGGTTTCAGTGTTTTCATATCTTTTGATGGTATTTTGGACGCATGATCTGCTGATACCGAGCTTCTCAGCAATACGTCGTTGGCTATTGGTGTCTTCGTGCAAAGCCACAACCTTTTCAAGAGCAACTTTATAAATTTATTATTATTATTTAAGTATTTAAAGAATATGAATACTCACTTGCCACAGAATGTTATTATCAACTCTTTTGCCTATTCTTTTAAAAAATGCAACAAAATTTGCATGGACCAAATCTAAATTACACAAGAATTACTCAAAGGACACGATTAGATCACACTCTAAAATAAATAACAACGTGCGTTTGCTATTGATGTGTTTCTCAACATGTACTCCAGTGGCCTTAAACTTTTGCACATGCATTTGTAAGGTAATTTTAAATTAGTTCCTTAATTTGTTAATTAATTGAACTACGTTATCTTACAATTACACTACTTTGCTAAAACTAAATTAATTTGTAGCTGTTAGATATGCTTTTCATATAAGGCCTGTATAATCTCTTGAACATCTGAACTTTTTTTGGGGGATTAAGATTTTCTCTTCCTTCCTCCGTTAGTCCGCTGGACAATGATTCTATAAACTGTGGGTTTGAGTATAGTATATATATAAGTATAATCATGATCTGCTGCATTACTTGATAACACAATGACCCATAAATAGCCTAAGGGTGCCTTTCAAGGGAGCAATACCAATCTAACTAAGCTTCTAACATAGAGTGTTGGATAAAACTAAAGCGCCCCTTTCATGCGGTATTATTCATGGTTTGCCGTTTATACGAAAACAAGGTGAATACACTTACTCCTCAGCTTTTATTATTTAAATATTTCTAGATTATAATAAAACATAACAATAACAATTCAGTTAAGTTTGTTAATGAAAAAAAAACATTAAAATTCTATTTTGCACTCACAACTTGCGTGGACAAAACTAAAGCACCCCCTTCATTTATTGACATATTTTTGCACCGCTGAAACCGTTGAAACCCCTGAAACCATTAACGGTGAGTAATAATTCCATCAAAAATGCGCTTCTCTTATCATTAATATTGAAGTGTCATAGTTACTGCAACAATTTTGCAAATATATTGTCGTGTTAAAGGACTAATAAAAAATTAAAAATGGCAAGAAACACATACAGTAACGAAATTAAATACAAAATTATTAGTGATTGGAAAAGTGGTTTGTCTCGACACCAAATCAGTAAAAAATACGCAATTAATCGGTCGATTAAATTGCGACTAATTAAAATGTATACCCCCGGTGCATTCTGCAAGAAGACCGCGGGGAACTTCGCAAAGGGAAAATTCTCTGATCACAAGGAGGATTTTAAGTGAGCCACCAGTTTCTTCAACGCAAATTTCGAAAGATCCAAGCTTACCAGTTAGTGCGAGAACAATTAGGCTAGATAAGAGCTATAGAAGCTGGTTTATTTAGTCGAACGCCTGCAAAAAAGCCTTTTATTGCAGAAAAGAAAAATATTTCGGATTTAATCGTTGTCCTTTTGGCCTTCTTACATTTTCTATTCTTTACTTTAATACTCCCTATATACATTTCATATAGAATCTCTTACATTATAATTGTGTCGCATTTACATCACATAAGTTCTTTTATAAACAAATTATATACAAATTCATACATCCAGTAATAAATAAAGTGAGGAAAGACAATAAATAATTAAATGAAAAACAATAGCAATAGTTAAACAGAGAAATAACAACGTATGAATTGAGTAAAAGTTGTGAGACTAGCATCAAAAAAATCGACAAGATGAGTAATTTCGTTACCAAGTTTACACATACGAGATATACATTGATTGTTAATCAGCAAATAATTTCATGTTCAAATAAAATGATTCGAAATTATAGCGTAATATAGCATTTGAACAAAAGCCGAAAGTTGTGAATGCAAGTACGATGTTAAACATTTCACTAAAAAATACAAAACGGAAGCGTTTATAACAGTTTACCCAATATCGCAAAAATTTAAGTACAATAGCAAGTAATAAAACTGTCCGCTGAAAGTTGCAAGAGCGTACGAGTATAACGTGAAAACTTTCGTAGAAATTACATTACTACTCGTAACATATAAGCATATCGCGAAATTTATGGAGTTTATTAATACTCTCTTAAATTGGCCCATAGGATATTAGAGAAATGTAGGCGAGTCCAGGTAGTACAACAATAAAGCTGGCGAAAATGTCAGACAAAATGGCATAAACCAAGGTAAAAACACGATCCCATATTCAAAGAATCTTCAGATTTCAGCCCAATTGAGAAACTGAGGGAAAATTTAAACAAGGGAGTATTGCCGGACATTTCAGAAAATATCGAATTTAAAACTAGTAGGCAATATTAAAACGCTCTTTTGTACTAGGTTTTCAGAAAAATTTCTGGCCTCAACATGAAGATGGCAGCACTCGCAGCCAAAATTTTGAGAATATGTTTGAGTATCTAGAAAAGTACTCACCAAAACTTCTGCTATTGTAGACTCGTGCTTGTGGTTTAACAATAATTTGAGTGAGTGGATGTGTATTTTTGTGAAAATGGAAAAAAATTAAAAATAAAGATGTCATTAAATAGTTGTTTTTGAAACGTAATACGCCTTATGATTTCTTCTACCGACAACACCTGCTGCTATCAGGTCCAATCCTTGGACCACACACACATTAAAATCATATTCTGTGAGATAACTACACATATCAGGCCTTGCGTTGACGGATCCTAAGTTCGACAAGCCTGCACGGATTGGTGCGTATGTAGTGCGGCTCTTCCTGAAATAGACTACATTCGTACTAGGTCAGCCAAGATATGCTGCATTTTCTGCTTTGCTAAGGAAAGAGGTTTTCGGAAGACTATCTGCTTCCGAATTTATACGCAACATGAATCATGAATAACTTGACTTCAGGTGAGGAAAGTTCCGCAAATATAATACTACATCACACTGTAGTAAATCCTACTAGCACCACTACAAAGCTTAGAGTAGGCTTTAATGTCTCACAGAAAATTTCCTCGAGACAATCTCTTAAGGACATCTTACATGTCGGCCCCGAACTGCCGAATGATGTCATTTACCCCCTTCAAATTCTCAACAGACATCGAAAAGATGTTCCGACAGACACTAGTAGCCGAACAAGACAGATATCTCTAGATATTCTTCTAGTGAAATTCACCATCGGAACAATTAAAACAATACAGTTTAACTAGCGTTACTTGCCTGCGCACCATGCCTAGCGTGTAAAACGTTATGAAAACTTGTTGTCGATTATAGTAGCGATTATCATGAAGCTGCCCAGATTTTAAAGGAAAATTTCTACGTGGACAATGCGACTACAGTTGCTAAAAATAGGCACATTCCACATTCACAAATATGTTGTAAATTCTCCGACCCTTTTGGATGAAATACCTGATGATGAAAGGGAACGGTTGTATATTTTACGTATGATTCGCTCAGATCATATAAAAGTTTCATTACTTGTTGACAAAGTCCACTTAAGACTGTTTCGTTGCCTCGTGGTATTTCGGATGCAAAACTAAAAGGCGATGATATGGTTGGTGGTCAGGGCCTCCTTACCTACGAGAGCGGTCTTCTTCTTGGCCTAAGTTTATTTTACCTGAGACGACTTTAAAACTGCGCTCCTCAGGT
Organism: Philonicus albiceps; assembly: GCA_963969385.1. Lineage (NCBI taxonomy): Eukaryota > Metazoa > Arthropoda > Insecta > Diptera > Asilidae > Philonicus > Philonicus albiceps. The sequence continues at coordinate 21,545,488 of OZ017772.1, read as the reverse complement.
TCATTCGTGGCTCAATACTATCAATCTCCACGTGAAGGTTCGGAACTTCTTCACTGATATTCATCTCTATCGAAACTACTACGTATCACGTCGCGTTGCTATCGGTTGGTCAAGAATTTATCTAAACCCAACGATGAGAGAGTGGTCGGCTGCCTAAATATTGAAGAATTAAGCCACGCCTTTCTTTCTTGGATAAGGATTATTTAGCTGCAGCATTTTCTGGAAACTAGCGCTATCCTAAAAGATTATCCTATATTATTCTATATTATTTCTCAACAAAGTATCCTCGCCTCGGTGGAAGATTAAAAGATTAATTTCTGAACTATTACGAAAAACATCCGATACTTCTTCCGAAAAATAACTACCTTACATATTTGATTATTCATCATGCACACACGTTCACTCTACATGGTGGTGTGCAACTTACCCTCCAAATACTGCATGCTTAGTGGAAGAACTAAACTTCGACAGGTTATACAAAAATGTTTAATATGCTGCCGACATCAAGCGAAAAGCGCCAATCAGCTGGGTGATCTACCCTCCGGCAGAGTACGTCCTGCGAAACCATTTGCTGTTAATAGTGTAGATTATACGACACTCTTAAATACCACGCTCTTGCGACGAAGAAGTTGGTAGACTGGCAGAGACTAAGACAGACTCGCTAAGGGGCTCCTTGGACGAGTATTGGCAAAGATGGTTTTTTGCGTATCGTTGCTGTTCGACACAAAGACAGAGTCTACAAGCACCCTTTCGCCAAGCTGTATGACTTAAAAAAAAATTAAAACTCAATATTTCTTTGCAGTATTGAACTTTATCTGACATCTACTTTAACCGAAATATTCCACGCGGGTGGCTCCTATATCCATCGTGGTGTCACCCGAGGCAAGCGGAATGTTCGAAAAACTACTCTGTGGATGGAATGTACTTCGTTCGAAACCTAGCCTGTCGCCACTTTAGTACGTTTGGACCTCGAGAAGGACACACACTGTTCGAAAGCTCTTCACTAGTGTCGTAACTGTCGTCCGAAGCGCAGTTCAATTGTCTTGAAAAATAAATTGCTAGAACTAAAGAAAAAGTTTTGTTATCAAAAGTCCGGTCTCCGGTAGAAGGTCGTTAATAAATAATAAGAAGAGTTAAAGATGAAAGGAAATGGATTGGGGAGGGGTATGGGGTATTAACAACAATGTGAGGAAAATTTCACTTTAAATAAGCCGTGAGTGTAACATTGAATTACTATAAATACAGTCTACCTAGTAATGCTTCTCAAGGTCATTAAGATAAACACTTTCTACCAAATTAGTAACTGTTAATCTCCCTTTAATTAAACCATGCTGCTTAGATGATAGTAGTGATTTAGAGCAGAAAGATAGATAATCATTGATTGCATCCACGAATGGAATTCAAATTATACTGGAATTGGAATCACTCAGTTAACTATCAAATTTATTTAAAAGCAAATTTTTGTTTACCAAAAAAATTAACTATAACAATTCTGGAGCTTACTTGCTAATGTGAATAGCAGAATTGCTGATTGATATTTACAATATTCCAAATTATTTTAACAGTTTAAATTAAAGGAAAACGATTTTAAGTTCTATGTAGGTATTTCAAATATAAATTTTATAAGGTTTAAAAGAATTCTAAACTGAAATATTCCAAGTTATTTACGGTAATTTTTATTTAAAATTAATTTAAACTGTTAAATTGACAATTTCAATTTGAAAATATTCTGAGTCCTGCCACACGCAGGGTTCCACAATATGTCACTTGATCAAATTGTAACCAACGCTAAGCGGTCATATATTTATAATCATATGTGCATTTGAAGGGTGTATTATGTATTTATTTAAAGAGGTTTTCCACATCATAAATTTTGAAATTGAATCAGTTTATGCTTGCCTCACACATTGACGATTATTAACATCCTTGCGCAAATGTGGCATTTCGGATCAGTGAAGCCTGGAAAATCTTCTAGTTCATAATTTCTCTTTCGCTCATAAAAAATATGATTATGAATACTTTTACTCCTGAGAAATGCATAATTTTTTAATTGCATACTTTTATGCTTTTATGTTACCGCAGGTGGAAACCGCAACCAAAGATCATGAATTACTAGATTCACTCTCTATACAAGCTTAAAGCTCTAACCCATATGCAACTTCTAAAACTGCCTGGAGTAAATTTTTCCATTAGAGAAAGTAGCAAAGAACTACTGCTTTCTATGCCTTACCTAAATTCCAATAAGAACGAAAGAGATAAGAATAAGCAGCCAAAAATTCTCATCTGCACCACTTACAGTGTAGGCAATAAAATGCAACGTTTTTTTACCATGCATTTTTAAAGGCGGGCCAATCTGTCGGGCTCGCTATGTGCCTCTGCCCCTATGTGTTAGTGCCGTCCCCAGGCAATGTTCCAGCATAGGGAAATGCTGAATTGAAAATGGGGAACAGGCAAGTAGCACACTCAGAGCATGTATACGAATGCGGGCTGCTTACATTTTTTTACTGTGCGTTGTTAAAGGCGAGCCAAACGTATTCGAACGTGTGCGCTGCTTTGGGTGGTGAAACGTGATTTTAATTTTCGTTCCGCCTCTCCCTAAATTTTTATCTTTCTCTCACGTGTGAGCCCTTTATTACTATCCACTTTTAGCAAAATCTGCAAGGTCGGTGGATTAAGGGGACCAGGGTTGAAAAAAGATAAGGGAATACGTCAGGAGTGTCCCATCTAGTAATTCATGATGTTTGACCGCAACTCGCGAAAAGTCGGGTTGAGAACCTCTGTCCGAACAGAGATTGTTAGTTTGAGTGATTTAAGTGCCGGGAAGTTTCACAGTTCTAAGTAATGTAAGGTGAATATTTTTAACTCTATAATTTATGTTGCAGGTTGCGACTAAACTACACTGAGCATGAAATGCAGTGCCTAAGTCGTTCGCGTAGTAATATCAGCTCACTGCGTTTTGCCGATATGTAGATTTTTTATGTTTTATGCGACGCCAAGGGGCTCTTCTGGCCATAGTACAAACAATTCATGGACCAGAATCCTTGGTTATTTGATTGCACCCAATTATGTGTATTTATGTATATTCGAGGAGAATCTTAAAAAAAAATCTCTTTTGAATGAACGGGGACAACATAAAAATATTTCCAAACACCAGAAACGTGCGTGAACGTACAGATAAATTAAATAAAAACGTCAAAGGTTCCACAAGAGAAACCTACGTAAAACAATGCTAAGCACCTCGTCAGGTCAATTCAAATAATTTTAATCAAGTTTATTTAAATAATTTAAAATTATATATTATATTATATGTATATAATATAATACAGGGTATGCCAAAATAAGTGGTATGAAAGATCTGATCTAAACAAACAAAAAATTGTATGGCAGAGGGGTGAATCTCAACTGTGTGGAAGTTACAGCATGATTCATAAATTACAATTTTACATGATATACACATCACTCTTTCATTTTTATCTGTTATTAACTCAACGCAGTAATATTCAACTCATGCCAAAAATTTACCACAAACTTGTAATAATTTTTATTACTTTTATTTCTATTTTAATTTACAATTTTTTGAATTTAATTTTCAAATTGCTTTCTTTATTTTCGTGCACTCGGTTTTCGTAGGGGAGAAAGTTTTAACAGTCAGACCAGGGAATATCACGTAAAGCGAAGCGAAGGAACCTAATTTGAACTGCCTCAATCCTATTGATGATATTGGATTGAAATGGAGACCATACTTGGCAAGTATATTCAAGGAGAAGCATAGCGAAGGTGACAAAGAGGGATTTGGCAACGTAGAAATCAAGAAACTTCTTGAATCAATGCTCCACGAAGCTAAGCGCGGAATTGGCTGTAGCAATTGGTAAAATTCCGCTATGATATTCTATCTCAAAGTTCTCTTGTTGGAAGATTCCGATGGATATTTTGCAATTAATAAACTTAATGACGTTATTGCCTTTTATTGTAATTTCCATTTGCTCCCCGCAATCATTTATTAACAAGACCTCCTTCAGTATTTTTTGTGACCACTACGTTCTCTGATAATATTTCGACCGCCTCTGTATTGTTTCTACAATAATTACATTTCATATTCCTGCTATTGATCAAATTTGCAATACATTGGTCACGATATGGTATAATTTCTTTTTCTAGGATACGTTTTTTATCTACATTTACAAAGACAGTCTGTTCTGATACAATAACTGTGTTAACATTTATATTTAATTCTAATTTATTCCCTTTATTTGGGACAGGTTTTAAAATTGTTCTTTGGTATGAACTCTTTACAAAATTTGGAATAGTAATTACAAAAATGATTACATTTTTTTAAAAAATACACAATTCTTAATATAAGGTAACATTTCGACAGTAATTTTATTATCTATTATTTCTTCCTTTGTCTGTGGGTAAAATTTCTAATTTACTAGGCAAAATTATTTCTTTAATATTTTCAATTTGTTTTGACAAAATATTGATGTTTTCATGAATTACAGTTGTAATAACAAAATATTGTACTTCATGAACCATTTTATCTACATGATACTCTATTACTTTTAGTTTATCAGCAATCATGGTTTTCATACCGTTAATATGGTTGGTTATATTTTCCATCTAGTCCGAAGTCTGATTATTAATAAACACCTGATCGTTCAAAGTTTTAATTATGTTTCTATTATTCTGCTCTATTATATCGAAATCGTTCTGGATTTCTTCGCGGTCATCATCATCCATTGCAACGGTTAAAAAATTGAGTCCCCTGCCCACAATGTTGAATAGTCCTCGCTTGTTTATACGGTGCGGGATAATACTACTGAAATCTTCTTTTAATTGTTTAAGATTATAGAGTAAGGTTGGGCGTACTTTTTCCGTACGTATTTTTCCGCTCAGTTGTATAATATTTGATTCTATTTTGTTGATATTTTCTTCATATAGGGTTAAATTTATTAGGTGCATAATTCTCTTGTAATTGTGGATAATTTTAAGATCTACTTCATTGAAGAGGATATATCCATTTCCGGATTGTATCTCATCTATTTCGATCGACGATGGTTGTGTCAATATACATGGTAATGCCAAGACCAAGATGAAAAATATTATTTCTGAAATGTAGATGCGAGATTAGGTTTGTGAATGAATAAATGTGACTTATCAGTGTGTAGCTTTCCTTTTCTGTTATCTGAAATTGCAGTAGGAGATTGAGTTGACGCACCATAAAATGGGGTGAAATACTTACAATCAAAGGTAGTAGGAATATCTTTTTAGGAATTTTAGAATTTTAAATTTCGTCTAAATTGATTGATATAACGTGGCATTTATATCATCATTGCATTTTAGCAACTCTATTTAGTTTAACATAATTTTATCCTTTGGTCTTCTTTCTTGTTTGGTTAACTTTTTGTATTCTTTTCTCCTTGTTCTTAAGGAGTGTTTAGTGTATTGATATTCTCGTGGATCTATGGCTCCATTTATAAAATCAATGGGTCTTTTCCCCGTTGAGGAGTGAATAGTTTCGTTATAAACTTTCATGCTTTTTATTACCGGATCTTCATCTAATGGTAATCCCTGCTGCTTTTCTATAACGTTCAAAATTCTTAAATGTTCATTGAGAGTAGCATGGAACCTTTCGATATCGGCATTGCTAGTATGTTTATTTGGTGTGGTAAAATGGATGTTTATTCCTTCGGTCTTTAGAAAATTGGTGAAATTCAGGCTACTAAAACCTTTTTCCTGATCTGTTATAATCTTTTTCGGCTTTCCGATCGAGGCAATGTATTGCATAATTGCATTTTTCCAATCAATCCAGTTTCTGGATTTCAGTGGTATTACTTGTGTGTGTTTAGAGAATTTGTCAATAATTGTTAAGTAATGATCACCCTTACATTTAAACCAGATGCCCATATGGACGATCTCTAGAGGATTGCTTGGGGTTTCTGTTACTTTAAATGGTAATCTTAGAGGATGCCTTTCGTATTTGGCGGTATTACAAATATGGCAATTATTTATTATTTTTTTGTATTTCTTCTTATAATTTTGGGAAATAATATTTACTTTGTAATTCGATGTAAATATCATTAATACCCCTGTGATTAGTTTTAATGTGTTGTTCTAATATTTTTTCCTGAAGATCAGGTCGGTCTTTAATATTTTGTAGTTTATGTGAACATTTGTTGAACATTTTATTGAGTTAATAACTTGTTTTTCGAATATTAGGTTATAGGTATCTATCTCTTCGATCATTACACCTACTATTCCTCTGCAGGGTATATGTTCTTTAAAAATGCAAATGAGATAATTTTCGCCGAGGTTGGGGTGAATTAAAACAATTTTCCTGATTCTTCCGTGTATTTTTTCAACTTTCGATTTTATAGATTTCTCTATAATGATTTGAGTTTTGCAAAAGTTTAAAGGATATTTGGTTATGGGAATATGATCTGAACTATCTTCGTCAGCTGAATGGATGGTTGCATTCGTAGACCAAGTACAGACCAAAGGAAATTCGTCAGAAGAATTGGCCGTTGCATCGGTAGACCAACTGTCTCCAATATCTGTTGTTGTTGGCTTATGGTCTGTTCTTATCGTAAATTTTCTACCGTAGAAGTAGGGGCGGTAGTATTTAACGGACCAAACTATTGCGAGAAGTTCGTTCTCGAGAGTCGAATTCCTGCATTCATGTTAGTTGAGAGTACATAATGCAAAACATATTAGATGATTGTCTTGCGACAATACTAAACCAATGGCGAAATTACTTGCATCAGTTGTTAGTGTAAATTTTTTTGAGAAATCAGGGTATATAAGAATTGGATCGGTTGTAATCAATAGCTTCAATTTATTGAAAGCCTCTTTATATTCAGAACTATTGAGATCTATTCGTTTATCATTTTTTTGATAATTTGTCAGCGGCTTTGCTTTGAGCAAACTCTTTACTGGATTTACGGTAATAACCGACCAATCCCAAGAAGGGCTTCATTTGTTTGGGTGTTTTAGGTAAAGGGAATTTATTAATAACATCGATTTTATTGGGATTAGGTTTTATTCCTTTCGTTGTTACAACATGGCCAAGAAACTCTGTTTCTTGTTTAAGGAATTCACTCTTGTCGAGTTGAATTTTAAGGTTGGCATTCTGAAGTCTTCCTAATATTTTATTTAGGGAATCAAAATGTTCTTCCTTACTTGTACTAAAAACAATAACGTCATCCAAATATACGTAGCAAATTTTCCCGATCAATTCCTTCAAAACGGAATTCATCTACCTTTGAAATCTTCCAGGAGCGTTATTTAGACCAAACGGTATCCTAAGAAACCCATAATGACCACTATCTGTGCTGAACGCGGTCTTTTTAATATCTTTTTCGGCTATCTCAATCTGATGAATTTAGCTAGGTCAAGCGTTGTGAAATACCCGGCCTAGTTTATCTAAATTATCCTCGAAAATGGATCGTTGAAGGGTTGGTTTGGGCAAGTATAAGGTAAGGTTAAGTAAGGTTTTGGTAAGATGGATATCGAAGGCGACAGAGTTGTTGACCATCCGCAGCATGCTGGTAAAAGATTCGAAGTGACCATAATTAGTACGATGACTTCCAAAGTGAAAGGTTTGGAAAGATCTAACATTACAGGGGCTAGTATTAAAGGATATGCTGCGAAGGAGGTCAGGGCAATCGATGGAATCGGCTAGGACTTGGTGAACGAAAACAATATAGGCGACATCTCGACGTAGGGCGACGGACTGCTTAGATTGATTAGTTTTAGGCGGTTTTCATAAGAGCGAAGATTGTGGAGGTCTGCCCAGGGAAGGCCGCGCAGGGCAAAGCGGATGAATCTGCGTTGAACAGATTCAATCCTAAGTAATCAATAAGTGTGGATTACGAGGGTGATCAGTCCTCACAGGCGTACTCAAGAAGTGGTCTGACAAAGAAGATGAAGAACGACTTAGTGATGTAAGGGTTAGAGAATTCCTTAGAACAACGTTTAATGGAGCCCGAAGTAGAATTGGCCTTGGCTAATTGAATGATCTATGTGGAAACGGAAATTGAGCTCACTATCATATCACAGCCTATAACACCGAGATCGCGGAGGGAAGTGACAGAAGGAATGGGTTCACCAGAGAGGACATAGGATCTGGGAGAAGTGGAGGTACGCACACAATTTAGCATGTAAAAAAAGTAGTTAAAATCACGGTTGGGATCGAGGTCGTTAAAGAATTGACTGAAAAATTCAGCAAAACGGTTGGCAACTTCAGAAGGGTTAGATAAAAAAGTGTCGCCAAGCTGAAGGACGGTGGGGTAATCGTTGGATTTTCGGTTTACATTAATAAGCTTGTATAAATGTTTAAGCTCGGAAATTTGGATTGCATGGAGGATAGGTAGCCATTGTAGAGGGATTCGCATCTTTCGGAAAAGAGGGAAGAAATGACGTCGTAGGGGAATATCAGATCCTGATGGGAGAAAAGCATGCTATAATTTCTTCCTTTTATTGCGTAGAGAACGAAGTTTTTTATAATACCAGGGCAGTGATGAAGAGCGACTCTTTAGGAGTTCCAAGGGAGCACATTGGGATAAGCAGCTGAAAAGTTCAGAGTAAAATAAAATTACACCGTTATCTATTGATAACTGGGTGTTAGATAAGGGTGTGAGTACATTGGAATGATTGAGGAGGAGGTTGAGCTTCATAGAATCGGCTTTGCGGAAGTTATAATGAAAGGCGGTTACAGAGTTAGCGAGATGGGTTGAATCCTCAAAAAAGAGAGTAGAAAAGAGAAAAGAAAGGAAGAGTGGAGGGTGGCGCGAATCAAGAGTAGAAAGAAGAGCTTTCTGTAAAGAATGAGTTAAGTGGGTTAGAAGAGAAAACTACATTAAGCTGCCTACCAAGATGGTTTTCAACGCCACTGCTTTAGCATAAGCCTGAGTCAGAAGTATGGTCAATAAATAACCAGGGGACCAAAGAAGACGAGGAAGGTTAAAATCGCCCAAAACTTTAATATCATCGATGGGAAGAGCGATGCGGACAAGACATCTACTACCTCAGTTATGTATTTGTAGGCTTCAAGAGGTTGGGCTGGGCGAATGTATCAGCAAATAATGTAAAGGAAACGGCGGTTGAGGGAGATTTTTACAAAGACCCACTTGAAAAGGGATGAAGAGGATTTTATCAGGGTAGAACTAAAACGGTTGTGAACTGCAATAAGGACGCCAGGGCCAAAAAGACCGGGATTAGTTGAGCAGCCGTCAGCGCGAAATACACTGAAGTCGGACGTAAAAAATTCATTGTTGTTAATCCCGGGGGTTACGGTAAGTTAGTTGCGGAGAGCGAAAAAATGTCATAGGGAAGTGACTGATACTTCAAGAAAACATGCCGGATTTAAGAAAGCAGCCCTCTGAAATTCTGGGCTGCACAGCAACAACTTTACTAAAGCCATATGACGGAAACCATGAAGAAACTGAGGCATTCATCGAGTCACTGGAGCTATTAAATGAATTAACCCCAGTAGACTAAACAACAATAATGATTAAATTTATAAAAATACACACATAAGGAAAAGCCCGATACGTAATAACGAATGAAATGAACTCTGTAAGCCTCATAAAAGCCAAATTAAGGCAAAAATTCACCGCAAAGATTTCTTTAGAAGCAGTATTGACTCACTTAAAAACTTGCCATCAAGGAAGTAGAAAATTGATAGACTACGCAAATCAGATAGAAAACTTGACCAGGCAGCTAACCAGAGCCTATATATACGGACAAATCGCAACCGGCAAGGCAGTAGAAAAACTAGCCGAGAAAGCCGTGGTGCAAACATTTGCTAAAAGTGTCAAAATCCTGAAACATCTCGAATACTTACAGCGGGAAATTTTACGTCAGTAACAGAAATAACTACTAAAGCAATGACAATCGACGAACCACAAACAAGTAAAGTATTACACTATAGAGGTTCAACACTTGGGAGAGAAATAATAATAGAAACACAAACAACAACTCCAGACGTTTCCAATCAAATAACCAATGGAAAAAAAACCGTTGGAACTCACACAATAACAACAACAGGTACCGAAATAACAATAATAATAATAATAATAAACAACAGCAACTATAGTAACAATCAAAGCCAAAAAAAGAACCACTGGAATAACCAGAACAATAGAGGATATAACAAAAATAGAAGGATAAATTTCTGCGAGTCGAGAGAATAATAGAACTCCCCCCCTCCCCCAGCCAAGCACAAAAGCAGTAAGGAATAGAACACCGGGTGTACCAAGTGAGTTTGTGTTCATAAAATTTTATCAAAACATATGTGGATATGTGCGACACGATAGGCACATGCATAGTGGATACTGGAGCTGACATATCCATATTTAAAAGAGAAAAAGTTGACAACCATTAGCACATCTACCGCAAAAAACACGAGCATAATTCAAGGAGTAACGGATACGAAAAAGAAATCAATAGGAGGAACATATACAAAGTTGCATTTTAATGAACAATTCATAATCGAGCATGTGTTCTAAATTGTGGACAATGACTTTGCCCTCGAAGCCGACGCAATTCAATTTATTATCGATTACGACACGTGGAGACTTTTATTAAACGCAGGTGACAATTCGGTACAGATGCCAATTCTAAATAGCCCTATGGATAATTCGATTTTCATACCACCACGGTGCGAAATTATTAGGGATATAAAACTCTCATGAAAAGGTGTCCACGAGAACTTAATACAATAATTAGAGGCGGAGAAATCATACCAGGCATATTCATTGCTGGGGCTATAATTTCTACAAGTAAGCCAATTGTCAAAATTCTAAATATTACAAGCGAATCGTGCACCATAAACAATCGATATCGAAACACTACCTTTAGCAGATTTCAATGTGTTTAAGACAAATTTGTCTAAAACAAATAGAGTAAACCAAATTCTGTCAAAGCTAAAGCTAACTATTCCCGAATATCCAAGCACTCAATTCGAAAAATTGTACCAAGATTATCAAGACATGGTAGACTCGTTTACACAAAGAACTATTGGATTCCTGAAGCACATAAGCAAGAAATCAGCCAACAAGTTGAAAAAATGCTAGCCACTGGAATCATAGCGAATTCAGTTTCATAATTCCCCTATATTGTTAGTGCCAAAGAAAGTCGCTGATAGTAATAACAATAAATGGCGTTTAGTTGTAGACTTCCGAAATTTAAATAAAAAGTAGTGAGTGACAAATTTCCATTACCAAGAATTAATATAGAAAACATTTACTTCAAGGTGGTCATAAAAACTAATTGTGTATTTATTGTTGTGGAATTATAATTATTATTAAATTATGTATGGGCTACATGCAAATTCTTCCTAAACTTACTGTGTCAAAATTTACTACATTTTCTGCAATCAAAATGTCTTCATTTGGCAGACTAAAATATTGATAAATACCTTAGTGTAAACAGATTCATGAAGACCCGTCTTTACAGCAGACATTCTCTACCTATGCGTAGCTTAAAGCTAAACAACTTCTTACGATGAAGAATGCAAGAGATCGAAAAATATTTTAATAACTTCTAGACGACTGAAAGATAGTTCGTTTTAAACTGTTCCTTTTATTTCGTGGAACTAGCCTATTGGCTTTGGAAATCTGTAGTATGTATATGTGCTAAAATAAAACCTGAAAAACATGTGATAACTTTTATTTTGTAATTAATATATGATCACAAATCGGTAGACGTTGATTAATGAATCTCTTTTCCTAAAAAACAATCACTTTTAACTGTCAAAAACGAAAAAAATTCAAAACTCATTTAAATAGAAACATTATGCAGGGTTTGTGCTAAGGTCTGAGTGGCATATGCCAATCAATTCTACTTGGTATTCTGATTAACGTTTGTTTCGAGGAAGGTAGAATATGGAGAAATCGAAATTTCTTTTAAAAAACCTTTGTTGCTTGTTTTTGGAAAAATCATAGCAGGGATTTTAAAAGTTGAAAAATATTAGTTGTCTTCTATTTCTGTAATAATAAATAAGTTGCTCCCTATGAGAAATTCTCTCATGTTGCACACAATGGATATAAATAACGAATAGATAAATGACGAGCATATTAGCTTAAAATAGATATATTAAGGATTAACCTCAGTTGTGTCGACGAGGATATATGTATGTATGCATAACTTAATTAGTAAGCATTTATAATTTAACTATCTTATCACACAGTGACGTGATAAATTTGCCCTCGTAGACCATTAAATGCCATTAAATTCTGCTAAGTAGTCAACGTTGAGAAGGAAGATTGTCCATTGTTAAATTATAACTGCTTAATTTTATTTAAAGAAATATTGTTTACCTCATTAAATTAATATTCAGCGATGATGATCATATTCGATGAAAACAGAGCACAATAATCATGCTTTAAAATTAACAAATTAACCAAATTGTGAAAAAACTCAAGCGCTATAAATTGATTTCTTAGAAAATGAATAAAATATGATAAACTGTCGTTTCGTTATGAGTAGCATATTTAGCATAAACATTTAAGAAACAGTGTTTTATGCTTTTCGGAATATTTAAAATAATAAATGTTGAAACAGCTAAACCAATATAATCATACAAAATTACGTATAGCAACATAGAGAGTTAAACTGAACCTGTTACGTATAGCAACATAGAGAGTTAAACTGAATCTGTAATTTTTATTTCTCACTGTAATTAATATTTTAATGTCCGGCCGTTAAAAAGTATTGTTTAGAAAAAGATTCTACTCCGTTCCGAACACATTTACTATCAATACTTTGTCGGATATGCATATACTAGTGGCTAGAATTTATAAGTACTGCAAATATTCAACAGGTTTTTATAAATACTTTAATCAGTTAAGCAATTCCAGTGAACGAAGTTTATAACATTATCTTCATACGAGCACTTTTATTTTATTAAACTCGAAGCTGTACCGCGCTTAAATCTGATTAACTTCAAGCTTATGCATGCCAAGCCTGAGGGCTAGCGTTATTGCAGCTTCTCGCAGTTTTCAATATTGCACTTCGCCTTGAATAAAGACACACCTCATGCAACGTGACCCAAACATGTAACGATTTAAATCATCCAATCATCATATAGAAATATTGTCACGTGTCAGGTGTTGTGTTTTCATTTAAACGTGGCTGGAAACTTCTGGAGAGCGATGCGCCTGTCTAATATCTACAGTTGACGTCGTTTTAAGTGTACGCTAAGTCAGGCTCAAATACAGCCACTAAATGAAGATATCACCTTCATAATCGGTGTAGTAATTTCGCATATTATTCACGTTGAGATAATATGTACAAGTTCAAACATCGAAGGAAAGTAGAAAAATTTTAATTTCTAATTTAAGCATTCATTGAGGTTAGAATTTTTTTTTATTCTAAATCCTTTCGGAGGAAGTATTAAATGAAAACTGATTAAATAGATGTTCGAATAACATACATCCGTTTAAATAGGGTGGTTTTTAGTCAGTATATCAAAAAGAGTAGAATGAAAGATCTGAAAAATTGTATGGCAAGGGGCCACCCCAACCGCTTGGGGAGTTACAGGGTAGTTCATAAATTCCAATTATTCATGGTGTGAACACCATTATTTTATTTTTATCTTTCTTATTGTTATCTTTCGACTATCCGATTGTGCTTTCCAAAACTGTCATTAATGTTGACTCACCTCTACAAATTTTTCATTAAATACTATACGAAATGTTAATTTTATGAAATTTATAATTAATGAATCAGTATTTTGCAGTCTCATGTCGCATCAACTAGCTATAAGTTGTACGAGTAGGTAGGAGTTTAGTAAATAAACGGAAAAGTAACGATTAGAAAAATTAAATGTTCTTATATGGTCGAGTTCGATAATGGTACTTTCGATGAGAGTTTAAACCTTGGGTAGAAAACCAAAATAACCTACAACTGACTCACCATCGACCAGCAACTACTTCGCATCATTACAGTGTCTCGAAGACAAAGATGGTGCAGAAAAGATTTCCAAAATTAAACCTCCACCAACAACATTGTTAAAATGTAGCAGTGATTACACGCATAACTTGATGAAATCAAATTACATCTCAGACTACACTATAAAACTGATCTCTATTGGAATAAAAATGTATTGTGACTCATTGGAATCATTCCAAAAACTTAAGGATGTTCCAGCAAAATCAAATTTGGAGTGTTATACACATTGTCTAAAGGAACAAAAACTAGTTCAATTTGTGCTAACCGGATTGCATCCGGTTAAACCAGAAAATCTGCAAATGAATTAAACACTTTGGGATTCAATTGCCAATATTGCAGTACAGCCTAAACAATCATCAGCAGCAAAAGGACCAGCTCACGCGTCAAAAATCTACCTTGTTCATATTTCAAGTAGCTTGCGGAAAGATTGTAAAGCCCTGTTTGATAAATTAATAAAATAAAGTCGAAGCAAATACATCGACATCAGAGTAAAATCTATAACTCGTAATAGAAGTACTTACCCCAAAACACAGAGCGCAAATATTCCTACTAGGAGTACTCTTCCAACAGAGTACAACATCCACTTTCCTCTTCTCCCGCACACGGGAAGCAACAACACGCAGCCAGTGACAACGTACAACCGCGGGTGGGATCAACACAAGTTTAACTTATCAGTGCCAGCAAATGATATAGGTTATAGGTTATATTTAACGAAATCCAAACTTCCTTCTGAAAAATAAGATTGATGCAGAAAAGATGCTTAAACCAGAAATCACATTTAGCATTAAAAACTATATAAGTTATAGGATGAATAGAACTGCCTCATCTGGTGGAGAAATGGCCATAATAGTATCGAACAAAATAAAACAAAACTTACTATCAAACCTAAAAACAAAATTTATAGAAAACATCGGTATTGAGATTAAATTTTCAGATTCTCTAGAAATTACAATATTTGCTGCTTATTTCCCTGGTAGTAAGAAACTCAAAAGTCTTTAAAAAAATGTTATAGTGATAGGTGACCTAAACTGTAAACACTGCAACTGGGGTTGCGTGAAAGCAAATTCCTGGAGCACCAACGGTTTACGACAGTCAAAAATTATGAAATATCTTTTTTCTATGATCGTACCGTTTCCGTACCACCGCCAGTGGAACCTTTATGTGTTTGTTAATTTGGAAGAATGTTAGGCCTTGCCGAGGTGCACAGAATACTACGATCGAAAATTATGAAATATTGTTTTCTCAATTTTTAATGAGGGTGATTTGGACCCCGAAAAAAATTTTGTTTTTTTATCTGGCATATCATTAAAAAGACTTCAAGACTTCAAGAATTTCACAAACTTTTGGTGACTATAGCCTTTTTTGTTGAATATAGCCCCAAATGGACGAAAAATTGAAGTCCGCCTCCCCTTTATCTTCTAGGTTTCTAAAACTAAAATAACAGTAACACTACCGCTTTTTGTTGTCAGTTTAATATATTCTGAAAAAAAAACTATTTTTTTTCTGTTGGCTTATAACAAAACTTCTACTAATATACTCGTATATAATAATAACATTTAAAAAATCACTTTTGCGTCCGTTTGTTTAAAAATTATTAAAATTTGACAATACAATACAGTCCTATTAAGTTCTTGCGTTCCGGAACATATGAAAAAAAATTCTAAGAAACCCCAGAGTTATATTTTCGAAATATTTAAAGGAAAAACTAATATTTAAATATTATTCCTTCAAATAAAAATTATTTATCCTTTCTTTAGTAAATTTATAATAAGGAATAAATAAATAAAATAATGTAAAGACTACAACTCTCAAATTCAAACTGCAGCAGGACACAACTCAGCAGCACGCCCGATGGTGTCCAAGTAACGAGTACTCCACGATAATGCACATTCCCGAATCTTGCCTAACCTTTTATACCTCTAACCTGGTCATAACTAAATCCTTTGGCGCCTAAACTATGCGCATGCTAGGACATGTTGAATTAAGAAGGTGCCTGTTTCCTATTTTGTTCATTGCACATGTGCGAAGGACTTTAAGGCCATGCACAAGGAGCCTATGCTTCCCTTCTTAGAATTGCACAAAATGTGAATCGTACTTGTCAAGAGGGGTTCAGTTATTGTTTTTCCCTTTCAGCACTTAATTACGAACAAAACTTTGTGCCGATCCATCTGAGTTATTTATTACCACAGACATTCGACGCTATTTCCAGATTATCATACTGCTGCTCGTCCTTACAAACACCCTTGCTGCTGAGACGATATGCTACAATCTTTAATTTACTTATTTAAGACCAAGCGGGACTTCCCTGGTTTTTCCATGACCCTTACAATAATAATAAATTAATGGAAATAGCAACTATAATAATAGATAGTAATAATAATAATTCCGTTTGTTTTTAGTATGTATATGTTAAATTATTATTTTGTGAATGAAAAGATAACAGCAGCTAGGTCATAATTTATGGCACTGACTATGTCAACGAGAGCAAGAAAATTAATACATTTTACCATGCAGCACTCCACAGACTTCTCCATTTGTATTCGAAATTGGCATTCGAAGCAATCGGACGGTGTACTTCTATCGCAATGAGCTTTCTGAAAAAAATTTAAGTCGAGTGAATTAATTTACAGATTAGTGACTGCACAATGACGTATGTGATGAACATCTCATAAAGGAATACTTATTAATTATTTATGTTAGTGTGCTACAATAACAACAAAATAGTAATTTTAAAATTTTCTTACATAAAATTGTAATTAATTATTTAATTTTAATTCAGTGAAACTTTTAGTGAAAATTGAGATAAAATTAACTAAAAATAAAATAAAGTGACTTAAATAAAATCTTCATTTTTGAGCTGTTATCAAAGCTTGCATATCTAAGCTATACATTGCAATAAAACAAAATTTACATACTCGTATATACATATATAGTTCAATTATAGTCTTACAGTTCTATCAAATCTTATCAATAAGCTTTTTTAGCAACTTAAGGAAATAGCAGGCTGAGGATATTAATATTAATCGCGTACAGAGACGTCATTTGTATATGCGTATGTGCAAAATTTTTACCTAGCACTAATATTTTTTCATTACCATACATCTTTCGCTGTGATCTCGCGTCTTTATGCACGCGAGCTATCCGCGCTGTAATTAGAAACTTTCACACGCATCCGATCTAGACGGTCAGCCCTGTCTCATGCTTTTATTATTACATTATTCACATAAACGCATTGCGCTTGCGCAGAAAAAGTGTCAATAGCATTAAATTATTGTTCTTTTATTGATATTCAAACTTTTAGTATAATAGTAAATTAATAACCGGATCAGAGGTAGACTTGTGACTTCTACATGCTTGTACAAAGTTTTTCTAATTTTAACAATTGCGTTTGATCTTATTTAGAGCGCTAAATCTAATCTAAAAATGAAAAGTTCTCATTACAAGAACCTTAACCTATTTAATAAAAATATTAAAATTCTAATCTTACCATTTGTGTATCATCTTGCGTAATGCATAATAGTTTTATTTTGTAATAAACTATTTAATATTACCAATTGATTTTAGCTTTTCCTAAAATTTCTTGCCAGCGCGACGTGGTGGTAAATTGCAGTTCCAAATTCATATTTATCTGTCTAATTAATACCAAAATCAGTTGTAAAATATAAAAAAACTTTTTGCGATCACGATTTTTATAAACTTGTTTAATTGTAAGGATTTTTTGAACGAAATGTAACTTATACATACATCCATAAATATATCTACTATCTGCAGTGCTACAATCACCAAAACAAAAGTGTTTCTTTGTTTGTTTGTTCGCTTCCACTTTTCACAATTAATGACAAATAAGGATTTATAAAATAAGAAGAAATTTCTTATTTCATTTATTAAAGGATAATATTATTAGGGAAGATAGCATTCACATGGACTAAAATAATTTACCATGGTTACCTGGAGACAGTCTGTTACGAAAATAGTGGTTATCGTTTGAATTTTTATGAAGTTACCTACCTCATATATTAAAGCAAACTTAAATGCCAAAATTAAGTTAAAATTCTCTTCTTTCAGAAAATCATAGATTGTCACCTCCCAGATTGTTAGAAACATCTGGCAATTAAAAAATGTTTACAACATTAAATATAGGCAATTAAGCACCTAGTCTAAAATCTCTAATTTGTAACGTAGTGTAGAAATACACTGTAACTTAAATGGAAAGAATTATATTCTTAATGGTAAACCGTTCCCGTTTAGAGTTAGGTGCATTGAATCTAAAGTATTCAATCTTCATGTTGTAATTACTTTTGAAGAGTAAATGCTACATTAGCAAAATTTTGCATTGCGAATTAAGTTCGAAATGTTCAATCAAGATATGATTACATAGACAGTCAGTATGACACTAAGGCATAGAAGTCAGGAAGAAAAAAAAACACCAATAAATGCAAAATGTTCCTGTTGTAATAAATTTGCTGGAAAGAATATAATGTGTTTTTTTTTACCGTTCATATCTCTTCAGCAAAATTATGATTTCTCATTTGTCATCCGGCCATTTAGTCCAGGCGTATATGTTCCAAGGTATCAAGTTTAATAGGCTTAAGTCTGTTCAAGTAAGCAGCAGTACAAAGCGAACAAATCTATCCTGAACGGCTTCCAGACGATTAATATGAGAGGTGAAAAAGGCGACCAAATACAACAATTTGAGCCGCAGTGACCTCTCTGGCGGTAATAACCGCCGCGACGTCGTCGGTATACCCAACTAGGAACGACCGTTCTGGCTTCTCCATACGCAGCATCCCGTCATATGTATAATTCCATATTTCGGGACCCAGTATGGAGCTCTGGATTGCCCTCGCCGACAGGACCTTCGTTTCCGGGTCATCCTCCGCCCAGGCTGCGTCGACCACCTCCTGGATAGCGCCACCGTCGACCTACCTTTACGAAAGCCATATTGCCTCTCGGAAAGGTGTCCAGCGCCCACAGCAGCCGCATGGAGGCGAGACTTCAGGAGCTTCTCCAAGAGTGCCGGCTGTGTCGAACATAATAAAGCGGTCTCTACGACCCAGGAGACCCTACTGGTCTCTTGCCCTTGCTGCTTAGTACAAGCTGCCTCCCAGCGGGAGGGAAAAATTTCCGCTTTCAGGCAGGCATTGTACATCTCCAGTAAGAGCTCTGGATGGCTCGCCGTCAACGCCTTTAACACCCCCGCTGGGATCCCGTCAGTTTTGCAGGCCCTGCAAGGCCCTCGTGAGGTGCTCCGTTATGAAGGGAGGAACCTCGGGTGCCCTACCGGCCGTGCGGATAGGCTCCAGCAGCTGGGAGGAGAAAAAGGCATCCATAATGGAGCGGACTGTCTCCGCATCAAATGGGACGCTCTGAGAAAGCGCCCTCAATTTGCGAAGAACAATCCTATAGCCTAGACCCTAAGGATCTTAATTATGATCATCCCCTAGCCGCTTCCATTAGCGGTGCTTACTCAACTTAATGGCCCTGAAAAGGTCCCTCGCTTCTGCTTTCGCATCGTCGGATCTGCAGATTGCGCTGGGATCGCATCGCTCGACTCGCTGAGCAAGCCGCCTGAGACGGAGGCACTTTCGCCTCAGTTCCGCGATCTCATCCCTCCACCAGTAGGCAGTATAGATTTTAAGAGTCTCCAGACATTCTCAATGGGGTTAAGATCGGGAGAATTACTTGGCCAAGGAAGTCTCTAGATTTCACAGGTCGTCAACATATTTTTTATAGATATGGGATAATAATAGGGCGCGCCTCCGTAAAGGCGTCTGAATATCCACAACCCTTCAAATAATTAAAATATGGTATTAAAATGTCATAGAACACTTCACCGGTACTAGGTGCTGTTAGTTCCCTCGACAAAATTTACTGGTTCAGGTCTGCGCTTGAAATAGAGGACCATATCATTACGGCTGAAGGATGTTTGACGGTTCTAAAGATGTAATCTTCCTTATACCGCTACGCTGGCCTCCTTCGAACATATTGACGTTTCTCTCTTACTTCTGCAGTCCTGCACTCATTGCTAAGTACTATCTAAACAAAACAGAAAAATAATGTTTTTGTTTTAAAGCGCACTTCTGCCCAAGAAATAGAGTCAATATCGATAATAATAAAAGGAAAAATCCATGTAAATATTCATTTTAAGTATGTTTTTCCCTTTTCCACTCTGCTGCTGTATAATTCAGATGAGTTTTTGCGAACTCTAACCTAGCTCGTCGCATTTTAAGAATTAGTTTATGTTTTCTCACTAACTTAAAGTTGACTTTATACAGACGTCTCCTTAAAACCTTTGCTGGTATTTCTCACCAAAATGATTAAGATGAGGTTATATTTTTGTAAGATCTATCAAGGTCTTCCTGTGTCACACCATCGTCCGCTTTTATATACCATCATCATTGAACTTGATATCATATCATATTAGGAACCAAGAACTTTATATCAAATACTAGGAACTGCATATCAGTAACCAGGAACTTAAAATCAGGAGCCTGAAAGTTCATTATTCGAACAAATAAGCCCCTAAAAGCATGAACACGAAAGAAATCAAATCGTGAAAGGAAAAGAAGATTTAGTATTATTAACAGATTCAGCAAGTGAAAGATTGTTGGAAGAAGAGAAATAGGACGGACGAACAAGAAGGATAACATATATATAGTGTTTAGAATTGATACCGTACGATCAACGAGAAGAATCACTTAACGCTCAAAGAAAGCGTGGAGCTCTGAATGGTCATATGAAGATATAGGTCAGTTATGCTAACAGTGAAGACAGTGGAGCACTCGAATTAGACAGTAGGAAGATCAAGAAGATGAAGGCAAAAAAGAAGAGCAAAATTGCAACAACCTTAACCTGAATAACTTTATTCTAGTAAAAGGTGTTTGCAGGAAATATACTAGTCAGATTACAGAAATCTCCGGAAATGAATTCATAATTAACATAATTCGAGAATTTCGAATGTGGCCGGAAGTTAAAAATGAAATTGATACAACAAAAGCTCCATAATTAAAAGATTGAATCAGCTTATTAAAATTTCCTATGAACCTTCACACTACTATCACACCGTAGCTATCTGACAATGTTGTAACTTTTCATACTTTACTTTATTATTTTGAAAACAGTATTTCTTTGCCTTGAAGAATTTGTTTAATATTTATTTTTTATTTACTATATTACTAAATATATGGGAATTTGCAGCTTTTTTATTAATCGCAAAATGATTTGAATACGAACTTTACAACCTGCCATTTTAGCCCGTCACATGTGCCAACCTACCCCGCCTGTGGTTTTTTTTTTAGAAATTAAATAATAAAATTTAAAAAAATTTGTTAAGTACGATCCTTTGCCAACTAGCCTCGGTTTCCCCTACCCATTTCTTTATAAAGATAAAGATAAAGATAAAGAGGGTAATGATTCCTAAAAGACAAAACGTATTCTGTATTCATCTCCGTGGCACAGGTTACGAGTATATATGTGAAAATTTCAAATAAATCGGTTGAACAGTTGAAGCGCATAGGTGGAACGAACCATAAACTTATATTATTTACATTTGCAATTTTAATTGTTAAAGAATTAATTATTTTTTGCACCTTCATAATCTACAGTTCTTTAAGCTATTTAGCTCAATTAACTATAAGGAAAAAAAGTGTTTGTGACATTATATACACAAAATAAATATTTATCACAAGTTTAATATTCAAAATGAGTGTTGTGGACCCAACTTAAAAATATAAACGCATTTAAAAGGTTACAGCTTAAAGTAGTGAGTGAATGTCAGTATAACCTGTACTTCTTACAAAACGTGAGCTATGTCTGAAAAACTAATTACAATTATTCGCGGACTGTCCGATGATGATCCACAAAATGGCGTTAAGCGTGAAAAGCACACAGTACATTGGTTTCGACGGGGACTTAGGCTGCACGATAACCCAGCTCTACGGAAAGGAATACAAGGAGCAGTCACCATGCGTTGCGTGTTCGTAATCGATCCATGGTTCGCAGGGAGCTCTAATGTCGGAATTAACAAGTGGAGGTACGTCTATCTAATTCTGTTTATGGAATTTATTTTACTTTTCTCAACACAAAAACCTTTAAAAAATTCACGACACCATCCCTATTCGCGAACATATCAGCACGTAACTTCTTATCGTCGCTATAATTGTAAGAACATAGTCAGCATTGTTCTACCTAAAATATATTAGTACAAATTACATGAAAATACATACATTTACCCATGTAAATTATTAGTGTATGAAGGGTTTCCGTAAAATTCAAACAAAGGACAATTGTGTGCAGAAAGTCTCCATTGTGCTGTGAAGTAAGCATGCCACTACGAGGTTGTGTGTGGGTTCGATTCCCATATGAAAACCTTGCTTCAAAAGTAAAAGTAAGAAAAGCTAAAAATAACAGACGAACAAAAAGAAAACCAAAACTAATAAAAAAATAATAAAGTGCCATATAGGCTTAGTTGTCGAGTGCATGAAAATAAGAAAGCAATTATATAGTAGAATTAAATTCCCTCGTCTATGGAAGGGAATGGAAGAATTTCAGCCTGATTAAAAAATAGCGAAGCTATTAAATTTTTAAATATCTGCAAATGTAGTGTAACTTGAATGCGTAAGCATTGAGTCCGTACTGTCCATAAAAGATATGTACCGTCGATTCCACACAAAACCCCACTTCAAAATTTGGTCTAAATGATCAATATTTGGCTATCTTGTTGTGACCTTAAGCTCGGAAGATTTTTATATTAGCATAAACAGGAAATATGAAGTTAAGACAAAGATGGAAACAACAATTTGATGCACTTATGTATTGTACAGCCAGTAGTGGCCAGCTCATTATGACCACTTTGATATTTTAACATTTCATAAATTCAAAGCTTGCTTATAAATTTTTTTTTTGCGCGAAATTGAAGATATGGATGTAGAAGATATGTGGTTTCAACAGGACATTGCCACATGCCATACAGCATGTCGCGTTTTGGCTTTGTTACGCGAGGAATTTCCCGGACGTGTATTTTCACTTTTTGGTGATGTGAATTGGCCACCAATATCATGCGATATGTTACCGCTGGTCTTTTTTTGTAGGGTTACGCAAAAGATCATGCTTATGTGGACAGTCCGCAAAATCTAGGCGCTTTAAAAAAGAACAATCATAAAATTATGGCCGAGTTATTCCCCAATACTTGCCGACGAATCATCGAAAATTACTTTAAAAGGCCTGTATGATATCCCGTGGAAGGCATTTGAATGATGTTGTATTCCACACATATTGGCAATGTCTCAACAATACAATATATTGAAATAAAAAATTGACCAAAGTCTCAATGAACACTGCGTTTTATTTACGTTTGCTTTCGGAACCACACAATGGACAACTCTGTAAATAGTTCTAGCAGTATATTCTCCAAAAATTCCGAACAAATTTTATTATTAACCACTTACAGAAAAATGAATAGTGCAGTTAATTGTCGATGATACCATTCCAATCATTGATATTAAATTTGTACTGAAATGATGTTACTATTGTCGTATATAGGGCCGCCGCCTGTTAGAGTTTTGTTTAGTGAACAAATACCAAACCATTCATTAATGCCAAAACTAAAAAAATGTGACTTGCTAAAAAGTATTTAAACGAGCCGTTGGATTTTTGGATAAAAGTCTTATGGATTGATGCAAGTGAATTAGAGCTAATGGGCGCGAAAAAACGTAAAAGTGTATGATGAAAATCATCCAAAGCTCTCAGAGAAAATAATATGCTTCAAACTGTAAAACATTACGTTGGAAATGTTATGTTATGGGGTTCTTTCTCGTCCTAGAGAGTTGATGGGTCAACGATGACTAAAATATCTTTTGTAAATATTCTGCGCGAATTTCTTTCAAAATTTATTCACGACAAGCAAACAAATTTTCCATCTGCTTGAGCCAAATCGTGCTTCATAGGCCGAAGGGAAATTCTCTGAATATGTACTGAATTGGGACTTGCAGAAAATTGTCCGGAGTGGTTGCACCTCCTTGGCACTCAACAGCAACGGTCTGCTGAATTTCCACTCGCTCCTTGTCCGTCACTTTTTAAATTCGTTGTGGTCACTAAATATGGGTGTTTAATGATTTAAAAACTTTCAATAGAACATTGAGATTTATTTTCTGAGTCAGCGGTACCATTATGTTTCCGAACGTGCTTTTTTCTTGATGAAGGTGTGTCAAAGGTTGTAAGAAGTTAGCAGTCTGCACATCTGTTAGCACTGTACAACACCTTTAGCAAACCTATATTCGCCCCACTGCTTTATACGCTTAACTTCGCTAAATAACCTCCTGATGCTTTGTGCACATCTAAGAACTATTCGTTACATCTGGGAAACGGCCATACCGCTTAATTGCAACATTGCTATCGTGGTAGGAGGTGATTAGAACGTAATTAATCTGATCAAAGATAGATAGTTCAGAAGGTATTCTCCTTTTTGCTCCCACTGACTGAGCTGGAGACGCTGCTGCGTTCATTGACTAAAACAGTTTAGACTGCATTAGGTTTCTTGGGCATTTGTACAGAATCCATAAATTTGTTCCTACAAACAGATCGACCCCATAGGTCTAGCGCACAGAGCCTCTTATGCGAAAGCCAATAATAAAACTGCAGGGCGGCAGATATCCAGAATCCGGATACTCGAGCTCCGTCTTGTGCACGCATCCCTCAGCATACTCGTATGCTATTCAAGCTTGAATCCGAGTATTTAATTGAAAAGAGTATCCTTTTCTTCTATCGAATACAGTTAACCCTCTCAGCAGAGACATGACCAAATTTCACTTTGGTTCACGATTTCGAGTTTTCGAATTTTGATAGTATGTATGTATATTTGAAACCTTAAAACAGCAATAGTACTAATTTTCACTTAAATTCATTTAATTTTGAAAAATGTTAATCGCCATTTTAAATTTCAATTTTGAAAGAGTATTCGCCATTAGCACCACCAAAAACTCATACTTAAAAATATTCGCACTAGTGACTAGAGGTGTAATATTCTTTGCCATCATTTTAAATCCACCAATTTAAAACCATATTTTATACCTCTAAAACATAATCTGTATGTTGGGGATATATGGATGTAATTCCTTTTTTAATTGTTTTCTCGATTTTGATTAAACTACTCATAAAGAGAATATTACCTAAACAAACTGAACTGAAATGATTTAATTCTTAATTCTTAATCTATTTTAGTTACTTAGCCTATTTATACAAATTCTGCTCACATGGATACATACATATTCAATAATTTAGACTAACACGATATTAACCCTCTATTAACACGGCAACACTCTTGCCCTTAGCTGGCGCACTTGACTACATGATTCAGTGTTAGCAGTAAATTGATCTAAAGTGCATTGCGCTGAAGTGTGCTGGGCAGGCGCTTTATCTAAGGTTTACATAGTTTATCACACCCTTCCCCTAAAGGAGAAAAAATAATAATAATATTTTTTGTTTTTAACATAAATTTTTTCCATAGATATTTTTTTTATGTACGGCTAACTAATATAAGTATTTAAAATTTTCCTGTTATTTACTGATCTTAACTGCTATCATTATAGTTGCTATGCTAGCTCATATTATTACATTTCGTTGTTTAACATACATACAAAGTTTGGCTTTTGCTTTGTTGGTTCAAGTGGCGATTCCGACGCCTTGAAAGAATCCAATCAGGACTGAAAGAGCGCCATTTTGATACCACAAAACTATGAGCTAGATTTTACTAGGGTAGGATAGGGTTAGAGCCATTTCATAGCGTAATAAACAATATCGCCAATCCGCTTTCCAGACAGAAATTTTCAAGAGTATAGTTCTAGCTCTGGCAAGAGCTGTACACTTGCACAGAAAATGGTCAGGCGTCTCCTTCCCATTTTGGTCTTCCTTTTACTGGACACGAGACCTTATAAGCCGAGATTATATCCTTCTTGAATTTATCCACACTCGCGTCCAGCTCTTCCACCGATTTGAATAGCGGAGGAAGTAAAACCTGGGTTTTCTTTTTAAAAATATGACTGAACTTCTCCAAATCGATTCTTTTAGGGTTTCTAAAAGAATTAGGTATCTCAACCTTGAAATTCACATTAAGGAGAATCCATTTGTGATATGAAAAAGTTCTCATACTCTCCACTTTACCACCTTAAAAACGTCGTTACCAAAAAGTAAGGTGAGATCCAGCACCTCCTCCCAACCATCGAAGTTTCCTGTGCTTAGGAACGTGAAAATTGGAGTAGAGCCCACAATACAAACAACTAAATTTGTATTAATAATAAAGCCAACGAATGACTCATAGGATGTGCTGTGCATTAGCATCGCAGCCCACTAAAAGATTTGCCTTATTGGAGAAAATAAGGGTAAAAACTTTGCGGAATTCTTCGAGTGGAGCCACAGACCATCAAGTACAATATGTGACACCCTATATACAAGTCTAAAACTCTAAACCATATGCAATTTCTAAATTTGCCTGGGGAAATTTTTCCCATTAGATAAAGCAGCAAAGAACTACTGTTTCCCATGCCTTATCTAAAATTCAATACGAACTAAAGAGATAAGCGCAGGCCGCCAAATATTCTCATCTACAATGCTCAGGCATAGGAAAATCCTGAATCGAGAATGAGGAAGAGACAGGCAGCACACACGGAGCATATACATATACGGATGCGAGCATTTTATCACTGTGCATTTTTAAAGGCAGGAAAAAGTATTCGAACGTGTGCGATGCTCTAGGTGGTCAATTAATTTTCATTCCGCCTGCCTCTAAATTTTTGTCTTTATTTCACATTTTCACCTCTTATTACTATCTACTTTTAGAAAAATCTGCAAGGACGGTGGGCTAACGGGACCAAGGTCATAACAAGATAAGGAAATACGTCACGAGTGTCATATCTTGTATTTGATGATTTTTGGAGTGGAGCAGGCTCATCGCGAGTAATATAAACAAATGAGATGAACAGATCCCCTCTGCTTACATCATCTAATTTAAAAACTGTCAAATCGTCCGAGCTAAAATTAGCACACATAAAACATTTACGTGTTTCTTAGCCAAAATGGAGGTCCTTGGTTTACCTTGCACTCAATTCCCTGTATTGCAAAAAAGATTATAGAGCCTGTCTTAGAGTCTCATTACTTTCGTTTCTTTTAACCAGGGTTCTTGTACTAAGACCAAATCAATTTTCCTCCTTTAGTAAAACTAACAGGTTATCCGAGGCACACTTCGAGTGCTGAAAGTTAACCTGTATGACCCTCAATATTAGTACACGGCTTGCTTGTTGTTTCAAGTTTCATATCTTTCAGCATATCGTTGACCCGTTGGTTGTTCTTCTGCGGTTCCTCCGCATTGATGGCTAGCCAGTCATCTATTAGAACTGCGGGGTTATGTAGCCGCAGGCATTTTAGGACCTTCCCATTGTCCAACTTCATGTTGGGCAACAAAATGCGAACTCTCGGACACCCCAGAGTATCCTTAGCAGGGATAAGAAGAAGAAGCTTTAAACCGTCCCAGATACACGAGTTAAGGAAATCCTTGGAAAACTGGACTTAATCAACCTACACCGCCTAACTATTTCGTAGGAATCGAAACAGGGCAAAGCTCCACCCTAGTTGGTGAGTAATGGTCCATCAGCACCTCAGAGAGTTTGCCCTATTGTTGTTTAGGTGCCCGACTGTTGTACTCCTGTACAATTGCCTGGTACTTTTCCTTATCAGGAGCATATCCTCTCCTGAAGCATTCCTGCCTCTTCATTTTTATCAATCTTGTTAACAATGAACATTGTTTTGGGTATTTGCTCTTCATAAGGGTACCACTGGACTTCCTTTCCTTACTTGGTTGCTTACGGACACTATAGCTGGTGTCTCCGCCGCCGTTTTGGATGCCGAAAGTAGAACAGACAACACAAGTGTACATACTGTGGTTAGTACTCACCGCGCTGCTGAAATTTACAACCGTCTCATGACCGGAAGCGGTTAGTTAATCCTCAGACGAAGTGGAAATATCCGGGGGCATCACCCGTGCCTTGTCCCTAGAAGTAAGGTTAGGCTCCATTCCATTTCTCGACCTACAAAAAAAGAGATTTACGCCCAGAAAAGCTCTGACTTGAGTTCAAATAAATGCCCCGTCTGGGGTCACTGAGCAAGTAGCTGCACTACCTTTCCGAGAGAGATAAGAGGAGAAAAAGTTCTTCAAGCTGGATCGCACTTGGCAATTAAGCTCCAAGAATAACTATTTTCATTATTTTTTATGCAGAAAGTGTAATAATATCAGCGTATTGGAATGGCTGTCTATGTCCCCAGACATAAATATTATAGAAACAAGCAAATACAACATAGTTTGATTAAATCTTTATATGATTCTTTATCCAACCGTATTTATGAAATTATATGACTAAATGGAAAAAACACTCAATACTAAAAATGTGTCAATAAACGCCTATCTTATGATAAAGTGGTTTTTATCACTAATTTCATGCCATTTCCAAGGATAACTTTTAAGTTTTCACTTATGGCCTCAAATAATTGTCCCTTCTTAAATATCATATTCACCTTATTGAATATAGCACTTTCCGATCTCTTTTTAAACATGCCAACTGACACAGTATCGCTATGTCTTTAAACGGAAGTTGCCATAACTAATGAATCTTTCATTGAATGCTATACACCATACTGATGACATTGATAATATGCTAAACTCTTTCTATAATGCCTTAAATGTAAATATTAAATCCTCTATTCCCCATGCGCCTACTTATTTAATACCAAATAAATTACATTAAAACATAATGAATATGAAAACGCATAGAAATAAAATACCAAGACTGTGAATACGTTGCAGTTTACCTTGGTCCAAAAACAAGGTTTCTAAGCTTAATCACCTCTTCAAAAATGCAGTTCTGAATTACAGAAATAAAAGATAGAATACTCTTCTGTAGGGTCTAGAAAAGTGCTCACAGCCTTTTTGGAAGGTCACTAAAATAGTAAAAACTAGCGCAAAACCTACCCTCTATTGAAACATCAAGGGAAGCTTCTTTACGAGTAATGAAAAATCGGAGCTGTTATCTCAACAGTTTGCAAAAAACTTCACTGTTTCTTCAAACTTTAGCAGCACTGCGACAATTTAACATGTTGAAGCCTCAATGTCAGTCTTTAACTCCACATGTTCGCGGATTGACTATTCATGTTTATGGTCACAATTTATTATCTAAGCAACAGTTTGGATTTAGACCAGAACACAGCACACGTCATATCCTAGTAAGGTTGTCAAAGCATACTAAAACTCAACTCGACATGAAAACATCAACCGGTGTAGTTGTCCTTGATTTGTAGTCTACTTTTGACTTTGTCTGGCATGATGCCCTAGTCCATAAAACGATGAGGTTTGATTTTCTTGCGGAACTAACCAAGATTGTCAAAAGTTTCCTTTTTGAACGATCCTTCAGGGTGCAACTCGGAGCTGTGTCCTTCAACAAAGTCTAAATTACCCTGGGAGTCAGTTCTAGTTCCAGTCCTGTACAATATATACATGGCGGATTTTCCGCGAATAGAAAACTGTTCATCATTAATTTTTGCAAATGACACTGCCATCATTTTTCACATGAAAATGGTTCTTATATTTACTCGAAACTGCAGTTTGTGCTTAGTTAGATATTTTTTCTCCTCTTTTTAATACATTCAATTTCGCCTTAGCCTGTTGTAACATGGAATACTTAATTATTATAATTACTTCTTACTTACTTCTGCTTTCATCGTTATTATTTCGACCAGTTTTGAGTATTTCGCCCGTGTAATTTTAATTTAATGCGTTGGTTTTCTTTAAGCTTTTCTGGCTGCCTTGTTACGCTGCCTCTATTTGTATTGCTTGATAGTTAGCTTCTTTGGTGCTAGGGTGCATTTCAGTGCCTCGTGCGTTTTCCACCTGTCTGTCTGATTATATGGTTCAATGAGTTGCCCGTGGATATAACATTAGCTTTTCCGTATAACTTTCTGCTCGCTGCTGTTTCTGTATTTCCATGAAGATTCTTTGGAACGTTCGGCCGAGTTCCGATGACATGATATGACGATTTTCCTCGTCTTCCAGTCGGCGGAGCTGTATCGTTGGTCTTCTCGTGAGATTCAACTTACTGCGTCACGGTCGTTATGTGTCAGGTCTAGCTTGTATTGATTATGGGAGCAGCCTTGAAGGCTATATCTCCTGGAGAGCAGCTTAAAACAACCTTTGACTCCCGTTCGAATTAAGTTAGAAACAGCTGCAAGAGCGAGAAAAGATATTGACCCTCTATTGATATGTCAACACTCTTGCCCTTAGCTGGTTCACTTGATCACATGACTCATTCTTAGCAGTAACTTGATCTCAAGTGCATCGCACTGAAGTGCGCTGAGCAGGCGCTTACTTTGAAACTGCGTGCTTACAGTTTACGAGCTGTGAATGAACTTGTCAATGTTAACGTTATTTAAGACATAGGTCAATGTATCGTACTAGGATTGGATTTAACTGACCTAGAATTACACTTTTTATCTGAGGTTTACATAGTTTATCACAATATAACCTCTAGTAATGCTAACCACAGTGCAATTTTTAATTAAACGTAAAATTAATACATACTATTTAAGAAAGCAAAATGTTAGAAAAGTATAGCATTTTTTAAATTAGGAAAGGATGGGCGACTCATACTTATTAAATGACCAAATATATTTCCGTAATAAAAGTCCGTTACTGGATCCCTGTTTGTTATGTGTCAACCTCGAATCCTCTCAACAAAGTCAGATTTTTAGTAGTCAGTAGCCTAGTAGCCCTAGAAATGTCCTAATTAGGCGAAACTCGTTGGCGGTTATATTTGCAATTTGTCGCCTTTAAAAACTTGTGGAACGATAAGCCAAGTATTTTATTTTTATTAATAACAATAATTGTCGAGTATCTACGTGTAAATGTCTGAATTCATGTTGAATAAAAACTAACAATAAAAATAACATTAACACAAACTACTTGTACCAAAATATTCTCTTTTACATTTAAAGATTTCTTCTTCAGTGCTTGGAGGATCTTGATCGAAACTTAAGGAAACTGAACTCTCGCCTTTTTGTGATTCGTGGACAACCCGCAGATGCACTGCCAAAATTATTCAAGGAATGGGGCACAACATGTCTTACATTCGAAGAAGATCCAGAGCCCTTTGGAAAAGTACGAGATCAAAATATTACAGAAATGTGTAAAGAACTTGGAATTGAAGTGAATCTTGCAATTTCTCACACCTTATATAAATTAGACACGTTAGTATTATCTTACAATAAAACTAAGAGTTGCAAAATAATTGTTATTTTTGTTTATCTTTTTCAAGGATTATTGACAAAAATGGAGGACGGGCCCCATTAACGTATCACCAATTTCAAGCAATTATAGCTTCAATGGACCCTCCACCGATTGCAGTTCCCGCAATCACTCTTGAATCTCTGGAAGATACCTACACCCCCATAAGAGATGATCACGATGAAAAGTACAACGTCCCAACTTTGGAAGAATTGGGTTTTGATACAGAAGGCCTTAAGCCTCCCGTCTGGATAGGAGGAGAGACAGAAGCTTTACAACGCCTTGAAAGACATCTGGAACGAAAAGCGTGGGTCGCTTCATTCGGACGTCCAAAAATGTCACCTCAATCTCTCATGGCACAACCTACAGGACTATCACCATACCTTCGTTTTGGATGCTTAAGTACAAGACTTTTCTATCATCAATTAACAGGTAATGATTAATACATACACCACACCACAATAGTTGGCCCAGTAGATTTTCAAAAGCTAAGTGAATCAACTCCTAAGTCCACAAAAAGCTAAAGTCAACGAAAAAATATTTATTATTACTAAACAATAGTTTGTAGTTTCTCAAAATATAAAAGACACCAATTTAGCTTACCATTAACAACAAATTAATAACAATACTTTGTCCCTGGCTTAAAACAGTTAGTTTGTCCTGCAATTCTTCATAAATAACTTTTCGGTTGTGTGCGTAATATAATGAAATTATTTAAGGAAAGTGGTAATATTCAAGTTAAGAGGACACCTGGTCGCTCTTGTATGCTAAGTAATGCAACATTACGGTCATTAAGTCATAAAGAAAAATGATTAAGAATTATCAGCGTATGAGCACCGCAGAAATTAAAATTGAGTATGCGCGTAGCAAAACTTTTTCTCAAACTACTACTAATACTCTATTATCAAACTTGGTTACGGGTTCTGTAAGCTATGACATCTTTCTTTTACAGTGATTGTTTAATTCTCGGGCCAAAGAAAAGTCTTTTCTAACACCAGTCCAAAAACGAAGACTTTTACAATGGTCTAACGCAAAGATTCTTATTAAAAAAAGGAGACGTTACACAATATTAATTTCGATTATTTCATGGAAAATCATTGCTGAATTGTATTCTTTTATATTTTTAGAAACGAAAGACTATTGTGCTTGTGTGGTGCTTGTCTCCGTTTTTGGATTCAAACTTGACTTAATTTTCACCTTTTTTCTTCGGTTATCGTAAATCTAACTGCATTCATTTGATGTGAATGAAAACTCTAGATATACTAAGTTCTTGTTATAGCAGCAAACCACTTGTTAATAGGTAGAAAAACATAAATTTTTAGGCATACATTTAGATAGTAATAGTTGGTTCAATATTTTATTGTTTAAAAAAAAAATAAAAATAAGCCAGTATGTGCTGAAAAGAAGTAAATGCAATAGTGAATGATTAAAAAGTTATTCAATAAATGCATACAGAATTTCTCGTCAGCATTAAGAAGAATTGATTCGAATTATACAACTGGTGGGCCCGACTCTGAACAGGCCGTAGTATCACATTTCTTCAATTAACGTCAACCCGAAGTAATCGTCTACGGTTCGCAAATTGGGCGGAAGATTGTTTGGCCGAAGGTGGCGAATTTTACCGAAAAATCATCTTTCCGGACGAGGCTCATTTCCACCTCGGTGGTTATGTTAATAAGCAAAACTGTCGCATCTGAGGCGTGGAAAACGCGCATGTCATCGTGGAAAAGCCAATGCATCCACAACGAGTGACTGTTTGGTGCGGATTTTGGTCCGGCGGCATCATCGGCCCATTTTTCTTCGAAAATGAAGACGAAGCCTCCGTAACTCCGTCAATGGCGAGCGCTACCGCGCAATGTTGGCCGATTGGTTTTTCGGAGATTTTGAAGCCGAAGACTTGAACGATATTTAGACGAACAAGACAAGACAAGACAAGACGGCGCTACGTGCCATAGAGCGAACACCACAATCAATCTTTTGCGCCCTATCTTCGGAAATCGCATAATCAGCAAAAATGGTGATGTGATTTGATCAGCAAGAAGCTGCGATTTAACGCCGTTGGACTATTATCTCTGGGGAGCGGTGAAAGATAAATGTTACGCCAACAAACCAGAAACAATTCAAGACCTCAAGTGCGAGATTCAAGCTGCTATTGCTGACATAAGGCCCGAAACAATCGAAAATGTACTCAAAACTTGAAAAATATTGAGCCATTTTTTTATTACAAAAAGAAATTCCAATTTTTAAATGGGCCAGCCTGTATATATTTTTGGACGTCCATCAACAAGGATGTTAACAATTGGAGCCAAAGTTGCTTGAAGTGTCAAAAGAAAAAAATTCCTCGTCACGTTAAAAATATTTTTGGTACTTTCCTGTGGTGTGTTGGGCTGAAAAGGTCGTATCGTTTTATAGAAAAACACATTATTCAACATAGTTGCCATCGAGGGCGATACACCGATTATAGCGACCAACTTTTCAATACCATTTTTGTAGTGCGATTTGTCTTTAGCCTTAAAATAGGCCTCTGTTTCGGCGATAACTTTCTCATCGGCTTTAAATTTCTTTCCAGCGAGCATTCTCTTGAGATCTGAGAACAGGAAAAAGTCGCTGGGGGCCAAATCTGGAGAATACGGTGGATGCGGAATCAATTCGATGCCCAATTCATACAATTTTGCCATCGTTTTCATCGATTTATGACACGGCGCATTGTCTTGATGAAATAACACTTTCTTCTTCTTCAAATGGGGCCGTTTTTTTGCGATTTCGTCCTTCAAACGCTCCAATAACGCTATATAATATTCGCTGTGGATGGTTTTTCCCTTTCCAAGATAGTCGATGAAAATTATTCCATGTGCATCCCAAAATACCGACGCCATAATCTTACCGGCCGACTGTTGAGTTTTTCCACGCTTTGGATTCGGTTCATCGCGTGCACTACACTCAGATGACTGCCGACTGGACTCCGAAGTGTAGTGATGGATCCATGTTTCATCCACTGTCACATATCGACGCAAAAATTCACTTTTATTGCGGTTGAACAGCTCCAAACATTGCTCTGAAGTCGATTGTGAGCTCTCGCGGCACCCAATTTGCACATAGCTTTCGCATACCCAAATATTCATGAACGATATGTCCAACACGTTCCTTTGATATCTTTAGAGTGCCAGCTTTACAAATCAACCTCAATTCCAAAATCATTTTGTGGATTTTTTTGATGTTTTCGTCCGTAACAGCCTCTTTTGGACGTCCAGTGCGTTCATCGTCTTCGGTGCTCATATGGCCTGTACGGAATTTAGCAAACCACTTACGAATGGTTGCTTCACCTGGCGCAGAGTCCGGATAACACTCATCACGCCACTTTTTGGTATCAGCAACACTTTTTTCCATCACAAATAGTGTTTCATTAACACACGAAATTCCTTTTTATCCATTATTTTCAAAATAACAAAAGTTGCTTCACTAAAAATGCTGTATCTCACGAACTAATAATCCGACAGCTGTCAAATTTATACACGTATCTTTTGAAGGTTGGTACGAACTAAAAATGATATGGATTTAATTCTAGTGGCGCCATCTCATAGAAACGATACCAACTTTTCAGCCCAATATGTATTGGTCTACTTCCCTCATCAAACTGTTTTTGATGTATCTCACAATCATTGATTCCTTCTCGCGATGGCCTGAAGCAAATCCCATAACAGGTGGTTGATAGCTGCGCTAAAGTTCTATTTAAAGAATGGATTTCTCGATTCGGAGCCTCAAAAATTATCATCTCTTTAAAGAACTCTCAAAATTTTTAGGTCTTAAACACAATCGTACAGCTCCATAACATCCACAATCAAATTGCTTTATAGAAAGATGGCATAAGATTCTTAAAACTGCCATCAGAACTTACAAAACGAATTGCTT
Organism: Philonicus albiceps; assembly: GCA_963969385.1. NCBI lineage: Eukaryota > Metazoa > Arthropoda > Insecta > Diptera > Asilidae > Philonicus > Philonicus albiceps. The sequence continues at coordinate 21,510,312 of OZ017772.1, read as the reverse complement.
GTCTGACGCTTTACCTGAAGAATTTATAGCAACACCATCTGAATTGCTTTACAGACAACCCTTAAGACTTCCCGGTGATTTCGTTGTTCAAAATTCGAAAGTTTTTCATCAAAGCACTTTCGTTAATAACTTACATAATATTTTTCTATTTTAAAAATCGGTCTCCCTATTCCAGCTAAGAAGGACGAGACTTTCACTCAACCTAGCTTGTCACTTTTAAAAGAATAGTCAGTGCATTACAAAAAACTCTCATCATTGACCAGTATCCATGGAGAACTAAACATTCAAAAATTCATTTCCCACACCCACAAAAATTCGCCGTATACTTGGTAAAATATTTACATTTTCTTAAGTGTTTTTTGAATTAATAAAAAAGTTACAATTTCTAATTTTTTTTTTAATTAATAAATTTTAATTTCGCTCTAATAGCATTTTCTCAGAGAAGGGGCTGTTGTGGACGTTGTGGTTCTCTTCGTTTTGGATTTCTGACTTGATTTAGTTTTCACCTCGCGTTTTCCTTTTTCGATTATCGTAAATCTAATTTGATTCATTTAGAGTAAATGAAAACTTTAGATGTACATAGTCTTTGTTTGGCTGTTCATTAGCATGTTAGCAAAATCACTTGTTAATGTATTAGAAAAGCACTGCTTTATAAAATTTTTTTTAGGTTTGCCCTTAGATAATAGTAGTACGATCATTAGATCATTAAAAAAATAAAAATAAGCCAGTCATGTGTAAAAATAACGACGTGTATTCAATGGTGAATGATTAAAAATTCGGTTAATAAATACGTACAGAATTTGTTTTAATAAAAAAAGAAATGTAGCTTGAAATTCACGAGATAATTTATAAAAGCATTTAAATAAAGTCAAGAATTTTGCGTAAACTTTAACTGGCGGAGCTTTCGATTACAAAATTCAATTTCATCTTCATTCGGGACACAAGAATTAAATAGGCAATGAATGAACTATTAAATATAAAAACCCCTTTGAATTTCTTTTCAGCATCAGGAAGAGTTGATTAGAATTCTACACTATTATTGGGGTTTAATAAGAATAAATATTATTCGATATTATATGGCTTTAGTTTTTTATGGACTTAACTTGGCTGACTGATTTTAAAAATAGCATTTGAAAATCGACTGGACCAACTATTGTAGTGCAGTGTTCTTACAACTGAATATACTTAATGCAATTATTTCTTTCTTCTAGACTTGTATAAAAGCATCAAAAAGGCGCTACCACCACTATCTTTACATGGGCAACTACTTTGGCGCGAGTTTTTCTACTGTGCTGCAACTAAAAATCCAAATTTTGACAAAATGGAAGGGAACCCGATATGTGTACAAATTCCTTGGGACAGAAATTCCGAAGCTTTAGCAAAATGGGCAAACGTTAGTTACTTTTATTCCTTTCCACTCATCACGAAAAGATTTAATTTTACAGGGTCAAACAGGATTCCCATGGATTGATGCTATTATGACACAACTTCGCGAAGAAGGTTGGATACATCACTTAGCAAGACATGCTGTCGCCTGCTTCTTAACCAGAGGTGACTTATGGATATGCTGGGAAGAGGGAATGAAAGTATTTGAAGAGTTGCTATTAGACGCAGATTGGTCTGTGAATGCCGGAATGTGGATGTGGCTGTCGTGCTCATCTTTCTTTCAGCAGTTTTTTCATTGTTATTGTCCGGTAAGATTTGGAAGGAAAGCAGACCCAAATGGCGACTATATAAGGACTTATCTGCCTGTGCTTAAGGTATTTACTTTTATCAATAAAGAATAGATAAGGTGTTACATTTTAATATCATCTGTAAGTGTGGTAAATTCTTAGAAAGTGCTCCTTCTTAACAAAAATAAATTTTTAAATGCTGAAAATTAACAAAAATTAAAAAAATTGCTGTGAAATATCACGGACTGCAAAATATTCAAAGAAAGTTCAGATTTTACCCCTAGAGCGAATTTAAATTTACAAGAAATAGCTCAATTTACACTTATGGATATTTAAGTTTCCAATAGAACAATTTTTTTAGTTTATAAAATAATTATTAAATCACCTTAATACTGTAATATAATTTATTTCATTTCACCTAAGGTTAGATCCTGAACAATTGCATGAAAAGACAATGCTTTTCTTAAATATTATACATACATATGTGTATAATATATAAAATACATTCATGTTAAAAAATATATTTAAAAAGAAATATACCATTCGATGAGATACCTTCGGTCTAAAGCCTCCGATTGGCGGGCAGGCCGCTCAAGATCGTAAGTGGTTCAATCTAAAAAAAATCAAGTCATTTTTAATCTACATACTCATAATTTCTATATGAATAGACGAACAAATTTTAAAAATTTAATTTTGCATTTTATTTGTAAATTTTAAAAAGGCCTGCTTTTTTGGACATTCTTTTTTAAATAATTTTAAATTCATATAAAATCTAATCATATTTCTCAAAACTATCTTCAGTTTCAAATTAATGTGTTCATGCCACATGCTTTCGGTCGTTAGGATTATCGTAATAAATCCATTTCTTACGACCAGCAATAATTTGATGTAAAAACCCCTTTTTGTTTTTCCTTTAAAGCAGTATTTCGCAAATGGTTTTTCGACGTCCAGCATTTCTTTTAGATAATTAATGTGAAACCCAATTTCCTTCTTTTTGCACCATTCCCAATGCATGTAAATTTTATAAAATGCATGGCATGGCTGGCTATCATTTAATGCTGCTGATAATTCCTTTTGAGTCTGACACGGATCACCATCGAGTAAAGCTTCCAATTCTGCATCAGCAATTTTTTTGGATTCTCCAGAACGTTCTGTATCAGTGACATCGAAATCTTTACTTTTAAATCGTCTAAATCTTGCAAGTTTTTATAAATGGAGAACGTACATCATAAAAGTACTTCATGAAAAGCCAATCAAGCTTAATGTACCATACATGATGTTACCATCTAGTACTACAATAATGCAATGCTGTCAAATTTAAATAAATGCAAACTATGCTAATTACAGCACCTAACGAAAATCCCTCAAAACTTATTTGTATACCTAGGCGATTCAGAACTTAAATTTGTGGAAACCACCGACCAAAACTCTAAAGTGAACTTTAAAACCATTTGGATCTTCTAAAGGAAAGATTACCGAAGGAAGGTGAGTCCAGATGTCGTGTTTTACTAAGTATCAGGATCGGGCAGTGACAGAGAAAGTGAATAGCATTCTCTTTTTCCACTTCATAGTTACAACTACAAAAGTCATTTTGAGGCATTCCAATCTCCTGGGTCGCCCGAGCGAGATCAAATTCGCGAGTTTGTGTAGATCGCCTGAAAATCTGCGAAGGAAAGATCCTATCATTCCCTAAGGCACTGCTCCAAAATCAGAACAGCATCTCCGAGATAACTTTAGTTTTTAGATTAGTGGGCATACCAAAATGAGTGGGATGAAAGATTTGACCTAAACAAACAAGAAATTGTATGGCTATTGCGTCCTACGAACTGAACGCTTTAACACAATACTGAATAACGAAATGCTGTGTTCAAGTTGAAGTACAACGACATAAAGAAAAAGCGATAATAAAATTCGGGTAAAGTAAACAAGCCATGAAGTAGACCAAGTCACTAACACATCTATGGGCATAAACCGACCAACGGTTTGTTTACTTATGTATACCGGGGTTTACGGTATTCCCCCAATTGTATCTTGTTGCTGTATATATAAGTTTTTGTAAGACACTATCAAAATTAGAATTAAAAAAACTTTTTAAGGAACTAGAACAAAAAATTTGCGTAAAAAAGTGTATTTATTCTTACTGGTGAACCGCGTTATTTCAAAATCATGTAAAAAAAGAGCTGGGTGTATACAGGTTGTTTTATATAGCGTATGGGAAAATAAGTGGAATGAAAGATCTGACCTGAACAAACAAAAAATTATATGTTAGGGGAAATTTTGCAATTGGTTACGCAGTGCTTTAAGAATGTGGCTTTCATTAATAAAAGTCGAAGGCCGAGTTGTCCTCGTTGGTTTTTCTGATGGTATTTCTCCAAAGAGGATCCACCCTAATTGAACTTTGAACTATTTTCAAATATACATTTATTCCCACTAATAAATTAATTGATCCTGGTTTCAAATATTCTGGGTCTGCCAATTATAAACACTCAATAAATTTTAGATCTCTTTTTGAACGATTTTTAGGAGGAAAAACTTTAGTTATTTTTTAATAACATAGGCTTTCATTAGTAATTAAAACTGCGTTGTGTTTGAATGCAACGTAAATGAAACCTCCTTTCTTGAAATTGCTAGCTTTGCTGATCCAAGACCAGCAATCTGCGGGTACATATATATGTGGGATCTCCTTTTATTCGTATTGCCTGAAATGCTGTTACGAATGTACTTTGGGAAACCAGATCCATAAGAGCACGAGGTGTCAAAGATATTCCCTTGTTACTCTTACCAATGCCGCTGCCAATGCCAATAATGCTTGTCTCTGGTTTCTGTTGGCACTTGGGTTTAGATTCTTGTTGTAATGAAGCAGGGTTTAATTTCCCTTCGTTCTTTTTATTGTTGCTTGTTGATTCTTCATGCAGAAATGTATGCGCTTATCACATCTAAAACATGTATTATAGCTAGAACTATACTATACTATATTCATTTTTTTAACTATTATAGCAAATGTACTCCATTTTGCTAATGCGTGTGATTCTTTGAAGAGTACGCAACGGTTAGCTACTCGTCATGTTTCTCAAGGCATTGAAATGTGTTTTCGCAAAATATCTCATTTAGCACTTAGTTGTAATTCTTCGAATCTTCTTCATGTCTTGAGACTATGGTTAACTTTGCCAATGATGCAATTTGTTTAATCATCGATGTGATAATTATTTGTTTTTCTTGGTGTGTTGAAAGACACCTGTTTGCTTAAATCAAATATGGTTTCTGGTGTTCGAAACAGTGATTCAAGAAACTCGTATAGTTGTTTTAGTTTGAGCATTCGTCTTTGAGTGAAGATGTTTTATTCCCACAGCCTAGGTACTTCTTGAGGTAACCGTTATACCAAAAGAAAGATGATCGTGTCCCAGTCCGATGTATTAATGTCTAAAGCTTTAAGCTTATGAAGACATTCTCTTGTGTTATCTAAAAAATCCTTTAAAGCGCTTTGTGATTCTCCTCTGATTGCGATTTGGCTGAAAAGTTCTTTCCATTGAGCCGTTATCGAAACTTGTTCGTTATTGTAGCGTTCAATTAGTGCTTGTCATTCGGTAGTACAATTTGATTCTATCATATCGAGTGGCTTAATTACTCGTTCAGTTTCATCGCTTAAACACGACTCAAGTATAATTTTTGCACATCTGGAATTCTGTTAACCTTGAGAATGTGTGAACTGAACATATCGTAGAACGATCTCTATGTTCTAAAATTTCCATTGAATTTCGTAAAGTCTATACGTGACAGCTTAACTTTGACCTTCTTCTTAGAGCCACCACTTCGGCTTGTATAACGCCAATGGCAATGCATGCTCCGTCATTCACTTTTTTATGGAACGCATAACTTGGTTGAGTTTCAGCTGCTCTCGGTGCACGTCGCGTGCGGCGATGAGTGCGGGCACGTCGTTTGCGTATGCAACAATATACGTCTCTTCCGGCATCTCTAGTCATAGCAGGCTGTAGTAACTAGTGTTCTAAATATCTGGTCCGTTATGAGGGTAATACAGGATTCCAAAATTATCATAATTATTTTGCAAAAAAATTATAGTCCTAATGTTATAATTATACATGACAAATTGAAAAATTTAAAAAGAAATATTGTTTTTTTTTTTTTGCCAACCTCTGGTTCGCAATGCAAAAGTAGTACCTACATAAGGATATTTAATTAATCTTGAAAGAGATCAATTAACCAGGGAAAAGAACCGGTTATATAATATAAATAATAAGGATTCAAAATTTTAATTTTTTTCAGTGTTTAGGGCTTCTGATTTTTATTGCACTTTAATGTATACGCCAAAAATTCTACACCTTTAACATCTGATGCAGAATACCTCGATTTTCACAAAAATAATTATAATAAACTTGCAGAATTTTCCAAATCAATATATTCACGAACCGTGGAATGCTCCGGAGAGTGTCCAACGTGCTGCAAAATGTATCATCGGTAAGGAATATTCTCTGCCTATGGTAAATCACGCTGTTGCAAGCCGGACAAATATGGAACGTATGAAACAAGTCTATGCGCAACTATCTAAGTACAGGGCTTTCGAAAATGACCAACGTAAAACAGATACAGTGCTAGTGGGTATGTCAAAAAGCATCAAGTTATTCATGCTTTCTTTAATTATTGTTAATGCACCCAACCTTGTTTGTTTCTTTTTTTCAAATAGATTCATTTGCTCGTCCGCTCAAAACGCTTCTTAATCAAATATTTTCAGGTTATTCGACATCAAAACAGCAGAATTATATACCCTATGCTATATCTAGTCCGAGTCCTACTACAGTTATAACTAACGTAAATAATTCTGGGAAGTATATGTGCCAACAATCTCAACCTTCTACTTCAACAACGACGACCAATAGCAGTCAGTCGAATCAAAATACAAAAGTTTTTATTGAGCAACAGCAAGAGCAACAAAACTTGACAAATGTTGCTGCAACGCCGAATAATTATTTACACACCACAAAGCGAGAGGTAAAAAGCAATCAAATAATATATACTTTATGCGAAGCAAGATTATATGTAATTATACATCATTATATATTTAATTCCTGTAAAAGAGAATGGATGGGCAAAAATTCACCATTGTTAAAAAGTATGGGTTTATTGCATAAAAATAAATGACTGTCACATTATAAAGTATGTATATGTTTCAGCGAATATTCCAAAACAAAATTTTAATAATGAATGCTTTTGAGCAGCAGTGTCTATGTCTCATTCGAAAAATATAATCCAATGAATCTTTTTCGTATTTAGATAACGAAACAATAGATTCCAGATACACACAGTCAATTTAGGTAACTTTGAGCCATCATGGTAACCACAAACTACTTTTTTTTTAATGACCATTCGTGTAATATATCAACATTTATACCAAAAGACTAGAATACCTGGCCAACAAAGAAGAATATATCAGTGTTCGAAGATAACATCTATCAAACAAAGCATTTATTTTTCCAAAGCTCATCGTAAGTGTGTTCTTTAGAATGGTTTTTTCAATTTTGAAATTTTAAATGTTTTTACTTTAAGTTTAGATGTTCGTTTTAGTGAATGGCTTTACTACGTTATATGAATTTGATCGTTTTTTTTTCAATTAAATGTGGCACAATATTACAATGTACTTTAAAATTAACGTAAAACCCCCTTTTTCTCCATAAAATTCATGATTGTGCAAAGTTACCTGAAAACAATGTAACTTTCGACCACCCAAAAGTCGCTGGTTTAATTCTGTCTGTATGTTTTAAATATCTATATCTATCATCTATCATATATATCTATCAATCTACACGATTGTGAGCCGTGGTAGAACAGAAAATATTCCAAATGTGACCCAAAGTTACCAGAGTTGACTGTAACGATTTATTTTTAGTTAACTACGAAAATATGATATCGAGTCTTAACAATTGAAGCGGTTCTAATTATCGCTAAAAGTCAATCTGTCTTGGTATGATTTAATAAAATCATGACCTTAGTAACAACTGCTTTCATGAAATTTGTGGGCGATTTACCGAGAAAATACTGCTTTCGAATCCCATATTATTGTTAATCATTTCTGAACCACTTTACATACTAGGACTGCGAATATGAAACCGGAATTTGTTGGCGCTAACTATCAATGTACTAGTTGCCGTCAAATCGCGTCATTGGCGTCATTTGCTATGTCGACATATAACAATGATTTTTAACTTACAACAATACAAGTTTCGTACCCCATCATAGTTTGTTACAGCATTGAACATGTGTGTTTGTGCCTAGAAATTACTATTTAAGGGCAGCATTGATTTTCTGTTACCATTTACAGAAAACTACTGCAGAATCGTATCAAATGTTTGTCGAAGATTACGGTGGGCATGCTTTTGATAAATCGCAATGCTTTGAGTGGTTTAAAAAATTCAAATGCGGCTTTCTTACCAGAGTTGGTTCCATCCAATCGATGACTGGTTTGCCTCCTAATAACGATGGTTTCTTTGTCGTGGTATCCACAAATTGTCCGACAGATGGGAAAATGTACTGTACTTTTACATCATTTTCATACAATAAACGTGTATTTTCTATATAAAAATTCCGGTTTCATATTTACGCATTTGATATTGACGTGAAACTTGTTTTGTTTAAAACATTATCAAGGGAAAAACGCTAATCCTTTAGGGGCGAAATTACGCAGGAGTAGGAAGCAAGTTAAATGTCTACCAAAATTTACATTAATTTTACCTTAAATTCTGTTTAGTATTCACATTTATGGACAGATTGACTTATGAGGTACCGTCAGAATTCTTAGGGAGTGCACTTTCGGAGGAGTTTTACTATCTTACCAATGCCCTTAACAAGTAAAACAGTTTAAATAAGAACAATTCAAAAATCCTTCAATTATTAGGGAACAAGTTAGGAATACCGATTTCAATAGAAATTTGTAGGAGCCTTACATATTGTCTAAAAGGGAAAGATCTGAAAGAATTTCTTAACAGTCGCCTACAGTTTCCAAATATTTCTATTTTTATTTTTGGAAATTTCAAAGGAAAAGCAACACTTTCCGCCGCAACATTCTTTTCCGACAGCAAATAAGAAGATTTTTCTTTACAATTAATTATTGGTATTTTTCAAGTTTCTCCATATTTTAAATAAATCATGTCTAGTGAAAAGTATATATTGTAGTGCGCGTAAAGGAAATTTATCAGTTCTTAATTAAATTATGCGTGGATAAAAGAATTTTGCATTGGAAATGACACGGAAATCTGCCGCAAAATTTCATTGAAATAGGTAACATACCTTTATTCCTAACTTAAGCCAAACGTATATCAGGTCACTTCAGAGAATTGACTGGTATATTTCATAACATGCCTTTTGCGTATCACCCTCTATATTGTTAAAACTCTATTCCAATTTTCTCTAAAAGGGTCATATGTTTTTTACTAAGCAGCAACGTGACTTTCTCTATTAACATTTCTTTCATTTAATGAATTCCAATAACTCTTCTTGCAGCATCAACAAGAAGACGAAAAAGCAGCTTATCCCAACAGTATTCATGAAAACGTTAAAAACGTTCAACAGTATAACGAGAACATCAAAAACCTCCACGAGTACAACAACCATCAATATAATAAGCTTTCCATAACTGACAGTCAATCTAGTAATAATCATTTAAAACAAGAACAGCTTTCATCGGAAGCACTTACATACCGCAAGAAATACATTAACAATACCGTAGTTGTTCATTACGGTTACAATAATGATTACTCCAATGAACTGGCATATGATAGTTATAGGAACGAATATCCACGAAACTCTCAAGAAGCCACATATACTTACAAAAGTGAACCTGTTACTCCAAATAATAGACAACATTCTCCAGCCGAAGAACGGAAATCCGAATCCGAGCTCAATACTAACTTAAGTAAGCTAGATAAGTATTGAAATCCGAATGCAAGCTCAACGCAAATTTAAGTGAGCTGAATGAGCATTCCAAATAAACAAATTACATAATTTACCTTTTTTTGTACTTTATACATGTATTTGTAAATAATATGCTTTAAGACATTAAATATTTCTGTAATTAAACGAGTTATTTAATTTTTTATTTTTCCTATTATCATTTTATTTTTCCAATAATACTTAAAAAAGTTTAAGTGTTTAATAAAAATGAAATACTTGTGACCCCCTCCCTCTGCCATTAGCCGACCGATCTTGCAAATTTTGATAAAATTACTTAAAAAGGACTGCTATAAGGAAATGACAAAATTTTAAGAAAAAGTAAGGCAAAAAATAAAGCATTTTTACAAGGTATGTATTTATTTATATTACATAAATTTCCTAAAATTATCACAATCTATAATTTTTTTTTAAACTACCACAATCTATAAATGCATAACACTAACATTATAATATTATCCAGGTTCTTCAAATTTTTGTTGACATTTTTAATTGTACTTCAATATATAAACTCTAATATACAGGGTGTTTTTTAATGAACATGTTAAAATAAGTAAGATGAAAAATCTGACCTAACCAAATAAAAAATTCTATGGCAGAGGAGGACGGGCAATCTCAACCATTTGGGAGTTACAAGGTGATTCGTTAATTCTAATTTTCCATGGTATGCACATTACTATTTTATTTTTATCTTTTATTAACTCAACACAGTTACATCCAACTAACGCCAAAAATCTACAATACCAATGTCCTTTCAAAGATGTCAACAAAGTTGACCTACCATTACCCATTGCAGGTACAATCACTTCCGAAATTGGAAAATATTTTTCTCATTTTCCTAAAATTCAGTTTTTCCTTACATTTAATTGTATAATTAATATACCTATTTATTATTTTTATCAAATAGCTCATTTTATTATGTACCTTTCCAACAAGGATGTTGAACCTTAGTCCAGGTTAAATAGAGTTAGAAAAATATGATGCTTAGAAAACCTTAACTGATATCTTACTGATTTATTGTTCTGTATTTACAAAAGTCTTCAAAAATTATAGGGAATTGTTTTACACATGTAATTAGTTGTAATTATTGCTGCACAAAAGTCATAAAAAGTTAATGAAATTTATTTTAATGCCGCAATTAACTTGTCCCTCCATACTTAGGACTATTCCGATGCTTTATTACTAAGACTTGATGGATATTTTGGTATAAAAGAGGGTCAGTCAGAAGGAACATCGATCATAGTTGAAAAACCAAGCGATAACTACGGATGTTCTAAACTGAAATATTTAAAAAATTACCGAATTTATTTGGTGTAGTAGACGAAAAGAAAGAGAGGCTGTCCGGGAATACTAAAGGAAATTCCCAAGTCGACGGGTACTCCAAAGAAGGGTATTTTCGCTGAATTTTCAGATATTAATAGAAACCGGAAGTGTAACTTCAAATAAATCGCATCCGCGATCAGTAACATTACAAGATCGAACGGACGTTGAACAGCAAATAATCAGCATCGTTCGTTTGGAAAATTCTTCATGAATAAAGATTGCATCAGTATCATCATATCCCAGTACAAGTAGTACAGGAAGGAAACTCCGAGAGGAGTTTGGAGTTTTACATTTAACTTCTGGAATGCGATATAGAGAACAAGGCGTTTATAAACCGAATTCTGTGGACGAATGAGTAATAAGGATGGTATTACAAACTTCCACAACTTTTGGATACCATAGAGGACAAAGGAGACATCATTTCAACATGAATCCAGTCTCAATATTTAGGCTGGTATCATCAGCATTAATTTAATAAGACCATTCATTTTGGTCCAAGTGCTAAATAGCCCAATTTATAATACACTGCCAGAACTACTTGAAGGCATATCTCTAGATAATATAAGGTCAATGTTTTACCAACACGATGAAGCACCAGCGCACACTGGTAACATTGTAACATTGCCTGCTACATCTCCTTGGACTTTTTCTTATGGGGAACGATAAAGGATTAAGTTTACTTAAGTCCTGTTAACACCAGTGAGGAATTAATAAGCATAATTGGGATTAGAACGACGTGAAAGGCTACAATACACTTTAAACAGGGAGTTAGAAGGAATTTATTGGCATGTATCGCAAGTGGCGGGGGACATTTTGAGCAGTTTTTGTGAGGTATTAGCATTAACTTAAATCGAATAAATTACCATATTTTTTCTTTACTTAGACATGTTGTACCTTGATGGAAATAAGATATATCTGCAATAGGTAGTGGTACGTCAACTTTGTTAACATCTTTGCAAAGGACATTGGAATAGTAGCTTTATAGCGTTAGTTGGATGTCACTGCGTTGAGTTGATTAAAAGATGAAAATAAGTAATAGTAATTTGCATACCATGAAAAATTGGAATTTAGGAATCACCTTGTAACTCCGAAACGGTTAAGATTGCTGAGAGTTACGTATTGTTGAAAAAACTTAACTACGTTAGTTACGATCCAAAGTCTGGTCGACCAGAAGTTAGTAATCGTATTGAGTTAGTAAGAAAAGTGCATAAGATCGTTAGAATTAATGGAAATTTTATTCCTTAAATGTTGGCAGACGAATTAAATATGAGTAAAGGCACTATTTAGAGAATTTTAACGCAAGATTCTTATGGGGAACATTAGAGATCTGCGGCAAAAGATTTAATTAAAACTTTAGTAAATTGCTAACTGTACCGAACCGTGGTCGCGAAAGAAGTGCGCTTTTGGCAGGGTCCCGTTCTCAGAGTCTGCGGCTATGCCACGTGGCTTTCGGAAGCGGGCCGCGTGACCCCAATTTCGGTATTGCAAAGACGCTGACGTAGTGTCACGATGGTTTTGTCACTAATTGCAACAGGTATGAAAGATGATTTAATACGTCGCGACCTCAATGCACATATTGTTATTAAGTTAAGCATTTTTAAAAATTTTAAAATATCGCGGTGTTGAATTGAAGAAATTCCGCGGTATTATGATACTTATGGACTTAAATTCAAATTATAGTTTTGGGCTCTATTGTAATACCCCCCGCGTTAATTTGAGGCTCCGACGAAATGATTTTATCGGTTCGGTTTTGTTTAACATTTTTAAATTATTACTATTATAGTAATGCTTATGGCTATTATTACAAAACTATTCATGCTTAAAGTGATGGAGCTGATGATGATACCTTCCGTAAATTCTTTTGCAATTTGTTTTTCTATGATCTGTTTTTAACAATAGGCTTCTTTTGATTTACTTATATTTTTGATACAATTATTTTCTATAGGGATCAAATTTGCCTTCAAATTTTCCTTAACTAGGTACTCAAAGTCCGAATTAAATTCATTTACAAGTATTTCGTGATAATCTAAGAATAAATATAAACTTTTTGTAATTATTGGGAACCGGCACTATAATTACTTTGGCATAGCTTTGGTCTGCAAAATTTGGTATAGCTTTGGTCTGCAAATAAAACCTGTTCCATATCATTCACATGGTTTCTGAGGAGAATAATACCATGATGGATGTGATAAATGTACTGCATCAATTTAATTTCGTCTTCTAATGATATTGTTTTTTTCATGTATATCAAGGTTAATTTTATTTAAGTTATGTTCGATAGATCGTTGCTGAATTCTTACGTGTGAGGTAATATTTTGTACCTGGTTTGAAATGTCCCTATTTATTAAAACTTTCTTATTGTTCTTTTCAATTAGTTTACCATTAGACGCGAAGAGCGTCTAATTCCTCCTTAATTTCCTTTTCGTCCGAATGATCCATGGTTCCGGCTATGTACTTTAATCCTTTTCCTAAAATGTTTATAAGTCGGCGGTTTTGTTTATGTTGTGTACCAAAATATTGGCATCTTCGCCGATATTTATAAATTTAATAATTTATGTCGTCACAAACTTATTAAATAATGTCAAGAAAGACCAATAAAGTAATAAACTGAAGTGCTTCCCACTTCAGACAAAGGTCAATAAATTAGAAGGGTGAAGTACCTCTGCAAATGCATTCTAAGAAAAAAGGCAATCCTAAAGTACTTCACTAAGCAATAAATTAGTGCGCGAACATAATTTATAAGCGTTCCAAATTAAGGTTAAGTGCTCAAATGCAACAAAGCAAAGACGCGCACCGACAAAAAACTATTGCTGCACAAAAGATACATTGATTGGAGTTTTTTTGATAAGCGTGCCAACGCGGGAAACTGAGATTTCCTGCGATCGAGAATTCGATATTTCCTCCGAAAGAGGATTATGTCAAAATTTTCCCCGCGAACAGTCGCAATCCGCCGACGTTCTAATTTAAGAACAATGAGTCGGAGAATCGTTTCCCTACCTAAAAAATGATATATACGGTCATTCAAAAGGCAGAGGAAAGTTTTCGGTACCGGGAGTGAGTGAATACTTTAGTTCAGTGTGTTTTTATGAGGTGAAATAAAATATAAAAGAAAAAAAATATAAAAGGGACAAAAATCCCTTTCGTTCTTAATTCGCCCCCACGGACCACAACTACCCACCCCGAATATCCCCAAAAAGCTGGACGCCTTGAGTAAAAATATATATACCATATATATGTATATACATACCCAACATTTTTCGCAGCCGGTAAGATGAGGGAAGCCTGGTTTTCATAGTCACGAAAACCATAATAGCTTGAAAAGCCTTGATCCTGCAAACCTAGGGCTTTGCGAAGCCTCAACGCTCGAGGGTAATCAACTTTAATTGCATCTGCTCCAGATGAGCAAGCAATTACCCTACTACAGGGAGAGCAATCAACAGTGCAAAATAGCCCAACGATGGACCAATCCAGGACCCGCATAAGTGAATGCCCGGCGAGGAAGGACCTGAGCAGCCCCAAAACGAGGAGAATAATCCGCAACCACCGAGGAACAGTACCCCAGCGACACAGCAGCAGCCACCAAGAAGGTGGGGAAGGACCCGCACAACCAGCGGACACCAAGCACCGGAAGGAAACCGCCTGCGCAGTGGGAGCATCTTACCCACACCCTCTGAAGAATTATAACTGTAAGTCTAAGATTAGAGGAAACAACGCGAGAATCAGGGAGAATGTGCGACGAGCTCAATAAACAAATTAATCGAACTCGAGAACAACGGGAAGTAAGCATTAAAAAATTAAAAGGAGAAATTCCGCAAAACTCTACTTAATTTTGACGGATACTAACGTTCTTTCCATAAACTAGAAACAGAATCCGAGTTCCTAGTGTTAGACGATAAGAGTGAATTTAATTTAAACGAAACAAGTATTAGCAATAAGGAATTATCCAGAACCGAAATAGTGCTAGATTGGCTGAATGCGGCAATTGCAAGCCCGAACCAATCCCGGGAAATAATCAAATCGCCGTGATCATATTCGAAAAATAATTCATGAATAAACAAATCCGATCAAAAATCAGAAAAAATGGCGAGATTGAAACAAGTATTGGCTCGAGGAAAAGAAGCAGCCGCGAGAAAGTTCGACACAACTGCGGTCGAAATAATTAATATCCAATTAGAGGAGGTAGCAACTAGCGCATTTCGAGGGGGAGTAACAAATCCCCTGTATTACAATAAGCGAAAAAACTGTAAATAAACTAATGGAAATAGAGCGGCTCCATCAAGGTATACCACGCCTGCAGCCCTTGTGGACTGTGCAAAACATCGCAACCGTGGTCAATAACCCACAGGGTGCGATAATCGGTTTACCGGGTTTACTACCGGTAACACAGGCCCAAGTAGCCGCACCATTCCCTTCTATTCCGACCCTACTCACAATGCCCTAGCTAAAATGATCTGCAATTACTGCAATAAAAAAGGTCATACTTATGCTAATTACCTTAAAAGACAAATTACCCCGTGCTGCAATATTTGCCGAACCTATGGGCATGATGAACGAAAATGTAACAAAATGCAAATGCAAAATAATTTTCGTTCAAGAAATTTCAATTCAAGAGGCTCCAAACCAAATCAACGGATCCCCGGCGCCAACAGCTAATGTACAAACAAATCGTACAAACGGCCGCGCACAATATGAGTTACAGAACTCAAACAATTGTAATGAGTGGATCCGTCCGGGAATATATATAGATGCACACGAATACGTCTTAGCCAATAGCCACTTTCGGCTATTGAAAATATTGGTCGGAAAAGGGTCTTAAAAAAGTGAAAAGTTACCAAGGGATAAATCGAATATTCATTCCTCGAAACTAGTAACAAGTGACCTTATACAATTAAAGAACAAGTGTTAGTAAAAATTGTAACAAATAAAAGTTGTGAACCTCAGTGTAACAATTAAAAGTTGTACACCTGCAGTGCAGTGATTATAATTAGTAAAAATTTCGACAAATTACACGGCGTTTGGATTTAAAGTTTTAAGTACTCATGGAAACGAGAAAGCGAACGACCGTGTCGGGATTCAAACGAGGATTAAAACTTTTTTCCGTTAAAAGGCAGGGTTTTCCCCTTAGCATTCAACCGTTTCACACTTTTTCTGTTTCTTACCATATATGGGCATGAAAATTGAAATTTAACGCATATATGCAAATGTGTAATCATCATTTCTCCTCTTAATAGTATTCCCGATTTTTAACTCTGGTTGCTCCTCTTCTAAAGCTTTGGGGCTACCTTACTTGCGAATCGATCACTTGCAACAGTCCGAAAAGAAGTTATGACTTTTTCCGCGACGTGGTTGTGACAATATAAATATGTACGTTCTTATATAGTGCAAATGAGTGTACACTAATTTTCTGGGTAAGTACCCTTTTTCTCATTTATAAAGCTTGAATTCATTTTCTTTTACTTCAATTCTCCTTTTGTGTTATCTATTCATGTTATGTTATGTGTTTCGAATTATACTCGCGTCTCTTTCGTTTGTGCGTGAATTTACAATTTTTATTTACATTGTTTATTTACATTGTTTATTTACATCATGACTTATGATTTCATTTTCTATTTTAGCAAAGATATTAAAGTTATTTCATATTACTTCTTATTCAATGAGGGATACAATCAGATAAGTTTATTATTGTTTTTAAAATTAAAATAAATTTCCTCTGTGGGTCCTTTCTCTTGCAGAACGTCGCGGGATCTGGAGCCTCTAACCGGTCCGGTGTTTCCGGAACATACTCCCCCGTTTGGCAGCGATGAGGGAATGCGATGACAAAATTACTTCACTGTGCCTTCAGACATCGATAAGGTTGCGTCTCGGAAGATCTTCAGGTCGTCTTCCTAAGAACTTGAAGAAAAGTTAAGGTTGACAGGAAAGGGTTGTTATATTGCCCGACTCACTTTCTGGATCATTAAGGAAGGGTATGATGGGCGGATTAGGGAAAGTGAATCCCGACAGTTATACGAGCGTTTTAATGTATTTCCGGGTTAGGTGGTTCGATTGGCAATCGACAAATTTTTGCTATTGGTCGTTTCAAGATGTTGTCTTTTGTCTTGAGGGTGACTACCCGAACGAGCCCATCTTGCCCTGGATGAGTTTCAATTATACGCGCTAGTAGCCAACGGCAAGGTGGTAAGTTTTCTTCTTTAATAATTACGAGATCGCCGACTTTTATGTTCTCCGTTTTCGTTGTCCATTTTGGTCTTAGTTGTAGTCTGCTTAAATACTCAGAATTCCACCGTCTCCAAAAGTCTTGATAAGGTTCTAGGTTCTAGGTTCAAGTGGCTGCCAAAAGAGGCACACTTAGGCCAAGTTAGGCCCATTGTGATACCACGTGGGACGAAGCCCCCAAATAACTAGCCTTCGAACCATTTGGACTCTTTAATGAACTGCTCCAGGCTTCTAATCCTGACGGAGCTCAGTTCCGACAGATCATTAAAGAAAGTGGAGCCCAGGCTCCGATTTCTCCGTACCGCTAGTGCTGGTCATTGACATAGGAAGTGAAGGATGTTCTCTTCCTCTTCCTCATTAAGGCAACTTCTGCAGAAGTCATGCGTGGTCACCCCCATCCTATTGGCATGTTTGCCGATGAGACAGTGGCCCGTGATGACCGCTACTACGTTGCTGATAGCGGCTCTCTTGAGCGAGACCAAGTTTCTAGACCTGTTGCGGTCGAAGATAGGCCAGATAAATCTGGCCGTTGCACAGGTGGGTTCATTTCTCCATCTGCGATTAGCAGTTGCTAAGAAGGACTCTTGTATGGTCCACTTGCTTGATGCAAGCGGAGCACTCGGCTTAAGAGTGATATCCTCAGGAGGCAAGCCTATGCCAAGCCTCGCCATCTCATCGGCCCTGGTGTTGCCCGGGATGTCGAAGTGGCCAGGCACCCAGACCAGACTGACTTCAGTTCTATCAGCCATGCGGATGAGCTCCGAGCGACAGTCCGCAACGACCTTGGATGTCGTGTGAACACTTACTAGCGATCTGATCGCAGGTTGACTATCGCTAAAGATACGTATATTGACCAGGGGCTTCGCTGTAGCCCTCAGCCGCGCGATTGCCTGTAATATAGCTATGACCTCAGCTTGGAAAACGCTGCAATGGTCTGGCAGTCGAAAGGAGGTTTCTATACCCATTTGTTCAGAGTATATACCTCCACCCACTTTGCCGTCCTTCTTGGAGCCGTCAGTGAAAACCTGAATCGACCCTGGCTGCAAAACTAGACCATCCGCCCATTCTTGCATCGAGGGAAAGGAGGCAGTAATTTTCATGTCGAATGATGGCTTGGGAACCATGTAGTCCACCGCCAAGGTACGTGGCCCTAGAATCTTAGAATGCCCGTAATCCGTACGTGTCCAGCGGTGAACCGCGTTGAGCCTTATGGCAGAGGATGCTGCCGTTTGCTTACCAAACAGGTCCAGTGGAATGAAGTGGAGGATAGTGTTTAAGGCCTTAGTAGGGGTGGATCTGAGGGCGCCTGTAATAAGTAATGACGCAAACCTCTGCACCCTCTCCAGGCTTGCCCGGTTGTAAGCCTTGTCAAGAGCCGGCCACCAGACTAACACACCATACACAAGTATAGGCCTAATAACGGCCTCATAGAGCCAGTGAATAATACGGGGTTCCAGCCCCCATTTCCTTCCAACAGCTTTCCTGCAAGAGTACAGAGCCACGGTGGCCTAGCGTACTCTTTCCTTAATGTTGTCTTTCCAATTTAACTTTCTATCGATGATCAGGCCCAGGTACCTGACTTGATCTGAAAGTTTAAGATTGACACCCTTTAGTGTTGGTGTAACAAAGGTGGGGGTCCGGTGTTTCCTGGTAAACAACACCAGCTCGGTCTTATCCGGATTGACCCCTAATCCACATCTGTCACACCACCGTGCAAGCTTTGCCAGAGCACGTTGAAGCACCTCCGTCAAGGTGTTCACATGTTTGCCCGAGACTGCCATCGCAATGTCGTCGGCATAAGCAACCACTTTGCACTCGGAGCCATCTAACTCCACGAGAAGACCGTTGAGAACTAGGTTCCAGAGAACCGGCGATAGGACACCACCCTGTGGGGTGCTCCTGGCCGCAAATTTCCTTATGGAACCATTCCCAACAGTGGCATTTATGACTCTGCAACCGAGCAATAAGTCAATGAGCCCTATGACCGACCCGCTAATGCCCAGACCCCTTAGTGCGTTCGTAATTGCCTCTGGCCTGATATTATTGAAGGCCCCCTCTATGTCCAGGAAGGCTGCCAAGGTGAATTCCTTGTAGAGAAGAGACTTCTCCACCTGATCAACGAGAGCATGCAGGGCGGTGTCAGTGGATTTACCCTTGGTATAGGCATGCTGGGATTGAGATAGCCTACTTGGATTTATGTTATCCTTAATGTAGACATTCAAAAGTCTTTCCAGAGTTTTGAGAAGGAAAGAAGAGAGGGTAATGGGCCTATAATCCTTTGGCTTGCAATGCGAGGCCTTTCCCCCTTTCGGGATGAAAACGACCTTAGCCTCTAGCCAGGATTTAGGGATATGCGAGAGCTGCAAACAGGCTTCAAAGATGATAAGCAGCCAGGGGCTGATTAGCGCAGAAGCCCTTTGCAGCTCCGCTGGTATAATGCCATCCAAGCATGGTGACTTGCATGGCTTAAAACTCCTGATAGCCCAATCAAGTCTTTCGCGGCTGAGGACCCTTGTGACGAGGTCCCCAGCCTCCTGTGTGACCGTGGATACCACCGTTTGGTTGTCCGAGCAGCCAGAAAAGTGAGTATCTATCAGCAACTCCAGAGTTTCCATGCTCGTCGAGGTCCAGTCCCCATTTTGTTTCATCAAAAGACCGGGTGCACAAGGCGTCGTGGCGAGTATTTTTCTGAGGCGATTAACCTCGGATACCTTTTCCACTCCGCCACAAAATTTCTCCCACGAGGACCTTTTGGCCATCCTGAGAGATTTCTTGAAGTTCCTAAGGCTTTCCTTATAAGCAGACCATTCGTTGGTGCTCTTTGCCTTGTTGAACTGCTTACGGCATTCCTTCCTGAGTGCCGTGATTTCATTAGTCCACCATGGGGGCTTGGGTCTGCCCCAGGGCTTGCACGAGGGGCAAGCAATTTTGGCCGCCCTGTTGCAGGCTCCAGTCAGCACGTTCACCGCTGCATCAATGTCCTGTCGGCTATTGATGATTGGTGGTCCATCAGCCGGTAACGCCTGCTGGAGAGCCAGATTATACCTATCCCAATTCGTCCTCCTCCTATTAATAAAGGGGCTACGAATTGGTTTAAGAAAGTCAAGTCCGAACTCAATGTATGAGTGATCGGACAACGAAGGCTCCTTGGAAACCCTCCAGTCCTTAACAATGTGGGCGGAGTTCTCGGTACACAGGGTAACGTCGAGAACCTCCCGTCTCACAGAGCTGACAAAAGTGGGCTCATCACCTACGTTGCACACCTGAAGGTTAGAGCTAAGTATAAAGTTAAGAAGAGACTCACCTCTATCATTTATGTCCGAGCTACCCCAGACAGTATGGTGGGCGTTCGCGTCTGCGCCGATTATCAGCGCTTGCTTGCGCTTAGCTGCCTCCGCGACGATATTTCGCAGGGTCTCATGTGGAGGGGGCCCCTTATGATCATGGGCCATATACGAGGATGCCAGCCAGATGCTGTTCGATCCAAGTTCCACCATAACCGACACCGTATCGCTGTCACTGAAATGGTTTAGCATGAATGCATTATAGCTGATATTCACTAGAATGCAGGTTCTAGGTTTACGTACTCCCTTTGCATAGAAGCTACAGTAACCCTTCAGGTTGAGTCCGCAAATCCGGTCTCCGACGACCCATGGTTCTTGGACAAGAACAACGTCCTCCCCCTTTTGCGATAGGCGCAGGAGGAGTGCAGCGGACGCTGCCTTAGAGTGGTGTAGGTTAATCTGCACCACTCTCAGCTTGCTCTCGCTGGATAGGGGACGCCTCTATCACCGTCACCTCGGCGTCATCGGCGTCTGAGAGTAGGATGTCCTCTTCCAGGTCATCCTGAATGAAAAGGTCTCCCAACAATCCAGAGGTTGATAGCGTATCGCTACCCTCATCCATGGATGCTGACGGAGATGATGGCGGGAGTTTCTCAGCACCGGCCAAAGTCTTTGCTTCTACTACGGTGCTGATCTCTCCACTTTGTCCAGCGACACCATCAGGTCTTTCGACTCTCCTGTCCTTCGAATAGACGGACAGCACGATGGAGTCGAAGCCATAAAAGATTTTGTCGCCCTTAGCTGCTAGAGGTGCCAGAGATTCCTCATTTAGGATAACAATGGCTTGCCTCGTTTTGCCCTTGACCTCTCCGACCTGTGCAATCCTCCAATCATGGGTCGGAAGGTTGCGATTGCACATTCGCATGATGGCCAGGATCTTTTCTGATTCGGAGGGCTCCGCCGGGATCCACGTCCTGGCTCTCGGTCTGTTCGGGATCTCGTCCCTGGACACGACCTCGAGCCTGGCACCTGGCCAGACTTCGCCCAAAACAGGAAATCGCTGCTTTATAAAGATCTGCCGATCTCTGATCCTCGCAAGCGATTAATTTCACCCGACCTCGATACCACCCAGCATCTGAGCAACAGGGGGTAGAGCCGGGGTTTTTCTCCATGACGTCCATAAGGACGCCGAGTAGCGCAATCCGGACCGATCTCCAGTTGTCCAAGGAGATAGCGCCATCCGGATCGCTGCGTTTTATGACAGCCAGGATCAGGCCGTCCTTCGCCACTTCACTAAATGGCTTAGTCGGCCTGACCGTCTGGGGAGCTGTCTTTGGCCGCTTCGTGGAGGCCGGCTCTTGCTCGTCCTGCGAGCGCTGCCTTTTGCCTGCTGCCAGCACTTTGGTGGCCCACACCAGAGAAGTCTTGTCCTCAGAGAGTTCCTTCTCCGCGATGTTCTTAATCTTGTTCAGGAACCGCTGCGCTGACCTTCTTTCTCTGAAGGTCTGAAGAGAGGGATTGCCACGCCGCTTCGCTGAGGAAGTGGGTTGCGACTCCCTAGATGGTGCTGTGGTCCTACTTGGTCCAGGCATAGCCTGAGCCAAGCTGCCAAGCACCGAAGAGGAGGTGGAGGGCTGGGGTGCCCGGGAAGGCGCCTTGACTTTGCAGGTTTGCCCACGGACACGAGCGCTGTCGATGCGCGCAGAGCATCTCCACAACCGAGCTTACCAGCCGCGGTCGTTTCGCGAGATGTTCCTCGAATGGGGTTAGGTTTGGATTTCCGGGCTGACCTTGGGTTAGCCATGGAGGGTTTGGGACAGGGGTTACCGATCGCAACACCCTGAGATAACAATGATCGCTTCCCTTTGTGGGTTAGCGAAGGAGCAGAATTCTGCGCCTCAGAATTGTCCGAGGCAGGTTTATTGGAACTCATTATCTGGTTCTTACGACCACTTTCGTGACGCGGCACTACTAGTGGTCAAGGGTAGGAATTGGGGAAGAGTGTCCACCATGCAGCGCCCCTTGCATGGCAAGTCCGTAGTTACGACCTGAGGCGGACAGGTATCAGGAAGGCTCCGTTCGAATACAGCCGGTATTACCCCCTGGCTGCAAACCAACCAATGGGCACGGATCACATGACACCCTGGGTTAGGGGGTTGGTGGCCCTGGCCCGTACTCGCCAATCCCCCGTCTGACATGGGTGACCCTACCAGGAGAGGCTGGCTCCCGCCAATACGACTCCGGTCAGCATGGCCGAATTGGGTCATCGTACGACCGGTATCCACCGCGATTTTTTCTTAAGAGAGTTACCATCTCTCCGCCCGACTACAATTAGCCAGCACACCCGGCAGAGACATGACCGTACCGGGTGCCTGTTTTCAGCCGCCCCCACGGGGAGGGTATAGTCGCACTGCCATCAGTGTACACAGATCCGACACATAGACACAGTTACGGCACGTACACCAAGGTGTTACATGTTTTCCCCCTGTGCCCATGTGTGACCCCCCTGTGTACCTGACGGCTGACGGCTAAAGTCTTGATAAATTTTGTTTCTAAATTTTCCGAGGGTGAGCTTGCGTGGTGAACTTTTATCTTCATTTTTTCTAGCTCCGTTCCTTCTCCTTGTTTCTGAATTGGCCAGTGTCTTCTCCCCTTTGCTAGCCAGTCTGGCCCAGTCCACCATGGCTTATATTTTCGTAGTTCCTCAGGATACATGCCCCGAGATGCGCAGTCAGCCGGGTTTTCTGCCGAAGGTACGTAATGCCATGAATTTTCCCCGAGAATTTCGTGGATAATTGAGACCCTGTTCGCTACGAAGGTGGCCCATTTTGACGGATGTGCTCGTAACCACGCGATGACAATTTCCGAGTCAGTCCAAGTGTAGGTCTTAATTTGTTTCCCTATATTTAATGCCTTTGTTACGTACTTTAATAATTTCGCTAGTAATACCGCTCCACAAAGTTCCAATCGAGCTATGGAAATTGTTTTGATTGGGGCGATCTTGCTTTTCGCTGCCAGCAGAGTTACGTGTCTCTTCCCCCTTGCATTTTTTGTGCACATGTAAACCGCCGCTGCATACGCGTCCATTGAAGCGTCCGAGAATCCATGTAATTCAACAGCATTATCAACTTCTGAAAATTGTGTCCATCGATTAATATGAATTTTCTCAATGTCTTTAATTTGTGTTCTATATCTAAGCCATTCCTGCTCAAGGTCGGGTGTAACTTTCTCGTCCCAGTTCAAACCTTCCAGCCAGAGTTTTATCCTCATTAGTTTCGCAAATAACGTTGATGGGGTAACCCAACCAATAGGGTCAAACAATTTAGAAATCTCTGATAGTATACTTCGTTTCGTCCATTTCGAAGGTGCTCTTTCTAAATTAAGCGAGTAGGAAAATGTGTCCGTTGCTGGGTTCCAGCGAATTCCTAAGGCACGGATGCCTTCGCCGTCTTTAATGTCTAATGGCAAGCTCATTTCGCGATGTTCCAGAGGCACAGATTCCAGGATTTTCGATGAATTAGAGGCCCATTTCCTCCCATTTCCCCCATTTCAGAATGAGTAGTAGCTTCCATGTTCTGTTTCCTGTCTAAAACATTCTTCATTGCTAGAAACCTTTTCCATGTGCCCAAGAGTAATATATTCTCGAAAACATTTTTGATACTCTTGCATCAGTTGCGTGTCTTTGCGAAAACGCTTTTCCATTTGATGTAGCCGAGAAACAGCAATAAATCTGGACCTTCCTAGATGGCTGCCTTTTGATTCTACCTCGAGTGGCAATTCAACTTCATATCGACCGCACGGTAACCGTTTACAAGTCTTCGTAAAATGCTCTTCACATTTTTGCTCTTCTTCAGACAGCATTGGTTTGGTTGGAATTTCTTCTAATTCCCAGAAAAGTTTGATCTGCTTATCGAGTTCGACATGGAAATTATTTATGTTAAGCCGCATGTCCTCAGATTTGTTCGTTTCTCCGGACACTATCCAACCAAACACAGTTTTCTGTGCTATGGGTTCTCCAACGCCACCCCGTTTTACGCCATCTAAGATAATTCTACTATACACGTCCGCTAAAGTAAAGTAAAAGTATGTCTATTTTGTTGGATTGATAGAAGTGTGGGTCAGCCAGTTGCAGTCCTTCTACGTGCATTCAGTTTCTATTCCGCAAAGTTCTAGTTGGCAGCAAACCTCGAAACGTTCATCTCCGTTGATAGCTTTAAGCATGAATTTTACTCGAGAGTGTACTTGCCCTGCGCTCATTTGACCTATACCACTTATGTTTGCGTTAATTGCTTCCTTTCGTAATTTTAAGTCTTGCACGATGCTTTCCGATATAAAGGATGCTTGTAATCCCTGATCGATTAACGCTCTGACAATATGTTCTTCTCCTGAAGGTGCCACTATTTTTAGAAGCGCAGTCGCTAATAATATTTCATCCTTAGGTGATTGACTGATGATGAAGGAATTAAGATTTTGAGCTGTTCTATTATCAGTACTTGGAGTAAATTCCGGGGCCGTTATCGATAAATTTGCGCTATGTACAGCTGAAACATTTGAACAACTTGCAGCATCTTGAGTGGGAGGGTGCTTGGTATCATTGTTTGTAGCAGACCCTGTTTCGCGATGTAAAAGGGAATGATGGCTACGACGGCAGTGGTAACATTTCTGTTTGCTAGGACACTTCATTAACATATGTCCAGATCCTAGACAATTAATACACAAACCCTTTTCCTTTACCGTTTCTAATCGCTTTTCCGGAGTCAGTGCGCAAAATTTTGAACAATGTGTCAAATTATGCTTATCGCCACACATGGTGCACACAATAGTCGCGGCCACATGAAAGTTTTGCGGAGACTGCTTTCTTTCTACGAATGAGGACCTTTGAGTATTCTTCTGATCACGTTGCATGAATTTTTTAGTTGTTATTGCTTCTAGAGTTCTGAATCGTGATTCGAGAAATTTCTTTAACTCTTCCCAAGTGGGTAGATCTTTATGGTCGCTTACTTTTTGCTCTCATAGGTGATGAGATTCAGATGGAAGTTTTTGCACAACCAAATAAACTATAATTGGATCCCAGCCGTCGAAATTTACTTTAAGATTACTTAAAGCTTGCAAACATTCGTGCGTCGTATCTAGTAATCCTTTAACCCCATTCGAAGATTCTTGTGTAACCGCATGTTGCGAAAATAATGCCTTTAGCTCAGCATTGACTAAAACTCTGTTGTTGTCGTAGCGGTCAGTGAGCAAATTCCACGCACTTTCATAATTATTCTCTGTTATTTGAAAATGTCTCAGAAGGTGTTCTGGCTCTCCGGTTAAATGCAATTTTAGATATTGCAATTTTTGGACCGCTCGTAATGATTTATTGTCATGGACCAAAGTTCTAAAAAGATCGTGAAAAGTAGGCCACTTACGATAATCCCCATTAAACTTTTCCAACGAAAGGTTTGGCAATTTTATGGAATTGTCCGAAGTTTTTTCCTTGTCTTCTTGCGGAGCTTTTGAGTTGGAGTTTTTGTCTTGTCGGACTGATTGAGGAGGATACTCTCTACGAAATCGTTCTTCAATGGCGATGTAAGAATCGGTGAAGAATTCTTCCAATTCTGAATATATGTCTTTTTCAAAGTATTCGACCCCTTCGACGCTGATGGATTTATCGGAATATGTCGCCACCAACAGCTCATGATGACCTTGCTTAAATTTATTCCAATGGGTTTGGAAATCCTTGAGACGCTTTTCATAATAACTTGCTGTTCTCTTCTCTCTTCCATCTTTCTTATAATTGGTACTGAACTTATGAATAATTTCCCTCTGGGCTAATTGCCTTGCAATTAACGCATTCATAGTTCACTCCTCAAGACTAAATTGGAACGACTTACCAATATTATATTTTTCGATGTTCGATGCTTGATGAAAACTCGCGTCCGAGCCGATTGCGCGATCAAATGCCCGAAACCTAACGCGTTTTTTTTTTTCACCACTCAATCACTGGCGGCTAAGCCGTTTTTTTTTGTCTTTTACTGATTTTTTAACCGCACCGTCAAAAATCCGGCTCGAAGGACCAATGTGCGGACTACTACTAGCTCCACGCGCAATATATTTTTTTTTGCAGTTTTCTCAACCTTTCTTCCAACATTTCGAGTATCATCTTCAATGCAGATACTGTCATTACTTTCAATTGAGGAAAGGCTATCTAAATCTATGAAATCGTCCTCAAAATTATTATGATGGCTAACAGTTTCAGTTTCCATATTATCAATTTCTTTAGCATTAACCGTTTGAGTATAACTAGAAGAGTTATAATTATGTACAACAGCTTTAACTACAATTTTACCAGCTTTTTTTATTTTAGTCGTTTCATTTCTGCTAACATTAGTTTCTCGATTATCATTGACGATAGTTTCAGTACGGGATTTATTAGATCTATTAGGACAAGCCTTTTGGCTACCACTTGCGACATTTGTAATTTCCTGACTATTATATTTAATAGTTTCCATTTCGTCGCTGCCGGATTTTATGGCATTATCATCGAGTATAGTTTCAATATTCGATTTGCCAGGTTTGTTAACCTTTTGGCTACTTCTTGTGACATATCTAATTTTTTTAAACGGATTCCGATCGTTCATTTTATCATTTTTCTTATATGCACCAACCTTTACCTTACCTTTCGTTATTTTATATTTTTTATTCGTTTCTGTATTCGATTTAGAGTTTTTAATAATATTATTACATTCAGGTATATAAGCATTCGAGTTATCATTTGTTTTTTCTGCGGTAATAGTGTTTTGCACAGTTACTTTTGAGGCGCCAAATGTTGAAATAATATCCTCAGTACTCAATTCCTTATTTCCAGTTGAAGTATTTTGAACTGAATAATTTAGAACACCGTTCTGAGGGAAGTTTTCCCTAGTAAGATCGTTTAAAGTTGTTCGTACTTTAGTTTCTATTTTTGGAGGAGGTAATTTAGGAGCTAGCCATTCAGCGTGATTTTTTTCTGTATTAACCGTTTTAAATCCTGTGTAAAATTGATCGCATTCAGCAGAAACATTGACAATATTGTTTTTCGGAAACTTTTTAGAATTGTAACACGAAATAACTATTTGCAGATTGCTTAAATCTCTCTCGATGTAAATAAATCTAAAAAGTATTCTTGGTTGTAAAAACATCTGTGGCGTAGGATGTGGATACACCTCAATATCATCTCTTTCAATGTTTATTTCCTTCAATATTAATCCATTTTTCAGTATTTCGAGAAAATGTTGAAGATTGACAAGAAAATGATATACTTTCTGTTGCTGAATTGAAATCCACCCAAAGAACACACACTTTATCTTCGTACATCGGTTTTATGATGGGCTTTGCGCCGATATAGCCTCTTTCTACTGCAATGGAATACACCGGCTCCTCATCTGATATAATCACTTTCTACCCTCCAATTTAAAGTTACTTATATCGATGTCGTAAAGTAATTCACGTATTCTCTGACACTTTTTGCAGGGTAAGATATCCTCAAGAATTTTTTTCCTCTCTTCGTCTTCGCAGGCCTTGATATATCTTAAAAGCAATTCTAACCCATTCAATTGTGTTTGAAAATGTCCAGTTTTGAAGATAGTTTCACAAATGTTAGTCAAAGCAGAAATTTTTGTTATACCAGCAAATCTTTGAATAATTTTATCAGTGTTTAACATAATTTCTGACCAAAATGAGAAAAATGTAAGTAGAAATGGTGCATTTCAATGTTTACTGCAATAATTCCACACTATTCTGTTAGTTCGGGTAAAATTGTATCAAACATTTCTTTTAACTGTACGTTGGGACATCGCTTTCGAGTATCCAAAAGTGTGTCCATATACATCA